>CM023533.1:25453868-25893868 GCA_013350335.1 Chimonanthus salicifolius | reverse complement strand
TTAGTTTGGTAAAACAATTTTTGTTTTTAGTCTACCATATAATGCGACAGTGGGCCACATTATATTAAAAATATAATTGGGGTAGCAAATGTTATAAATTTGTGATCAAAAGTGATTTTTGATCATTTTATCTAAATGTAATAAAATTGATATCTCTATCACCATTGATTTTTATGAATTTAAATCTAAAAATTATACGTGTCTTTTGATTCTAATTTTTTATTTTCACATACTATTTAACTAGATCTTCAATGTGATAGAGTTCATTAGCTTACTTAATATACGTTAGATAGAGAAAATTTTCTATTGCTACATTAGAGTAACAAGATTATATTACTTTGAACATTTTCGCTTTTCCACCGAAACTACTTTTGGACTTGTGACTTTGTGAGTCACGTTGCAGACTTTTCCACGGGAAGGGATGTCGTGAGGAACAATGTAAGGAGAAATTATGGAAGGAAACTGCTTGCTATTTTTATTCAAAAGTTCATCATTAAATTGGATAGCAATTTTCAAATGAGATTTTGGTATAATTAGACACAGAAATTAGTGGATTTTCCACTTTACCTTTTACCCTGCAGTATGGATAACTTAAAAAATATGTAAAAAATCGGTATACATCACTCTAAAAGTGCAAGCCGTTCTGGTTCGTTCATCAATTGTGGACTTTTTTCCACATTTAGTTTAGGTTTTCAAATGAGGTAGTTTCTTGACCGATTTCTACAATCAATGTATCAAAATCTATCTATTTTGAATTTTATGAACTCCAAAACTGATTTTAAGTGAAAAATTATATAGTTTTGAGATTAAAAAAATGTACTCAAAGAATATAATAAAACTGGTCTTCCATCTTGATTTTTTGGATACAATTTTCGAAGCCTAAAATTACCATTTTCACTTGAAATCAGTTTCAAAGTTCATAAAATTCAGAGTAGATGAATTTTGATACCTTATTTGTAGAAATCGGTCGAGAAACGGCCTCGTTTGAAAACCAGAGCCAAACAGGAAAAAATCCACAGTTGATGAACGAACCAGAACGGTTCGCCGTTTTGGAGTGATCGGCTTGCCGGTAATTTATTTTTTAAGTTATCCGTACAACAGAGGTGAAGGGTAAAGTGAAAAATCTACTAATTCGCCTGTCTGATTACAAAAAAGTGTTGTGTGAGGATCGCTACCCACTAAATTTATATTGTTGAGAGGATGCAAAGAGGATCAGGAGAATTCTGAAAAAAATGTAAATATGAAAATATAGTAATTTTGTAAAAAGATTATGAAAATAATTAGTTAACATGAACCAAATAGTTAAAGTATAACATTGGAGAAAAAAAATAAGAGATTAAATTAAATAGTGCAATTTGCTGTGAGCTGATAGTCTCTATCACATTTTTTTTACAAATCACTATTCAATTATAAGATAATCCTTTTTAACGTATTTAATTATCATTTCATCCCTGCATTTGTCTTGGGGGGAACAGTGTGGCCCATTGTCCATGTTGCCAATTTCCATTACATTCCAGTGAGATATCAACTTCTCTATGTAAATATATTTTGCCTGTTGGACAGCGCCTTCTTGTCGTGGCTTGAGCAACAAGAGGATGCCCCTTGTACGCAGTGGTTTTCATCTTTCCTGGCTTTTGAAGAAAAAGAAGGCCAGGGTTGATGATTCAAGATCCCATCCAACTTGACTGTTTTCAGTTTTCACAGTTGGATGCAAATACAGTTGTATTTTCAACAATCCCATGGTTCAAAAATTTCAAGCTGTTCCATCTTTTACTGACTTTTGGTAATCCAGACCGTTGATACTGTCTTTCAAAGACCAAATTCATGTCATATGATACGGTAAGGATAAGTTCGATTACGTAGATCTTTTCGGGAAAATTTTACCTTGGCAGTGAAGCAATATTTTTCCACTTTTGTTTGCTCGGACTTTCCTAGGAATGTAGATTCTCGATGCCAAAGTTTTCTGGAAAAACAGTTCAAAACTGTTCCCATCATGACGCATGGAAAAATGCTTTCCCTGGACAATTTATGAAGTAGACCTGAGCTTTAAATAATCTGATTATATGCACATTTGACCTGCCCCATTCATTGAACGGTTTGGCGCGGCCCACTTAAGCTTAAAAACCCCGAAAAATTCATATTCAAGTTGATCTGAGCTCGGGTAATCCAACTCATTCATGCAAGGGCAATTCACTGTTCTGAGCAAATCTTGGATTGTAGATGTATGCTCAATGAATGTACAGTTAAGGATGAAAAAACAAGCTTATAGACAATTTCCAGAAATAGAGGATAGGTTCTTCCAAGCCGAGAGATCTTGGGACTAAGACAGAAGCTATCCAAGTCAAGATTATCTGAGAGAAATGGTCTTGTCTAGATTAGACAATCATAGTTGCTCCATATGCTGAATTGGAAGGCTCAGTTTTCTCTATGCTCCAATGAACCGATCCCTGACCAAATTCTATTGCAATTCTCTCTCTAAAATGTGTTGCAAATCTGTGACTCTCTCCGTAGGATTGGACAGAATTGCTCTCAATGTATTGTCTACCTCCTAATTTTGAATGCAAAGATAAATGACAATTTGATCCAATTCTAACATATTATTAAAACCACAAGGACATCTTGTGTTACATAATTAGCCATGGGAAACAAAACTTATGTATAAGAAAAATATACTGGAAATGAATCAAGATGAGACAACTCATAAAACCCATCAAGATGCAGGCTTCATTCTGACTTGCTAGATATCCAGAGCATTGAGTCTAGTATATATGGGAGGGATTCACTGTTAACCAAATACAGTTCTTGGATGATTGCCGCAGGCAGATGAGGGGCCCAAAACAGACGGTCAGAAGTCTTTTCGACCATCAATGAAATTACATATCAAGGTTTGACCTGAGTTGATCCAGTGTAATCGTGTGAAAGGGCTGAGGAAATGGTGGTCTATCTGCAGAAAGCTCCTGAGCCACATGCTGCATGGTCGGACGAGATTGTGGATTGGCACGTAGGCATGTGAGTGCTAACATTACTATAGACATCACTTCCTTTTCATCTTGTACACCAGGAGGTGGGAGGCATTGATCCAATACATCCTTCAACAGAGTGTTTGCGCCAGCCGAAGGTAATGAAGACAAAAGTTCCCCTGGATGGCTTCCCATCATTACTTCTAAGGCAACAACACCAAAGCTGTAAACATCACATTTTTCCGTAACCCTCGATGTATAAGCAAACTCTGCAAGAATGGAATAAAATCGTGTAAGTTACTTATATTGATTGAATTTGAATATTATACAGGAAGATATATTACCTGGAGCGACGTATCCACAAGTGCCTACAAGTGTACTCCAATTGGATGAGTCAGGCTTGAGAAGTCTGGCAGTGCCAAAGTCAGAGATACGGGCCTCAAAATCAGCATCTAATAAGATATTGTTGCTTGTTAAGTCTCTGTGAACTATCGGAAGAATGCAGTCGTGGTGCATATAGGATAAAGCATTGGCTACACCTTTGATAATCTTCACTCTTATTGGCCAATCCAATTCCATGGCTTCTTCCTGGTTGCTTAGGATCTTAGCTATGCTTCCCCTTTCTATATATTCATAGACCAAAAACTTGCACTGAGGATGAGAACAGAATCCATAAAGCTTCACAATGTTGCGATGCCGAGTTTCTAACAATGTTTGAATCTCATTCATAAAACTTCTTTCACTCAATGCCTCCCAATGTTCCTCCAAAGAATGAAGTTTCTTTACAGCCACCACGTCACCTGTCAACACGTCTGCTCTGTAAACTCTTCCATATCCTCCTACACCAATGCAATATTTGTCATTGAAGTCCTCTGTTGCTCTTTTGATATCATCATACACAATCCTCCCATTATAATTCCACATTGAAAATAATTCTTCCAAATTCATCTCTTGCGCCATCGTTGCTGCATCTCTTTTTTTCCTCTCATAACTGAAAATGATTCCAATAAATACAAATAGAAGAAATAAAGCACTCAAAAGAGGAAGAACAATAATCATCAGAGTATGACGCCTTCCTTTCACATAGCTGTTCTTCGTCAATGTGGGACCGCACAGTGGTAAACCTCGCACTTCACCACACAAGCCTTTGTTGTGGAAGAAAGCTTGTACTGGGGCCCTTTGGAAAGGTTTGCTATTCGGGAGAGGACCCTCCAAGTCATTGTACGAAAAATCAACATCGAGCAAACTGAGCAAATCTTCAAAAGATGAAGGAATGGAACCTGTGAGGGAATTGTGTGAAAGGTTGAGACTCTCCAACATTTTCAGCTTCCCAAGTTGTGGTGATATGTCTCCACAGAGTGAATTTTGGCTAAGATCAAGCAAAGTTTGTAGGAACACTAGATTGCCAATTTGAAATGGAATGCTACCATTCAAACTATTTCTGCTCAATTTCAAGTACCTGAGTTTGGGGCATTCTCCTAATTCTGGCGGTATCGGCCCACTCAAGATGTTCCCTGATAGATCAAGAACCTCCAATTTGGACAGTTTTCCGATGTCTAACGGCACACTGCCAGAAAGTTGATTGTCATTTAAACTTAGATTGAACAGTGATGTTAGCCTCCCGAATTCCTTTGGAATTTCTCCTGATAAGTGGTTTGAAGAAAGGCCAAGTACTTTCAGCTGTGTCAATTGCCCCAACTCTGGTGGAATCTTACCAGCAATCTTGTTGCCAGATAGTTCTAACTTTGTTAGATTTCCACACTCTGCCCACTTTGACGAGAAGCTCACCAGACAACCCATTGGAACTAAGATCAATGTACACAAGGCTCTGGCACGCTTCCAAGCCCATTGGTATATCTCCGGATAGTTGGTTTTTTTCAAACCTCACCTCAGTTAAGTTCGTGCAGTTTCTCAATGTTGCTGTTATTGAACCTACGAAATTATTGTTGTTGGCACGAAAGCGAAGAAGAGCTCTGTTACCTAGACACATTGGAGGTAAATGGCCGGTGAAGTTATTGGTTCCCAGGTCGAATATAACAAGTTGGGTTAGATTTTTCATCTCTTGAGGTACACGACCGGACAAGTTGTCGGACCTCAATACAAGTGTATCCAATTGGGCTAGGTTCGTCATCTCTTGAGGTATCGAACCTGATAGTTGATTTTCACCGATACGTAGGTCCCAAAGTTGGTGCAAATTGCCAATAGAAGGAGGAATTGAGCCAGAAATCTGATTACGGTAGAGGCAAATTCTTTCAAGCTTGGTCAAATTCCCAATAGAAGTAGGGATGCTGCCTATCAGAAGATTTCCGCATAACTGCAGATCAAGTAAGAGTTTGAGGTTCCCAAGTTCTGGTGGAATCGACCCAGTAATTTGATTTCCATAGAGATATAAGTAGAGAAGCCCGGACATGTTCCCAAGAGAAGAGGGGATGGAGCCATCTAACAGATTATTGGACAGGTCTAGTTGATACACCTTCTCCAAATCTCCAATTTCTTGAGGGATCGGTCCAGAAATAGAATTGCTGTATAGGTGAAGAAGCAAGAGGTCTGTCAAGTTTCCTAAGGTGGGAGGGATGGAGCCTGTCAAAAGATTATCAGACATGTCCAACCAATACAATCCTTTAGCATTTCCGATTTCTGGAAGGATTGGACCTGTAATTTGATTATGATTTAGGTACAAGTAGGCAAGTCTGCTCATGTTTCCAACGGCCGGAGGAATGAGACCAGTGAGATTATTGGCGAGCAAGTTTAGACTCACCACATTCTTGAGCTGTCCCACTTCTTGAGGAATTGAGCAGCATATCTGATTCCCTGATAGGTCCAGGTGCTGGAGATTGGTGAGTTGGCTAATTCCAGAAGGGATATTTCCACCAAGGTGATTGTTTTGGAGTTGGATTGAAATGAGCTCAGTAGAATTGACAAAGAGAGAGAAATCTATCCGACCAGTGATTGCATTGTTGGAAATGTCTAGCTCCTGAAATTCGTCTGAGATTGGCGAAAGAGAGAGGCAGGAAGCCTGAAAATTGATTTGAGGAGAGATCAAGGGAGGTAAGTTTGGAGGACAGATTCCCGATACAAGTTGGATGGTTCCAGAGAGAGCATTGTGACTGAGTTTGAGATGTTCAAGGTTCCGAAATGATGAGAAGCTGAGATTGTCGAGTGTACCTCGCAGACTTGCATTGGAGAGATCAATTCCGGTGATGCTTCCTACGTAGTTGCATGCAATCCCTGTCCATGTGCATGGAGAGCTGTCTTTCGTGCCTGTGGTGTTATTGGGAAGTAACCATGAATGAAGTGATTGAGTGTGGAGACTAGCTTTCCATCTGAGCAGAGCCTCTGCCTCTTCTGGGTATGAAGCGGCTGATGCAAAAGAAACCAACAGGAACCCTGCAAGCAGAGGAAAGAGCATGATGACAGATTCTTGTGAGGCCATCACTCTTTTGAATCTGTTTAATGGACTTCTGCATTGGAGTGCTGTGGCTATTTATAGTAGAAGTTGACATGAGTCAAACAATTCACACCATATCTCGAAGTTGACATGAGTCAAACAATTCACACCATTTCTCTGTCTGTCGACTTCGTTTAGATATTGTGTCCAGCGCATATTTTTCTCTCACCATCCGATTTTTATTATTTTTTATTTTTTTTCAAAAAAATCAGAAAAATTAACAAAAAATCAAGATTTTTTTTTGGGATCATGGATATATATAATTTTTTTTATTAAACATCGCACATTTACATATTCAAATAGTGTTTTAAAGTTACAATCTTGTGATTTTCAAATGCTTTTATAAAATTGATGAAAAATTACAAAAGATTGTAGAAAAAAATAATTTCATAGCTGAAATTTCTCCTAATTAATGAAATAGACCTCAAATCTCTCCAATCAATTTACACTTAATCCGAACTAACTATTCATATTTATTCAGATTTTTTTTATATATTCCATAGTATTCCATACTATAACAGTATAACTTATCCTATGAATTTCGCTAAAAAAATGTTTTCCATGACATGTAGACGAAAGTGTTCATTGTCTAATCACAATATTAGACTTAATGTAGCATAGTCACAATTTGCCAATTTTGGTCATAAAAATGAGTGAAATGGCTAAAGATTTGTATGGAATAGCTGGAAAAATTGTTTTAACCAATGGTTTTGGCTGAAATTTTGGAAATTCAAATCCATTTGTCAATCTATTTTAAAAAATTTAAATGTTCAAATGCATTTATATGGTAAGGAGCAGGAGTAATAATCTCAGCTTTTAAAACTTTGATATCTCGGCCGATACGATGGCCGATACGATATGTATCGGCCGATATTTGATATACATCGGTCGATATCTCACGGATAATGATATTTCGACCCCCGGTAAAAAATTTGATAAATATTGTGAAGTCCAATAAATTATATGGTTGTATAACATCTTCATTTGGAATGAGAAACATTCTCTATGCCTTTGTTTGTTGGTAAATAAAATAAAGGCTACCCATTTAGACAGATCATCCCGCATTTTATTCTTCTGACAATTGATTTTTCAGTTCCTTCTTAAGACGATTCGACTGCACAGTCGAATCAACGTCCAACAACGAATGGACGTTGACTTTAAAAATTTTAAACAGTAAAATATCTTGCAGTCGAATCAACGTCCAACGAATGGACGTTGACTTTAAAAATTTTAAACAGTAAAATATATTTTAAAATTTTAAAGTTATGTTTTAAGCATTGTGTATTTTCAAAAAATTTCAAATTTAATATCCAGACTAATTAAGACAATTTGATAAAAATACTTTAAGACTTCAAGATCTTTGATATTCCAAAACACTTAAAACAGAGTGTTTTACAAATAAGGGTATCCCTCAGCTGTGTCGAAAATATATTTGAGAGTCTCAAAAGACCTTGAAGTCTTAAAGTATTTTTATCAGGTTATCGTAATTAGTCTGGATATTTAATTTGAGAAATTTTAGAAATACACAGTGCTTAAAAAATAACTTTAAAGATTTAAAGGAGATTTTATTATTTAAAAAGTTATTTTTTAAGCACTGTGTATTTTTAAAATTTCTCAAATTGAATATTCGGACTAATTACGATAGCATGATAAAAATACTTTAAGAATTCAAAGGTCTTTTGACACTCCCAAATGCTTAAAACACAGTGTTTTACAAATAAAGGTATCCCTCGGATGTGCCAAAAACACATTTGGGAGTATCAAAAGACCTTGAAGTCTCAAAGTATTTTTATAGTTATCGTAATTAGCCCGGATATTTAATTTGAGAAATTTTGGAAATACACAGTGCTTAAAAAATAACTTTAAAGTTTTACAGGGAATTTTATTATTTAAAAAATTATTTTTTAAGCACTGTGTATTTCCAAAATTTCTCAAATTAAATATCCGGACTAATTACGGTAACCTGATAAAAATGCTTTAAGACTTCAAAGTTAAGACTTTAAGGTCTTTTGACACTCTCAAATATATTTTCGACACAGCAGATGGACACCCTTATTTGTAAAACACTCTATTTTAAGTATTTTGGAATGTCAAAAGACCTTAAAGTCTTAAAATATTTTTATCAGATTATCGTAATTAGTTTAGATATTGTACTTAAAAAATAACTTTAAAATTTTAAAAGATATTTTACTATTTAAAATTTTTAAAGAATTTCATTGTAACAACAACATTCATTCGTTGGAAGGATCTTATGATCCTTTGAACCTTTGAATAATTCGATTGTGCATTTAAATCGTCCGAAATGATCCTTTGAACCTTTGAATAATTCGATTGTGCATTTAAATCGTCCGAAAGGACCGAAAAATCAGCTGAAGAATAGTCCGAAGGATAAAATATGAGAGGGCAAAAGAGTAATTTACTTCAAAAATCTGACTAGCCTAAATGGGCGGCCTAAAATAAAATAGCAATGAACCGATTTTGGAGGTACAACTTTTGCGATAGAATTGGAATGGATTTAAATCTAAAGCAAGGAAAGATTTAGCTGGAAAAACGACAATGAATGGCAAAGGAACAACAACAGATCACCACTGATTTTGGCGTTGTTTGATGCAAAAATCACCGATTTTTCTTTTTAAATCCAAATCCAGCCAATTAAGTTTAAATTCATAGTTGTCCAACACTCAGCACAGAGATATAGTTGAAAACCGTTCAAGGTCAGACGATTTTTTTTTATTTTATTTGGTAACATCAGTTGAAAATAGTGTTTTTTTTTTTAAAAAAAAAATTTAATAGGCGAAATATTGGCCGAGATGTCCCATATTAAATATGTACGGCTGACATTAATTGTATCCGCCGTATCAAGTACTAAAATCTGATATCTCTGATTGTGTCACCTTGGTTTTGTAAAACAATTTTTTTTTATTTTGAAAATCTACCATATAATGCGACAGTGGGCCACATTATATTAAAAATATAATTGGGGTAGCAAATGTTATAAATTTGTGATCAAAAGTGATTTTTGATCATTTTATCTAAATGTAATAAAATTGATATCTCTATCACCATTGATTTTTATGAATTTAAATCTAAAAATTAAGCATGTCTTTTGATTCTAAATTTTAATTTTCACATACAATATAACTAGATCTTCAATGTGATAGAGTTCATTAGCTTACTTAAATATATGTTAAATAGAGAAAATTTTCTATTGCTATATTAGAGTAACAAGATTATATTACTTTGAACATTTTCGCTTTTCCACTGGACTTGTGACTTTGTGAGTCACGTTGCAGAAAGCTAACGTGCATAGCAATCAATAGTAGCGAGTCTCTGGTCAAGAAAGCCCAACAAAGTCCACATCTTTACACGCCATAAAAGCAGAGTCGAGTGTGATCCAAACCGTAATCCTTTTTTCTTTTTATCATGGAAGTCTATGTCAAATAAGGAATAAATATCATTTATTTGAAATCATTGCATCTAAAGCCAATGCATGCATCACGTGGAGTAGAAATTATCTTATAAATTGAAAAAATGATATAAATCTTTCCGTATTTATTACTATATAATGACTTAGATTTATATCTAATATAAACTAATTTTGACATACCCTTATTGCTGAATTAAATTCAAGTTACAGAAACAATTAGAACTTTATAATTTTAAAAATTATATTTAAAATATTTTATTCAAATTGAATCTTGTGTGCATTTCCTCTTCAGGTACAGGCCTTACAAATGAATTTATTTTCATCATTCAAAATTAACCTACATAAAAAATAAATTAATAAATTTTAGATTCACAACCAATACATTTTCTAAGGAGTGATGACTGAATGCAGCTTGGCAAGCACAAAATTTCACACAGGTGTCCCTACAAATGATGATCTTGAGCCATCTATTTCATGAAACCGATGCTGAAATCGCCACTTACAAAATGTTATCTCATTTTCTCATCAACAACATCCTAACCTTTTGATCTATGCAAGTTTGATCATTGGATATGGATCGTTGTGACCCATGTCATTATCTTCTTCTTCTTCTTGTAATTAGATATGAGAATAATCACACGAGCATGTGTAAACTCTGAATCCACACACACCGATAAGTTGATAGAAAGTAACTCTATGAGGAGTTTGAACGTGAATCAAACACAGATAAAAACAGAGTTGCTATTTTTATTCAAAAGTTCATCAATAAATTGGGTAGCGATTTTTATACTAGATTTTTGTATAATCAAACAAAGGAATAAATGGATTTCTCACTTTACCCTTCACCCTGTAGTATGAATAACGTAAAAAAATGTAAAAAATCGGTGCACTTAATGGCAAGCCGATCATTTCAAAACTACGAGCCGTTCTGGTTCGTTCATCAATTGTGGGTTTTTTCCGCGTTTGATTCGGGTTTTCAAATGAGGTAGTTTCTTGATCAATTTCTACAATCAAGTATCAAAATCCATCTACTTTGAATTTTATAAACTCCGGGACTGATTTTAAGTGAAAAGGGGTATAGTTTTGGAATTAAAAAATCTTACCCAAAGAATTTAACAAAAATGGCCTTTCATCTTGATTCTTTGGATACGATTTTTGAAACCTAAAACTACCATTTTCACTTAAAATCAGTCTCATAATTTATAAAATTCAGAGTAGATGAATTTTGATACCTTATTTATAAAATTCGGTCGAGAAACGGCGTCAGTTTGAAAACCAAAATTAAACACGGAAAAAACCCACATTTGATGAATGAACCAGAATGGCTCGCCGTTTTGAAGTAGATCGGCTCACCTATAATTTATTTTTTATGTTATCCGTACAATTGAGGTAAATGGTAAAGTGGAAAATCAACTAATTCCCCTGTCTGATTATAAAAAAGTGCCGTGTGAGGATCACTACCCACTAAATTTATATTGTTGAGAGGATGCAAAGAGGATTAGGAGAATTCTCTAGCAATTTTTTTACAAATCACTATTCAATTATAAGATTATGATAATAATTAGTTAACATGAACCAAATAGTTAAAGTTTAACATTGGAGAAAAAAAATAAGAGATTAAATTAAATAGTGCAATTTGCTGTGAGCTGATATTCTCTAGCACAATTTTTTACAAATCACTATTCAATTATAAGATAATCCTTTTTAATGTATTTAATTATCATTTCATCCCTGCATTTGTCTTGTGGGGAACAGTGTGGCCCATTGTCCAGGTTGCCAATTTCCATTACATTCCAGTGAGATATCAACTTCTCTATGTAAATATATTTCGCCTGTTGGACAGTGCCTTTTTTTCGTGGCTTGAGCAACAAGAGGATGCCACTTGTAAGGCAGTGGATTTCATCTTTCCTGGCTTTTGATGAAAAAGAAGGCCAGGGTTGATGATTCAAGATCCCATCGTGTTGCATTTAGCTAAGTTGGGTCCAATAGGCCCAAGTCTTCTTTTAACCTCAATATCAGAGGTCGAAAATTCGGCCGATATTTTATCTCGGCTAAGATCTCGGTTCATCCCAAAGTTGATGCAAATTGCCAATAGTAGGAGGAATTGAGCCACAAATCTGATTTTGGTAGAGGCAAATTCTACCAAGCTTGGTCAAATTCCCAATAGAAGTCGGGATGCTGCCTATCAGAAGATTTCCGCATAACTGCAGATCAAGTACGAGTTTGAGGTTCCCAAGTTCTGGTGGAATCGACCCAGTAATTTGATTTCCATAGAGATATAAGTAGAGAAGCCCGGACATGTTCCCAAGAGAAGAGGGGATGGAGCCATCTAAAAGATTATCGGGCAGGTCCAGTTGAGTCACCTTCTCCATGGCATGGATAATTTTATTAAAATTGGTGACGGACTCTATTTTATTATTTATTTTAGCATAATAAAATAAAGAGTAAAATAAATCCAATAACTAATTTTAATAAAAATACCAGAGCCTAAATCCATTCTCTTAGAAAAGTAATAGAAATCATTAAGACCACTATTAATTCCATACTAATGTGTTGGACAAGCATTGTTGGGACATTAGAGGTGCAATTGGGCCAGCTCAGTTGGGTCGATAGTCAACATCTGCCCAACTCAATTTTACGTAGGATTGATTCTTTTTGACCCATTCTATGATATTAATTTATTATGATCAGAACCTAATCCTTGTCCATCCAGTTAGTCGGAACAAGGGTTTTAATATCGGCTTTAAAATTTATATATATCTGACTGATATGTATCAGCTGATATTTGTCGATATCATTCGATGTAGGTGGTTTTATTTAAAAAATAAAAAATAAAATAAAAGAGATTTCGTGGCTGATATCAAATTTTTTATCCCTTGAGATATATGAGTAAGTTGCGCTATCCCGAATTTCATATTTGAAATACCCTTTTCTAAAGTAAAAACCTTACAGGTGGTGGAGAATGAGACACTGAATTGGATCGAAATATTTGTTAGAATCTAATTAGATTATATTAAGATATAATTAGATGTCTTAGAATCTATTTTAGATTTATTTAAATTATTTCTTTAATTAGTTATTTTTCAAACATTATATTTTCCTTTTTTATTTTGATTTTATTTCTCTATTTTATTTGATTTATCTTCTATATTTTATTTGATTTGCCTCAAATCTGAGCCAGTCCTCACTGTGCACGTCTTCAAACAGCAAGAAAAGAAGTGGCTGGTTTTGTGAATGACAACTCACTTTTCTCTCTCCTCTTTTGGTGGTCTTAAGACCACAATTTCAGTGTTCCTTGCGAGATACATGCAATAAAAAAAAATTCAAAAATAATCTCTTTTTGAGGCTGTCAACTTTGTTCGACGTCTGTCATTTTGCAGCCAGTCATTGTGTTGCTATTTCGCAGCCAACGTATTCAGGCCCGGCCCTGCCTATAGGTGAAGTACGTTCGAACCTAGGGCCTCCAAATAGACAGGGCATCCAAATATCTATAGAACTTATAAAGGGTTTCAGGACCTGACCCAATACCCAACTCAATATCCGGCCCAAATTCCCACTCGATTTCACGGACCGCGTTCTGCGTCCGCGTGCGGAACGCGGTTCCGCGTTTTGAGTGAATTTAAATCAGATTTGATTCTACCACTCGATAATCTGGTCTTGTGGTTATTGACACATAATGTGATTGCCACAACACCAGTCAAAAGGTTAGACCTGCCTCTGTTAAAATGATAACCTTTTTTTAAAAAAATATTATTCAAAAGTTTAGTAAAAAAATATTATTCTAATGGGTTTTAAAACTTTTGACCTTTTCTAACGTTTTACTTCTTAATTGTCGTGGTGAAAATGTTAAATTGACCTTCAACATCTTTATTATTTTCAACCTTTTAATTTCAGCATAATTCTCGACAACTAATGACAGTGTAAATATTTTCATTCATAGTTTTTAGTGCATACTCTAACGTGACTCGCTTCGGTGAGATTTTATAATATAATGGTTTCGAACTATATATGATTAATTGTGATATTAAAGTGGATTATATAAATAGGGATGTTTACAATTTTATCCCAATTTTATTATATTATTTTTTTATTCTATCTCATCATTTTGCAAGTATTTTTTTAATCTATCCCGTCATTTTGAATTCTTAATGGGTGTTTGAGATCTGTTTTGGGTATTTAGTCTTTTATTTTAAAAAAGATAATAAAAAGTAAAAAAAGATAATAAAATATGAAAAACTATAAATTTATAAAAAAAGAACTAATTAATTATTTATAAATTTATTGAAAAGATATATGTTATAAAAAAGAACTTGAATATAGTAATTTAATTAGTAATTTTGCATGTCAAAATTCGAGAAGAATAAATTTTAAATAATACTTTGTTATAAATTTGATTTTTATATTTTATTTAGATATTTCACACTTTATAAAAATATATATATAATTTTTTTGAGTGTATATAAGAGCAAAAGGCCTCCTTTTAAAAGTTCACCTGAGGCGTCTGAAATCTCAGGGCCGGCCCTGTGCGTGTTATCACTCTAATTGTTGCAGTCACTCGATGTGTTGCACGTTCATCTCTTCTTTGACCAGTCAGTGCACTAGTTTTCAACATTCATCTCTTCTCTGCAGCCAGTCGGTGCGCTGCCAACAAATTTTCATGGTCAAGTGACACTTTTTTGTAATTTCAAAGTTTCACGTTCCTTTTCATACATGCTTCAGTTTGCGGGGGCGTATTAGAATCTAATTAGATTATATTAAGATATAATTATATTTGTGTTAGAATCTATTTTAGATTTATTTAGATTATTTCTTTAATTAGTGATTTTCCAAATATTGTATTTTACTTTTTTATTTTGATTTTCTTTCTCTATTTTATTTGATTTACCTTCTATATTTGTAATCTTCTTTTTTTATATAATAAAGTCAAGCATCTCTCCTTAATTCACAAGGAAGACACGGCAAATCATGTGTCTTATTTTCACAATATTGAATGTTTGAAAATGAAAAATTGCATTGTAAACATAATTATTCTAATCTAAAATAAAATAAAATTACTCTTAATTTTAAAACAATTATTTTTATGAGAATTCTTTGTTTTCTAGTTTCTACACATCCAAATTGAAAGCAATCAAAGCAAACATAACAAGGACATTCCAGATCAACTGCCTCAATCAACAAAATTGAGCCCCTTATGCCCCTTATTCATATCTACTGGATGCAACTTAACTTTTAATTAAGTTGCACATGGTAGAGAGTTTTAAAACCCTCATATGATTCAGAATCGCAAGCAGCTTCAAGATGAGTGTGTATCAGGTCCATTCAAGTCTTGTATGCCTATGTGACGCGCAAAGGTGAAAATATCGGTCGATATGTATTGTATCAGTCAATATATCTTGACTTTTTGAACCTGACATATATCGATCGATACGATTAATATCGGTCGAACAGTTTAAAAATCGAGAATATAGGTCGATTTGATTTTTTTTTTTAAAAAAAAAAAAAAACTCACCTTATCCTGCCAAAATTGGTTTTGGGATGGGAAACCAAAGTGGTTTCGACCCTCGACGAGGTCGGTTGGGATGGGATTGTCAATGAATATTTGACAGCCAGGCTCCATAAATCTAACAATATTAGCAGTAATTTGAGCATCTAAACATTTAAATAAGGAGCCACACATTCTATTTTCTACCAATTTTTTAATTTTTTTCATAATTTTGGAAAATCCCAATGTCGTAACTTCAAAATAACATTTAAATATTCAAATGACCGATATTTAATGAAAAAATTATACACCCAATAAGCCCATAATTTTTCATTTTCTATAAATTTTTAGACTTTTTTAAAAATAAAATAAAAATTAAAAAATAAATCAAATGAGAGAAAATGACATCGGCCATACCGGCCAAGATGTATCAAAATCTATTTTTAACCCCCCCTTGACACGACTGGGACTTAGGAATCTATGTATCTCTATCATCCAGAAAAGGATGCAACCAAGAGTGAGGTCAACCATAGTTTACTGTTCAAAGAGCAAGTGAACTTTGAATTCTTTTACGGTGCATTTTCTATGTGGGCCAACTAATAAACGTTTAAATCATTAATATGATTTTAGTAGTGATATTTTATTTTCATTTAATTAATTAACTTTTATATTATGAATTTTATTAATTATTTCTGTGGAATTTTTGTATGGAAATACTTCAAATGTTGCGACTTTGTGTTTCTATATCTAAAAAAAATTGGGTAAAAGTGCCCATTAAACCCGTCAACCATTTTTTTACTTCAAATTTTCCCCCAAGCGACAGAATCGCTGCTATCTTTTCATAATCACAAATACAACCACACAAATGACACCTGTGACGACTCTTTCAGAAATAAGACCATGCACGCTAAGGTTTAAATATCGGCCGATACATATCGTATCGGCCGATATATATCGGTTTTTTGAAACCTTGAAATATCGGCCGATACGATAAGTATCGGCCGTACAGTTGGAATATCGGCCGATATGGGCGATAAACGGTCCCCAATATCGGCCCTAATATCAGCCGATATTCGAAAATATCGGTATTTTTTAAAAAAAAAAAAAATTAAAACACCGATACGGTTTTTCGCGGTTTTTACACGGTTTTTCGCGGTTTTCCGCAGTTTTCCGCGGTTTTCCACGGTTTACGGTTCTCAGGGGTATTCGCGGTTTTTCGCGGTTTTCGCGGTTTTTCGCGGTTTTCCGCAGTTTTCCACGGTTTTCTGCGGTTCAGGGTTTACGGTTCTCAGGTTTTTTGCGGTTTTTTGCGGTTTTGTCACGGTTCACCACTATTCATCACGGTTTTTTGCGGTTTTTTCACGGTTCCGATATCGGAGGAGAGAGAAAATGTCGATATCGGTATGAGAGATAAAATTATCGGCCGATATATCGTCCGTATCGTATCGGCCGAGCCGATTTTTTGACCCCTGCATGCACGTACGCTAGTTTTATCAACGCGAATGTACAATGCAGGTAGAAACTTAGCGCTTATATCCAACGCTATATATAAATGTAAAAATGAAAAAAACATGAAAGTTATTATAGTTCAGTGGTAAAGATACTTGTTTCTCATATAATTGACTTGAGTTTAATTTTTTTTAGTGTTTATTTTTTTATTCTTGTCTCTTTTTAAAAAATAATAATAATTAAAGATGTTTATTTGTGAGTTTAATTTTTTTTAATGTTTATTTTTTATTCTTGTCTCTTTTTAAAAAATAATAATAATTAAGAGATGTTTATTTGTCCGAACTCCACTTAAATAAACGGGCTTGGCCAAAGATTTTTTATTTGACGGGTTAGACTTGTGTTTTTGAGCTTGTTTATTTTTTAAGTTCAAACACAATTAATTACGAGCTTGATGAACTTTTATGCCCATTTATTTTTAAGCGAAAGTATGTCAGGCTTAAAATCCCGACCCGTCGAACAAAAAACTTTATCCAAACCCATTTATTTAGGTCGGGATAGAGCTCGAGCTTTTACTTATAGCCCGTCAAGGCCCGTCGGGCTCATAGTTAACTATGTGTTGGGTCCGTTGGGCTAGTTTTCCCAATGCGTATATGCTGTCCGACAAAGATTTTTGTTTGGCGGGTCGGGCTCAGGCTTTTAAGCCCGTCGACATCCGTTGGGCTTGTACTTAACTGTGCATTGGGTCTGTTGGGCTAGTTTCGCCGTTGCTCAGACTTTTAAACGCGTTTAATTTTTAAGTCTAAGCACGTCAAGCTTAAAAAACAAATGAGATTTCCTGTCAGGTTTGTACTTAATTATGTTTGAACTTAAAAATAAACTAGCTTAAAAATCTGAGCTTGAGTTGTCGAAAAAAAAATCTTGTGTTTCACTAGGGTATTAAAAATTGGACATGGCATTAAAGATTGGATATAAACCCACGTCGCAAATCCATTCTTTTAGCCAAAAATTACCGTTTGTCAAAATTTCATAATTTTGAAGAATCTCTCTCAGAGAAATCAGATTTTACAGTTAGGTAGAGTAAATTAGTATGATAAAAATATTATAAAGTTCCAAAGTGGGTGGAGGTCATAAGCCACATTTTTTAGTGAAAGATCATTTTTAGTTAAAATAACAGCCTATGATTGTCGGTGTAAAATAAACATTAAAACTTGATATTTTTGGAAATTTGAAAACATAAGAAGCTTCATTATGATACAGATTGAGTATTGACTCTCTCTATATATTTTTAGGACTTTGTCTCCCTTAAAAAATAGGGACTTTGCCACTTAGGAAATTTGAGGGGGTAAAAATCTGTTGAAGTAGGATGGTATTGGAATGTTCTTAGGTTCCGAATTAAAAAATAATGATAGTGTATATATTTGGAATTCTTAGTCAGTCAAATGGATAGGTTTCCAAAGCAATTGAGGATTAGGCCTAATGAAAATATTTATAATTTTGTGCACCTTTAAAAATCAATTCATTGGATAAAAAAATAATTGTAATGAAATATGCTAAAAAAGCTGCAGTAACTCAGCTGTACAACATTGATGAATAATTTGAAATTTGGACTTAGACTTGAAATTTTTTCAAGTAGTTTAACTAAAACTTTATATTTAATTTGATAAAAATTCATCGACTTATTTAATTTATTATTTTTTGATTGTTTAAATTATGATATTAATGAAATATCACTTTTACAAGAGAAATGATGGTGTGCTCTAGACATAATTCAAGTAGTATCTGCATCTTCATTATTCCATTCTAAAATTTTAGATTTTATTTATTTTTTTTACATATATTGGCGAACTAACTTATGAGCAATTTACATACGCTGTGGAGTCAGCTTTATCTTAAATATAAGCCTGTAATTTTTTTTATTATTTTGATTGAATTATTTTTTATAATTTAATAGTGTAATTGTGTTGTGATAGATGATATGTAAGTTATAATTTTATTTCTTTTAGTAATTGTTTCCCCACTTCTGTTCATTCTCTTCCATCCTCATTTCTATGTTCTATTACACATTCTAGTGTGATTATCTTACTCTAGATTACTCTAAGCATCATAAATATCACGTGCCTTGGGGAATCCTAATCTTATCCCCCCATATTAAAATCAAATTATAACTTTTGGATCCAATTCATATTTTAGCCCTCATCTAACTGGACCCATATTTTAAATGGATTGAGTTAGACTGAAGTTTAGGTTTGATCCCAACCCAAGTTACACCCCAACCCGAATCACATGGCACTGCATCAACCATTCCGATGGAACCATTCCATGGGCTTGAGACTGATGAACTCAAGCAGAGTCAACCATCCCCCATTTCAAGGCTAATACTGCAAATAAATGTCTAATGAGAACTGAGGCATGAATCCATTTTTCTAAATATATGATAGAGTTGCATTAATAACAATAACATGATAGATATTAGAAAACAACTGCAAACTAAACAAAACATTCAATGAGCTGAGGAGTCAAAGCCTTCAAATTATTACCACTACATCTGGTCAGTTCATCCAAATGAGATATCAATGAAATTTAGCAAATATTTCAGTAACTTCAAACTCTAGTATGATAAATGGATTATCCATCCAATATTAGTGGAAATGGTTCCTGATACACATCTCTGTAATCAGCATATATGCCCCTTTGAATACAAAAACTGGAAAAACAAACTTCACAAACAAAGTAGTTTTCGGTAGTGCACAATAAATACTTACAACCCAAACAATTTCGTATTCAATTTAACTCTCGTACTTACATCGTTGTGGTCCTCAAAGATACCTTTGTTATGAATGTCATCGTTCTCGGCATTCAATATATGGCTGCTGTCAGTGAAATTCATGAAAGAAGTGAGAAAAAGAGAGAAATCATTTGTAGATAATGGCAAATCTAACTCTATTGTGTTTAAATTTATTGATGACTTATCACGTGTGTGATGGAGTCCATCTTAGAGTATAAGCTAAGCTAGCATGGAATAAAATAAAAGGGTCCAATTTTCCACATTCCATCAACTCTAGAGCTTTTGACATATTGGTCAGATCTTTAATGATTCATATCAAAGTATATATCATGTCTCTTGTTCGAATCACAGGTGAAGGCAACTTAGGAAAATGTGGGCTATTAGAGGAGGTCACTAGGGAAGCATGGTGTTGGTATTGTTGTGTGTCTAATCATCGATAGAGACTAGAGCTATTGACGTATTGGTCAGAATATTGATTTGATTGTCTCTAATCATCAATGAGACTATTAGAGGAGGTCGGTAGGGAAACATGATGTTGGTATTGTTGTGTGTCTAATCATCAATGAGACTTGAGCTATTGACGTATTGGTCTAATATTGATTTGATTCTTTTAACACCAAAGAATGAAATAGCCTAGCCATCCATCATTTTTCTTACATTAACTTTTTGTTCTTGCTTAACATTCATTTATAGGTGATCATCAAAGAGTTGGTATTGTTCCATTTGTTTAGATGATTTAGATCACTAGCCTAAATGGATCATTGAACATGTTAAGATTCAAGGATATGGGTACACTGGTACCCATATCCTACTGTTATGGATCATACAATTATTCTACCGAGTGCAGAAGTTAGTACTAATAGCTTTAATGTGGTCATGCTCGCACCTTCAACAGTCATCACACAGTCACCATTTTCATCCCTATCACACGTGATGCTTGCAAGCCTTGTCTACTGCTGGGTTCATTACCTCTGCTCTGTTCCTGGTTGGAGTTGGTGCTGAAGAAGGCAACAGAACTGGTGGAATTATTAGTGTCATGCTCTGGCACGGCGGGCATTTGCAATGGTGACCGTCCATTTGGCTTGTAACTTGCATTGCGAGAGTACACGTCTTCTTCTCTCAGAATGCCAACAGGTGAATGCCCTTCTAAGACACGAAGTACCTGCTCAAGTTCAGGTCACAGTTCAACGGCAAAGTGAGGATCTGAGATTAGTATTTAGTAGCAGAACAAGGAGTGAGCGTTTCTTTCAGAAAAATTCTTGTTTGTCAAACACTAAAGCAGAAGGACCTTATTTCTATTTAATGTGGATGTTGCCAGCATTGTCCTTAAGCAATGAATAAGCTAATGAGGGGAGCCATGAATGAACATTTTATATCATTGAAAGCTGGGCTTCTAGTACTGTTTCCTTAAAGAAAAAGAAGGAAAAAAATTCCTAAACTAAGCAACTTACATGTGAAGATGGAGATTGATTTTCATAAAACTTGAATTGCTCGTTTGATTAATTACATCAACTTATAGCCACTCATATACATAGAAAGAATACAAGGAATTATAGACCGACTCAGACTCTAATTCCAAATAATCTAGGATTCCTAAACTGACTCAATCTCTAATCTAGAGATTAACACAAATCGGTATTCCTAATATAATCAAACGATCGGATGACATCATCTGGTAGAGCAGAAATAGATTGGCGGTGAAGATGTGCCAGCACAGCCAAGATTAGAACCAATGTATCACATGTGTAGAACGAACTACAGATGAATAGAAGCAGACATAGATCGGTGTTCTTATACAGGAGATTGACAAATCCAGATGATTTTGAGGGCTGGAACCACGATTGAAGCTAGAAGCCGACAGATCCAAATGCAATTGAAATCCAGAGATAGAAGCAGATATATCCGCATAAAAAAGAAATCGAATCGTTGCCAGAAGGATCAGATCCAACAGACAGACGACCCAAACTGGGCCACAATCAGATACTCATTAGCATGGCGATGGTTGTGATGACAAACAGAGCAACGAGACGATGGTGACGACATAGGTAGCTATAACAAACATCCAACTAATAGTGGGGGCAACACTGATAACATAACCTAACTTGTACTCTAAATTTCAATTAAATCAAACATAAAATAGGCAATCAAGAAACAATTCTATGAACGATTTTGCAGACGTTACTGCAGAGGTCGGATCAATGGATACAAGCGAAGCAGCGTGACGAAAAACCAGAATGAAGAGGCAAGCAAAGTCAAGTTGCGTGAGGAACAATGTTGGCTGAGTTGGGACGAAGGAAACCGAGCATAGGCGCTCTCTATAACAGACACTAAATGGGGTGAGTAGAAGTCAGGTTTGCAGGTTCGGACGTAGAGACAACAAGACTGACTCAAATTCTACTCTCAAATAATCTAAGACTCTTAAGCTGACTCAATCTCTAATCAGGAGATTAGACAAATTAGCACTCCTAATCCAATACTAATTTTAATCTATCCTAACATTATAATCTTTACTTAGCCAACAACCGGTATCATATCCATGCAAGAATTTGAAAAATCTATGAAAAAAATAGCCCTTATTCTACACACAGTAAATTCTGAAGCATTGGGTTCATGAGGTTATCATCTATTTAGAATGGTAGTGAACGAATGGGTAGGAAATTGATTAAGGTCCCTTCCAAATGGAGGAGTAGAATGGATAGGAAATTGATTAAGGTCCCTTCCAAATGGAGGAGTAGAATGGATAGGAAATTGATTAAGGTCCCTTCCAAATGGAGGAGTAAACCATACATTTTAGCAGCAATCAGAATAGTTTCTTGATTATATTCCATCCACAATAAATTCTATAAATGTTCCAGTAAGGACTGACACTCATGCTGGGGGATTAGTCACAGGAAAAGTTTGCCATCTGCAAGGCTAGCATGAGAGTCTTCCACCCACTGAAGAGGAGAAAAAACTATGCCATGACTACAGATAGAACCATGAGAAATTATACCTCACTCATTCGTGGTCGACTTCGAGAAGATACTCGCACACAAGCGGCAGCACATTCTAAAATTCTTGTCAATTCCTCAGCATTGTAATTCTTCTGCAAGCGTGTATCAACAAGACCGTCAAAGTTGTGATCTTCCAGTAAAGGCCATGCCTGTAATGTAAAATGATCCCACTGTCAATTGGCCAAAAAATAATAAGAAAAGAATGCAGAAGCAGGAACCCAATAAGGAATGAGCTATTTCATAGTTGATATAAGAAGTCAGGTTGGCTATAACATTCATCAGGGACTTCAAAGACCCAGAATTAATAATCTGTGAATGTATAATGATGTAGAACTGATCCTGAGGCACGATATTATCCGCTTTAATCAATCAGGAATTCACCGAGTCAGGCTTCCAGCTTTGTTTTTCAGCATATGAAAACATGTCATGCCTATGGAAGAGGAGCTACACCTTTTACCCAAGACTCTCAACACTTATTCATCCGATGAAGGGGTCCAAAATTCGGCCGATACATCACAAGATCTCGGCCAATATGACTAAGATTTCACCATCTCGGCCAATACATTTCGGTCTCGGCCGAGATTTGGCCCAAAAGAGAGAGAGAAAGAGTAATATCGGCCAAGATGCCAAGTTCTCGGCCCCACCGAATTTTAGACCTCTGATACGATGTGAAACTGAAGCCTAACCTAGAATCCACCAGGCGGGCAAGCAGGACTCCTCACGACTTGGAATCCACCATGCCTTGCATCTTTCACTCCACTTTTAACGCAGAGGTGTCCTCGACTCTGATACCACCTGATGTAGAACCAACCTTGAGGCACGATATTTCCTTTGACCAACAATGAATCCACCGGGTCGGGCTTACAACTCTGTTTTTCAGCACATAAAAACACATCATGCCTATAGGGGAGAGAGTTCCACCTTTTAGCCATGACTCAGGGACACTTATTCTTCCGATGTGGGACTGATGCCCAAGTGGAGCTTCTCACCGCTGGGTGACGTGGAATCCACCAGGCCCCACATCATAGAAGAACTGAATAAAATGTCCATAATTACTTGCTACATAAAAATATATATCTTAAAAAAGGTACAAAGTTTACATTTTATTCCCAGTTAAATTGGTCTATGTATGTAAGGTGACTTGAAATTCAGATCTACAATTTCATAACCAGTAAGTCTTTGATCTTGTTAATACTGAACTTCCAATAGAAAAAAAAAAATGCATGAAAAAGACTTACCCATGCTACCAACGAATTCCTGGAACGACCGACTGTCTTAAAGAGAGATTGAAATCCAGTTACTAGTTCCAGAAGTATGACCCCAAATGAGTAGACGTCTGATTTATCAGTGAGTTCACCAGTAGATGCATATTGAGGGTCAACATACCTGAGAATGGTGAGAAGATCAGCATGAAGTCATGAACAAAGAAGAAAAAATTAGACAAAATCACAAATAAAAATCAATAAGAAACATTCTTTAAAAACTCTAAAAAGACTCGGTTGTGTCGCTCTGAATTGACTCGACTTGACAAGAGCGGATGAGTTTTTTCAAGTTTTTCAATTTTTTTTTCCAAAAACTTAAATTGGGTTTCTGATTCAATAGATTTTGATTAAGTTTATATTTTGAGTTTTTGAATACTAATACAAAATAATAGTGCAGAAGGTTGATGATTTGTTCTCTGTTGGAGTATGATAAGACTAAGTATTTAAGGTATTTGGAGGTTAATGAAGGTGTGATTTAGTTGTTTTGCTTCTTTTCTTTCTTTTTTTTTTCCAATTTTTTCTGAAGTTTATTATAATTTTTTAATTTTTAATGTCTCTACTTTGTGATGTTTGGAGTTCAATGATAGATACAGTATTCTGTTCAAAGACATACCAAACTTTTGCCCATATATGTTTTTATTTTTAAAAAGTTTTAGACATTTTTCACAATTTTTTTGTTTGCAGACACTAATACACGAAGAAATCAAGGAAATTTAATTCCAGAATTTGGAGGCATAGGCTCTCCACTTTTTCCTACTTTTAGAAATTTTAAACTTTTCAAATTTTTGTTTTTGTTTTTAAATCTATGCATACCTATGTCGGGCTGTAGTAGCCAGCACATATGATATATCCATATGCTCTGAATCGGACAATAGTTGATTTTGATTATAATTTAAAAATTCGGGTGAATAGATCGGAGTTGACTCAATTAAATAGAATTTAGATTTTTGAGTCAAGCAGGTCAACGAATTTTGTTGAGTTTTTCAAGTCGTATTAAAAACTCTGCCAAATTACTTGACTTGATAAGATTTTAAATTGGATCTAAATTTTAAATTTTCAAACTATAATTTTAATCAATGGCATTGGCCTCGCATATGGGAGACATCATCGATCGTGAACTGGTTCACAATATTTTGTGAATTCTCAAAGACAATTCTTAGATTCAATTGTTGGCTGCATTAAACAGTCTTTGATTGAATCAACGTCTCACCTAAATAAAATCATAGAAATTACTGTGAACTAATTAGGGGTGTTAATATGCTGGGTTTAGGCCAGATTATGCTCTATAACTGCTCGAGTCCATTTATTTAGTCAGAAGTCTAATTTCTCATAATATGAGTTTGTAGACTCAGTTAATATTGGGTGTAGTTCAATTGATTGTTTTCTGCCTCAGAAAGTGGGAGGTTGCGGGTTCGAGCCTCCGTTGCCTAACTTTGGTGTAGTGGACTCACCCGTGGGGGTTTTACGTTGGATATCCTGTGGTTTCTACACGTAAATTCAAAAAAAATAATTAATTAAATATAAATAAGTTTTAAAAATAATAATAAAATTATATACAAATATTTAAATAAATAAAAATATTAGGGACATTGGGCAGGGCCGGATCTGGTGGAATAAAAACATAGTAGGGACGGAGGAATAATAAAATGCAATTTCATCAATTTCTCTTGTATATATTTGGGTTAAATTTGAATATTTACTCTTCATATTTTCTTTTAAAAATTCTGTCTGAATTTAGATGTTTGTTATTAGACAATTATGGTTGAATTGGGATGTTTACATCAGCCCATTCATTGGAACCAATCCATTCATTGGATGAAGTAGAAATGAAAACATCAGATCAGCCGAGTCTGCTTGGTTTAATCCAAATAATCTATCATCAGTCACAGATGTTGGGAGAAAATAATAAAGGATTCGAACTTTACCCAAAAGTTCCTGCTATTTTAGAGACATCAACATGGGTTTGGTCATCAGGGAAGATTCTTGCTAGCCCAAAGTCTGCAATCTGCATAGCAAGTTAAGAACTCAACATTCAGTGACAGAATGGTTAATGCAAGATTGCATTTGAAACCAATGAAGATTTGCCTCTTTGATGTTATTCTATTCAATTCAAATTTTTCATAAATGGAGTGATGACAGTTACTTCATGAGTACGAGGGCCGACCGGGGCTGTAGATAAAGTGCGACTCAGGGTTAGAACGGCCGACATGGGTGATGGGTGTAGGTTGCTGGGATGGGGATTGCAAACACAGAAAAGAAGAAGAAATAGAAAGTGGAAAGAAGGTGCAGTTTGCAAAAGGTTATTGTTTTAGGCGTGGTTGATGGGATTTAGAAAGATGAAGTGAGGACAAGAAAGAGAGGGATTGAAGATGACGAAGACATAAGTATAATTCAGGTCGATTCTGCTTAAGGTTGAGGCTCTGCATACCATGAATTGTGTGAAGAAGAGATGAAAGGTATATGGTGTGAAATGATAAGCAGCGCATTGGCATTACTTTATCGCCCCACAAATTAAGATATGGGATCAAAATAAAGTGATAATGATGTTGGGGCTGTGAACGAGTCCTACATTAGAAGTGTAGAGGGAGATCTAGGGATCTATAAGGACGGACTTGTGTCACTCCATCTAATATACTAGCCTCTTGGGAGGTCATAATAAGTGTTATCAGGGTCAGGTCTCATATTACCTGGACTCGTAAAAATCATTTTAATTAATAGGTGAATGCATAAACATGCGAAGTTGAAACACCCATATTTCCAATAGAAACAAAGACAAGAACTTTACCTTGGCATCATAGTTATAGTTGAGAAGAATATTGTCTGACTTGATATCGCGATGAATTATCTTAGGATTGCCTGTGAATGAAAATTGTGTTAGGAGGAACAGGTCTCTCATACTGCAAGGCTTGTGAACAAGGTATTTCATCATGCATTAATAGGAAAGAAAACACTCACAGTCCTCATGAAGATATGCCAGTCCTTTTGCAGACCCCAAAGCTATTTTCATTCTGGTTGGCCAATCCATGGTCAATTCTTTATTCTCTGCAAGAAACCAAGTTCAAACCAAGGCAAGTTTAGGAATTTCCACTTGCTTTCCATTGATTTTTTTTAAAATTTATCTATTTATTTATTTGTTAAGAAGGAAGAGACTGGAGTGCTTGCCAACATTAAGGGTAGAATGTGCTCCTAGTATGGTATCTGTGAAGTGACCAACTGAAGAAGAGTTGGAGGCTTACTTACCATGTAAATGGAACTTTAGTGTGTTATTAGGAACGAACTCGTAGACAAGCATCCTCTCACCGTCAGCAATGCACCATCCAACCAAAGTAACTAGATGCCTATGGTGTACACGACTTATAATCTCAACTTCAGACTGGAATTCATGGTCTCCTTGTCGACTTCCAACTATTAGCTGCTTGATTGCGACTCGTCTTCCGTCTCCGAGGACACCCTTATGAACAGTCCCAAACCCGCCTTTGCCGAGGAAATTGGCATCTGAAAAGCCATTTGTTGCCCTCTCTAATTCTTCACGAACGAAGGTATTCCTTGAGAAACTGAAGTTGATAGCAAGTGATGGAGGCAGAGATGGCTCAACTGCATTTTGAACATGGTCTGTTGATACCGCAGCATTGCTTTGGAAATCTTGGGATGGACTACCTTCAAAAAAAACTAAGTGAATCTCAAGACTGGAAATTTTATAGTGCTGGGATGGTCACAAATTTAAGGGATGACTGTGAACATTGAACTTCCTTGTGTTAGAAAACGAGACAATGTTCACGCACATGTGCATACACTCGAGAAGGAGAAGAAGATGATTATGGAGACGAAGAAGAAGCTGATTATGGAGATGAAGAAGAATAATAAAGAAATAAAAGAATACTAGCACGATAACTCAAGAGGGGGTCAAGAATTCCTCTCATCAACGGAGGTATTGAGTTTGATTCACACTTAACACTCATCTGGGTCACTCCTTTTAATTGTTTACATGATGCGTTTGTTATTGGAAAGCTTACACATGTCCTAAAGACTAGTTGGTTTAGCACAGTTGGTCAAAAAAAAAAAAATACTAGTACAATTTGTAGTGCAAGGAGTCTAGGATCTCGCTGTCATGTTTAATCATGATGTCGAAATCAACTGACACTGTAGATAAATAAGCAATTAGTCGTTAGATCTATAAAGACAATACAACATTCTTAAATACTCTGAAAATCTCATTATCTTCGTAAGGATTGTAGTTTGAGTTCCTTTCCTTCAGTTACGATGAGTTTGTGAATGGAAAAAGAATGACGAATGTTTTTCTCATTACAAAAAACTCTAACAAAATAATGTTGGCTTCTCCAGTTTATCATCTTAGGTTCCCATATAATGTAGAAAATAGAAATGTGCCTCCTCAAGTTCTTTTCTAGTTTGAAAGTAGAGTTATTATTTCACTTTTAATTAATTCATTATATAAAAGTTAAAAAAATAAATAATAAACTAAAAATAATCTATATATTCAAGTTTTACCACTCAAAATAATAAAATTATTATTTTTTAAAATAAGGTAACGGTGGTTTGTTGAGAAGAGAGAAGAATGATACTTTGTTGCAGTTGGAAAATGGGAAGTGGTGAGTATACATATCTAATGAGAACCTAGCGAGTCAGATATGTCCTCATTTGTAAATTTCATTTGATAGAAATTTCATGATCCCTATTGAAAATTGGAAATATGGGCTAATAGTTCTAAAAATTATATATTTTAAGTGTAAAACTGTAGATTTAAGTTTTACAATCTAAAATCAGACCAAAATTCAAATTGGAATCCATATTCCATATTAAAGAATCAAGAGTCAGCCAAACACCCACTTAAACCATAAGATCGTTTAATTAAAAATAAAGAACATCTTTAATCAAAATTCTTAAACTGGAAACAAATAATTGGAAGCCAAAATCCATAAGCCAACACAGGATTCTCATCTTACATGAAGTGAATGAGAACTTCATTAACGCATTTAGTTTTAAGAAGACAGAAAATAATTACTAAGATTTTTAGAATTAAAATTCATATTCTCATACCTTTCTCAGCCTTCTGGCCATGATCAAGATCTCCGTTCTCAGTTCTTGGAGCTTTTGAACAGAAGTTGCCCATAGATAGTCTCTTAGAAGAAGGATGTTCAGAGAGAGAGAGAGGGAAAGAGAATATTTTTAGTAGAGAGAAGATTTGTAAAGAGAGAGAGAATATTTTTAGTACAGAGAAGATTTGTGCAGAGAACAATGGAGAGACTACTAATTGTAAGAGAGATTAGAGGAAGAGAGGAATAGCGAGACAAGTTATAAGAGAGAAAAAGACTAATATAAAATAAAGGAAAAAAGAAAATCTGATTAAAAAAAGAGGAAGCAAGGAACCAGCTGAAGTCCTTTTTTTTTTCACTTATTTATCCCATAATAATTGAACTTGTGACATCATATCGAACGCAGTATATAAAATAGATGCAATTTAACATTTCTCCAAAAAAAAAAAAAAATCTAAAAGTAGCATCTCTTTGATTTTAAAATTTTAATGTAAAACAAGGATATTTTTGCTTTATAAGTGATTTATAAATGTTTATTAAGATATTTATAAAGTGTCCTATATTTATATATATGAATAAAAGAAAGAATTTAGTTGAGTTTTTAGGAAGATTGGAGTGTTTTACTCTAGATGTACGTAGTCATCCTAAGCCATAAATATCTGACTATGGTATTTGAACTTGAGACTTCTGATTTTTTAATCAAAATGCCTATTTCATTCCGAGATAAATTAGAGTGTTTATTTGTCTCATGAATGACGAAATAAATAGAGAACTTCATGAATAATATAATTAAAGAGAAAATTTCCATTTAATTAGTATAAAATTATTAAATGAATTATAAAAAATAAAAGATTTATAACAACTAAAATTTGAATACCTAAAATAGCAGTAATTAAATAAAGTCTCTTCCTTTAATTTTTTATACATCACACCATAGACTTTGTGGTGGACATTTGGAGTTTGGTAGAATTTTACGGGTCTAAAATGCAACCCTTGTACGCAACATCATTGCTACCAATTAGTGTAAAAGTCAAAGTCAATCGCTGGAGATTTAATGATAAATTACGACGTAATAAAATAAGTAAATAAAAAATTTAGTTCGTTCCTTAAGTTACGGATAACATGACAAAGTTTTCCTCTAACGCGTTAAGCTTATATAATAATTAATAATTAATAATTAATAATGTATTGTAATCACGTGCAACTAAACATTTATTAATAGCAATAAAATAGTATTAAAACTTAATAAGCAACTTGTTAGGGAAGTTTCCTGGCACTACCATCTACCAGGGGTTTAAATATCGGCCGATACGTATCGTATCGGCCGATATATATCGGTTTTGGGTATGTGAATATCGGCCGATATGTATCGTATCGGCCGATATTCACAATATCGGCCGTATTATATCGGCCTTGATATCGGCCGTATTATATCGGCCCGATATCAAAATATCGGCCGATATTTAAAAAAACAAAGAAGAAAGAGAAAAATATCGGCCGATAACGATATATCGGTCGACATATCGTATCGGCCGATATATCGGCCGATACCGATTTTTAAACCCCTGCCATCTACAACAGATTCCAAATATCAGTTGATATGATTTTTTTTTTTTTCTTTTAATAAATATTACTTCTGAGTTCTTAAGATATTTTGGCCGATACAGATTTATAGCTGATTTAGTCAAGTATCATAAATATAAGGCCGAGATATCGTCGAAATGATGTGTATCATCGATATGTGGTCGATACAAGCCGATTTGGTCACGTTTCACTAATATATCACCAACATAATATATATAACTGTATCGATTCTCCTAACAACGATAAGTTATAAATATTTAATTTATAAAAATAATTTTAAAATAACTAATGTGATATCTACAGGAAATATCAAAAACTTGTTTTTTATAATTTGTGAGAGCAAACATACAGATACATGTGACATTAAAAATATAATTTTATTTGTCTTATTTTAAAATTTTGAATTTTTTAAAAAATGACTCTCAAAAGGCTTATGAACTTCTCTCCAAAGATAGATAGAGAGAGAGAATCAAAATGACAAATTGGGACAGTCATGAAATATATATCAGACAACTAAATTGAGTATGATACTTTTTCAAACTAAGGCCGATGCTATGAAAGAAGAAGGCACCTAAAGTACAGTCATGTTTTATATGAAAAAGCCCATACAACACACGCGTGAGTGCATAGATAAATTAATTCCAACCTATGATGAGTTTTTAGCTGCCTTTGGATGGAGGGTAATTTGGAAGGGTTACTCGAGAGAAGCCCTGATTAGAGGTTATCCCAGATAATATAAAAACCCCTCCTTTGAAAATGATATTCAGAGGAGAGATAAAAAGTTAATTTTTTACCCCTCAAGTTAATTACCAAACAGGTGTAATGGAGGATAACCCCCACTGGCCCCAACCAAACGCAGTCACGAAGGATTTAATAAACAACGCATTGATGATTGACAAGTGAGAGCCAAGACAAGAAAATAATGCAAATAAATTCTTCAATCCGTAGTCCTTTGGTTGGTCATAAACAAGTGGATGAATATAAAAAAACTAGCTTGACCTAATCAAATGATGAGAGGTTTTTTCAAAGAATATATGATCTACTTCTCGTTAAAAAAATAAACAAATGTCAGAGATACCTTGAACTGGGAAAATCATTGTAACAAAAGACAAAAACGAAAAAAAAAAAGAAGAAAAAGAATCCATTCTATGGTCATAAACGAGTGGATGAATATAAAAAAACTAGCTTGACCTAATCAAATGATGAGGTTTTATCAAAGGACTATACGGATTGATATATATAATTTTTATATATATGATCTACTTATAGTTAATAAACATAAACAAATGTGAGAGATACCTTTAAATGGGAAAGTCATTGTGACAAAAGTCATAAAGAAAAAGGAAAAAAAAAAAAAAAAAATCCACTCTCTATGGTGAGGACTGAGGAAGATGTCAAATGGATTCTTCATATTTAGAATGATTAAAATCAAGTCGATTTTTATATAGTTGTATATGTTAATGCTAAATAGTTCTCATGATTCAAATAAAGCCCTTCATTTTTCAGATCACAAAAAGAATTCATAATGAATAATCACATAAAAAAACTTCATTACAACAAATGTATGAAAAGTAGGATTGGAACGTAGTTGGGTGGACTGGGTTTTCGATCTGCCAGAGCCCAGCTCCAGCCCAAGGTCAAATCAAATCAGTCAAACACGAACCCAGCAAAAAATATATTTTTAGTTCCCAAATCCTATTTTAACACCAGATTGTATTTATAGGCATATTTAGGTTCCGGTCTATTTTAGCCTCAATTGAAAGCTTTTTTGTATTATTCTAAAAAAATCATCACCATCTAAGTCATTTATTTTATCAATTTACAGATGACCTTTACATTTGAAATTGAAAATTATTTGACTACTCTATCTAAAATCATTACTTGTCAAATTCTACGTTATACTCAAAACTTGAAGGAAATTAGATTTTATAAATTGTCTCAAATTTAGATTTTTTGATCCAAACGTCGGGTTTTCATGAGCTAGGCCCAATTCCAAGCCTAAATTTTAAAAAATGAGGGCAACCCATGCCCGCACCAATCCATACCCGAAATTTTCATAACATTTTTCAAAAATGGCGTAGTGAACCATGTCATTTTTGTCCTCTGCTGTTGCTGCTACCTGCTGCCCAACGCCACGTCAGTCCCTGCAAGGCCAAAACCGTCGCCTAACCAGTCAGCCCTGCAATCGTTTAATCATCTCCTTCGCCCCATTCCACATTCCACTGCATTCCCAGGTATCCCCACCCTTCCTCCATCATGCCTAAGCCGACTACATCCACCTCCCACCTCCTCCTCCTCTAAGCCTTCCACGGCCTTTTGCCCATAACCCTCTCACTTGAGGTGCGGAATTCAAGCCCATTGTCAAAATACCAGTCGATCCACCTCTCATTTTCAACAAAGTGAAACAAAAATCACAAGTTAAAAAGAAAAAAAAAGAGCATAGGAATCATGTAATGGAAGCTTGAACAAATATCATGTGGATCAGTAGTACTGTCAACAGATTCTTCTCTCTGATGACTGGCATCCTGAGTAGGTGTTTCTGATTGGTCCACAACAATTGAGACCTCCGCTGTAATGGGCAATGACTACCTGTGATGCTTTCTACTGTTTCGCAACTTAATAATCCTGAGTTCCTCGACAATGTCTCTAATGGAACGACGTTTTCTTGCATTGCGGTTCATGCATTTGTATGCAAGGCCTGCCATGTCGTTCAGCTCTTGAACATCAAATTTGCTGTCAAGATGAGAATCCGAAATTTCCTCCCACTCAACTCTCCCCTCGATGTTTAAAGCTGCCTGGTCAAAGGCAAAATATGATATAATACCAGTTAAGAAAAAGAAAAATAGAATAAATATAGGTTGGACATCAGAAGTCCTAAGTCTTAACACAGTTACATTCAGGTTATTGTCAACTTACACGTGCATATACCATGCATACAATTGGTTTGGAAAGAAGAGATGGAAGTGTGGGCAACAAAATACTTACATGCAGGATAGATGCTGGGAAGTATGGACCTATCCTCAGAAGGTACTCCATAGGGGACAATACAATTTAAGGAAGTCCTAGTAAATGGAATTTATGGAAGTCAAAGGATGATGGAAGGCTTAGATGAGGCGGCGGATGTAGTGGGCTTTAGGCAAGTAGCAGAGTGATGAAAGAAGGGTGGGGATACCTGGGAAAGCTGTGGAATGTGGAATGGGGCGGACGAAGGTGAGGGGTGAAGGAGAGGATTAAACGATTGTAGGGGCTGAATAGGCGATGGTTTAGGCCTTGCAGCGATTGATATGGTGTTGGGCAGCAGGAAACAGCCAAAACAGAGGATGACGTAGGCAGCTAACGGTATGGAAGACAAGAAAGGTGCAACGGAAGGGATGAAAAAAGAGGAAGGTATTGAAAAACAATTGAATAATTGAAGAGGGTTAAACTGGAATTTTCTAAGATAAAAAAGGCCGCCTCAGTGTTCGGTTTAACAAAAATGACACTGTTCAAACCACTACCCTGCACACATGTAATGTAACATCTACTGTGGCATAACCTTTAGCTGGACAGACAACAGTTAGATGCAAATAGGCCTGTAAACGGACCTAGATCTAGCTCGGCCTGCCAAGATCCGGCACGGGCCTATAGAGTTATTAGCAGGGGTCAAAATATCGGCCGATACTGTGCGTATCGGCCGATATAATTCGGATTTTTGACCACCGAATTATATCGGCCGATACGTATAGTATCGGCCGTACAAAAAAAAATTCGGCCGATATGACCGAATTTTTGACCGATATATCGGTCATGATATCGGCCGAATTTTAAAAATTCGATTTTTCTTTTTTTTTTAAAAAAAAAAACCCCTTTTTTCAAAAAAATAGCGGACAAGAATGAAAAGAAAAAAAAGAAAATATGGAGGAAAGATTGAAGAAAAAAAATGGCACACCTTTTACTGCATCTTTTCTCTTCTTTCTCTTCGTTGATGGGAAAAATACAGAGTGGGAAAGAGTGGCGGCTGCTGCTAGGGTTTAATAGAGAGAGTGAAAGAGAAGAAGGGTATTAAAACACGCCCATTAGGGTTTTTAAGTGAAAACCCATTCAGGAAGTAACTCGTGAGTATCAAAGTTATATTTCAAATTGTTTACTTTATAATATTCTCTTTTAAAATTTTAAAATTATTTTTTAAATACTGTGTATTTCTAAAATTTCTCAAATTAAATATCTAGACTAATTACGATAATATGATAAAAATACTTTAAGACTTAAAGATCTTTTGACACTCTTAAATATTTAAAATATAGTATTTTACAAATAAGGGTATCCCTAAGGTATACCGAAAACATATTTAGGAGTGTTAAAAGACCTTAAAGTCTTAAAGTATATTTATCACGTTATCGTAATTAGTCCGAATATTCAATTTGAGAAATTTTGAAAATACACGGTGCTTAAAAATAATGTGCATAGTGTATTAAATAATAAAATATCATTTAAAACTTTAAAGTTATTTTTTAAGCACTGTGTATTTCCAAAATTTCTCAAATTGAATATCCGGACTAATTACGATAGCCTGATATAAATCCTTTAAGACTTTAAGGTCTTTTGACTTTCCTAAATATATTTTCGGCACACCCTAAAGATACCCTTATTTGTAAAATACTGTGTTTTCGGTACACCCTAAGGATACCCTAACTTAAAATAACACTCATTAACTAAGAAAATAAATTATTAAATTATTTCTACAAATTTTCCTCATTTATATCATTTTCCTTGTAATTTTCACAATTTTATTACTAATTATATAATTTCCCATTATCGTAACTTCAAAAATATATTACAAGATGTAAATATCCGATATTTTATGAAAAAATTACATATTCAATAAGCCCATAATTATCTGCATTTACTGTAATTTTTTTGAATTTTTTTTTTTTTTTTAAAAAAAAAAAAAAAACGGGTAGGAGAGAGAAAAAATTCGGCCGATATATCGGCCGAACCGATATATCGGCCGATATGAAAAATCGGCCGGGATCTCAGCCCGGCCGATTTTTCTACCCCTGGTTATTAGACAGTTCATGATCAGGGCCAATTGCATAGGGTCCGATTAGTCTTGAATCCAACCCGACCCAATAAGCCTGTTGGACCGTCCACGGCCCTATAAGGCCGATTTGTTCATTTTTAGGCCATCATACTATAGGGCCAGAAATTATTTTTTTAATTTTAAATTTTTTTTTTTATCAAACTGAGCACAATAAACCAGATATTTTATTTTAGCCTAAATCAAAATTTGAAATTAAGACTTGATTTGATAGTTCTATAAGAGAAAAATAATTAAATTTAAAAAATTTAAATAGTTCTTGACTTGATCGACTAGAATTTTTGTTGAGTCAAATAACTGTAACAAAATCAGCTAAGTTTTTCAAGATTTGAAGTAAAATATTAGATGAAAGGCACATCGAATAGCTCTCTAAAATAATTTTAAAGAAAAAAAAAAGATACATTTGAACTTTTCAATTGATCATTTTTTAAAAAAAAAATCAATGAAGTCTTTTGAATATTCAAATTCGTAAAAAAAAGTTTAGTTCGCATCCTTTTCTAGATTGCTTTTAAACTGATCTTTAACTTCTACGAGGCAAGCATATACATGAGATAATAATCAAAAAAAAAAAGAATATTAATAATATTACAATCCACTAAAATTAATTCAAATAAAATAATTTCTGAATTGGAACTATCCTTCTTTATTCTCTCTTTCATTTCTGAAGCTTTCTTGAGATCCTTTGCCAAAATTACAAGTCTCAAATATTTCACTCCCTTCACCATAAATCAAATTTATCCCCCGCTTCACCTACAATTTACATGCAAAATAATTTACAAAGAATCCCATATGAATTTTCAGATTACTTCATATAATAAATACACAACCTCTCCTTAATCAACAAGTGAATTCACTAAATTGACACAAGAAAGAACACATTCACAACCAATACATCATAAATAAAACAAAACCCTTTAATTGACTACCAAAATATGAAACAACGATAGATGGGATGGGTTGAAAAGAAGCCATTCTTATGGATCACACACCTTACTCCAAATTACTGTGCTGCCAATTTTCCACACACTAATTGCAAGATAATTTTTCCATGTTATAACATCAATTCAAGTATCGAGAGCTTCTCAAACATCACTGGTTACACATTCTCATTTCTTCTTCGGCAAGAATCACCCATAATGGCAAAGGACCCACAAGTTGGCAGAATAAGTATAAATAAGAAATGAATTTTCTCATTAAGCACCATTAACAATGCCCAACAAAGAGGATAATTTGAGTGAGATATCTAATTTGGTAGGGTTTACACTAAATAATATGAACTCTTTTGACTGCTAAATTTTATCACCATTTGATCAACAATGGATGGTGATAGTTTAGTGTTGCCTACATTTTTTCATGGTCCAACCTTGACCACCCATTCCCTGTAAGTTGTGTCTGAGGAATAAATGACAGATACAATTTACAAGTTCAAGAACACCAGGGAGTAAAGGAAGCTTATCAATTGCCTGCATAAAGAACAGGAAAATGGTGCATCTCTTCAGCCCTTGTTGTAAGATCACCAACAAAAAGGTCTTGGATAGGAGATAAGAAGGTTAACTATAGAACTCATGCCAACATCAAATGAGATACGAACAGGTATTAACTAGTTTATGCTAAAACAATATTTATGAATCAAAATGGAAATTCACCGTGATCAACCCTATAGAGCCCCAGAGAACAATAACTCCTGCTACTGCCAAAGAAACATTTACATATTTTCTTGAAGCTAATTAACAGAGAGAGACCGAGATAGAGAGAGAGAGACCAATAAAAAACAATTACATATGCATCCATCATGTTGGTACATTTCCTTGCTAAATGATTACCAGGAATATGCAAATATGACAATAGTGATTCTCTCTCGCTATGGGTTTGACAGACATGAATCTCATCACCTCGCCTTCCCCAACCAATTCAATCATAAAAGACAAAACTTTTAGAATATGCATATCGCTCAGAACTTCTTAGAGGATCGTGTTACCATCACCAAAGAAGAGATTCTCTTCTTCTTTGATACACCAACATATTTTCATCACAGCGATTAAAGCCGAAGCAAGTATAGAAGCTAGCAATAGATCAAGATCTAATCTAGTAAAAACAATGGCAAGAAAATTTAAAGTGAGAGAAAGAGAAAACCAATGAGGGAAATTAGAAACAAAGGGAAACTGAGATTATGGGCAAAGGGATCCACACAGATGTAAATCCCCCTGCCCCCCAAGGCCAACACTGAAATCATCCAAGACCCATTTCAAAAGAGGGTCAACATACTGCAGGAAACCAGTTCTGGTTATATCTAGCCAACCCACAAGAGAACAAGCCCATTCACCATCGTTGCATTGGCAACACGTGAATAGGAATTGGTGAAGGGAAAAAAGGACCCAGAAAGAGAGAGAGAAAGAGACCCAGAGAACTTACCGCTGTGATAGACGGAGAGCGTGAGAGGCAGATCGAGAGAGAGAGCAGCGAGAGGGATCTTTGAGAGCGGCGAGGCATATCAAGAGATAGAGCAGCGAGAGAGATGGAGAGCGGCAAGAGAAGAGAAGAGATAAAGAGCGGAGGAGCGGAACAGTCAGAAACGATAGTTAGGGCTTCCGGCTTCCCTAATTCATTTTATTTAGCGGACCATCCGACAGGCTTTCGGACCGTCCGCGGCCCGTTCAAAAACTACCGGACTCTTAGCGGACCGTCCGTGAATAGTAAACGGACTCTAGGATCCAGCCCGTTTTGCTAATAATCAGGCCGGACCGGACCTAAGTCCGTTTACAGGCCTAGGTGCAAGCTACCATGATTACATGCCAAATTCTCATCGGAAGAAGAAACGCAGTTGTAAGATTCTTTCAAGAGGAAAGCTTGTAGAACTGGTTGAGCTACCTCTACTAGTAGCCTGAGAGTTGTACAATGGTTTTTTTTTTTTTCCACTGGATTGTAACTCAAGATTCATGGAATAGCTGTGTCTTTGTTCTCGATTTTGGGTTTGTGTAATTCCTAATTTTGCCAACTTGGTTGTTTTGTAGTGTGTGTTTTTTTTTTTTTTTTTGCCACTTGCATCCAATCTCAATAAGAAATCCACGGGAACCAGTTTTTCCCTCGAATCAATTATATGTTACTACCTTTTGCATTTAATCCTTCACTGTTAAAGCACCTAATCAATACATCAAATTTTCAAAGGTTCTTATACTACCTTAAAATTGTTTTTTTTTTCCTTTTTCTTTTTTCATTTTTATAACATGGGTGTCTCCATCCCTCACTGGTGGTGAGATTAATCACGTGGATGCCTTAAAATTGTTTTGACTAGTAACAAAACATTACTACACATTTCTCCTACAGACGTTGATTAACTAAAATATTGAATTGCTTTTATTTCTTTTTCACAAATTTCATAATACTTTTTATTATTTAAATATAACTATTTATTAAAATTAAATTATTGAAATATCATGCTGAATCCATGAACCCATTTTTTGGAGTTGTCAAATTGGACACCTCAGTCCATCCCAAACACTAAACTATCCATATAACTTAGCTTCTCATAACTCATTTGTAGTTTAGTACACTGTTAAGAGCATGCCAAACCTTGTACATGGACATTGCTATTGTGTAATTGTTGTATTACCCCCAATATGCATCATCTACTGGTGAACTAACTGATAAATCAGACATCAACTCTTTTGGAGTGATACTTCTAGAACCAGTAAGATCTTTTTGGATTTTCATGAACAAATGTTGAAAAAGAAAGACTTACCCATACCACCAATGAAGTCCTAGAATTATTAGCCCCCTCAAAGAGATGTTTAATCCCAGTTACCAGTTCCAGAAGTATTACTCCAAAAGAGTAGACATCTGATTTATTAGAGACTTCACCAGTATATGCATAATGGGGGGTAACATACCTGAGAATGGTGAGAATGTGAGAATAAACAAGGGAAAAAAAAATAGAAATAGAGTAAAAGGTTGATAACTTTGATATGTAGGATAAAATTTAGTTTGGTTGCAATACAACACTAACACAATAAAAATGTGATAATCGCGTAAAATTGCATTATTGTCTTTATTTTGAAAGATTTGCTTTGCATTCATTTCCGCAATTTCACGAAAATATGTGTTTTCTAATTACGTGTATTTCACTAACGTTCTGTGAATCAGACGTCTACTTGGTCAAAATTGAATTACAAGTGGAATGCTTGGAATTCCATGCGAATCAAATAACCAGTTTTGCAAGTTTTGATCAATCAATTATGAGATTAATCTTTTTATGTTATTTTCTTTGAATTCACCACTCCATCTTCCAATTGAGATCACTCCTTAGCCGATTTTCAATTGAGTTACAAAGTACGATCGAGAACAAATATTATCGATTTGTTAAAAGTGGATCATCGATGCCTTAGTGTTCATTATCATATTATTGTTTTCAAATTTACATTGTGTTCTACAAAAATCATTCAACCAACCTATCTTTCCGTAATTTTTATTTTTAATGTTTTACTTGCATATTCAGTACAAATCTCTATCGTTCAACCCTCAAACTCGCAAGAATTTATTACTTCATGACAACCTGCACTTGGCTTTGCAACCTTTAAGTTGTAGCACAATGTCAACGCATAAGGTTTGTCATGCTCTTATCGAGTAGTAAGCTACAAATGGGTTATAAGAAGCTAAATTATATAGAATACTTTTAGTGTTAGGGATTCCGACATTGTACCGAGGTGTCCAATTTGATAACCCCAAAAAAAGGGTTCAAGGATTCAACATGATATTTGATTAATTTAATTTTAACAAATAGTTACATTCAAGTAGAATAAAAAATAATAATTTGAAAATTGACAAAAACAAATAAAAGCATTTTAATATTTTAGTTATTCCTCAGCTTCAGTAGAGAAATGTGTAGTAATGTTTTGTTAACAGTAAAAAATGATTTCCGTGGGATTAATCTCACCACGAGTCAGGGGTGGGAATACCCATGTTATAAAAAATAAAGAAAAAGAAAAAAACAATTTTACGTAGTATAAGAAGAACATTTCTAAGAATCCATGTAAGTACCTAACAAGAGTAAGGAAATCAAGTTTTCAGAAAATTTTAGCGACTCTTGTATAGTGCTTAAGAATCAAGTTTAAAACCAAGGGCTGGAGTTGGGAACAGAGACAAAACCAGTAGGGTTGACTAAATTAGAATGAAATTAATCATAAGAAGTGCACTTGAATCTCTCAAATTCACCAAATGATAGAAGTAGCCAGTTCAATGGATGATGCAGAAATGAACAGGCAAACCAGATCTGCTTGGTTCAGTTCAGATAATTTATCATAAAAATATCACAGATGTTGGTGAAATTATAAAGGATTAGATCTTTACCCAAAAGTAATCGCAACTTTAGAGACATCAACATGTGTATGGTCATCAGGGAAGATTCTTGCTAGCCCAAAATCTGCAATCTGCACAAGAACTAAGCACTCATTGGTAAAATGGTCAATGCAATAATGCTTTGGAAACCAATGAAGAGGTTATTAGCGTAGTTTAGGGAAGATTCTTGCTAGCCCAAAATCTGCAATCTGCATTTAGTTTGGAACCTGATGAGTAATGGCAGTTATTTCATGACAATTTCAACACTCTGAATATTGATAATCATATCATTTAATTGATTAACATAAAAAAAGGATAAAATAAAGTCGTGTAGAAGATTAAAGACATCTATAATTAGAAGAGTTGAGTGCTTGTTATTTATAAGCTAATAGAATGGGCGAGCAATTAAGGTGTGGGATTAATTATTTAAAAGCAACATCTTGTAACTCTTTTGACTTTTTTTCTATTCAGCTTGGTTTTGTTCCTTACAGTTGACAACCAAAGGAAGATCATTTTTTCAAAGGTCTAAGAATTTGAGAACTGGAAAAATGACACAACATCCATCTTTAATTTGTTTGGGTCTGAGGCGTGTCTACTTGACTACTTGAGATAACTAGTCAAACTTGTACATACTTCTAACAGAAACAAATACGTAAATTTTACCTTGGCTTCATAGTTATGGTCCAGAAGAAAATTGTCTGGCTTCATATCATGATGAATTATCTTAGGATTGCCTGTGAGTAAAAAATGTGTTAGGAGGAGATGCTGCAACACTCGTTAAGAGGGGATCTTGTTCACATGTATCAAAATAGGATAAGTGCATGCAGTGATAGGAAAGAAGCACTCACAGTCCTTATGAAGATAAGGCAGACAGTAAGTGAGTAATGTATGAAACATGCAATTTTGCTCCTCTCATCCTCATCCTCCAAAAGAAATTTTTGTTCAATTTGAAAGACAAACAAGCAAAGTCACATAATGTTAGGGAATGTTTATCAATGTTGGGTCAAGGTCAATACTTACCCATTCATACACTATACCAACCTCATGTATTGTAACATGACACCAATCCAACAGTGCAGACTAAAGAAATGCAGGTGTGTGACAAGACAAAATGGTAACTGCCATGTGGCTAACATGTAACCATTTCTCTTACAGATGAGTTTGAGCTTCTTCACCCACTTCTTAGTATACGACATTTGAGCATATAATTACACATTTCAGTGGAATCAAATGGTACTAGAAAGTCACGTGGAAAACACACAGAAAATGCATCACATGTGGCTATTAGGTCATTCTAGAAGCAATAGGTGTGTTGGTTCTGTCAGCATCAGTTCCAATCTTTGTTTTCATTACTGCAACTGAATGCAACTTAAACACTTGTCGATACTCAAATGCCCATCCCCAAACAAAAAACCAAAACAAAATTGGAGATTGAAACTTCTATGCTAAAGGAAACTTCTAATTACGCCCGACCGAAATATAAACATTGCCAATATTTTAAATGCCCATCTCCAACCAATGGATCTAAAAAAATGGACATTAATACTTAGGTTAGCGGAAACACATTACTACTCTCGTCCAAGACTAAAACGTTGCCGATATATGAAATGTCCATCCCCAAACAATGAACATATAAACATTAGGCATTGAAAGTTCTATGTTACCAGAAACTCCTTATCACGCCCGTCTGCAGCATAGAAATTACCAATGTTTTAAATATCCATCCCCAACCAATAATCCTAAACAAAATTGGACGCTGAAACATCTATGTTATCCTAATATCCTTACTATGCCCATTCGCGATTTAAAAACTAAAAATGTTTAAAATGTCCATCCCCAACCAATAAACCTAAACAAAATTGGACATTGAAACTTCTATGCTACCAAAAACTCCTAACTACGTCCATCCTCGACTTAAGCATTCCTAATGTTTCAAATACTTATCCCGAACCAACAAACCTAAACAAAATTGGAGACAACTTTTACGTTACAAGAAGCTCCTAACCACACCCATCCGCGACTTAAACATTGTCAATGAACCAAATGCTCATCCCCAACTAATGAACCTAAACAAAATAGAGCATTGGAGCTTCTAGGTTACCGAAAACTCCTTACAATGCCCTTCCGCGACTTAAAAATTGAAAATGGTTCGAATGTCCATCCACAACCAATGAACCTAAACGTAATTGCACACAGAAACTATGCCAATGTTCCAAATGCATATCTGCAACAAATGAACCTAAACAAAACTGGGCATTAAACTTCTATGTCAAAGGAAACTCCTAATTACACCCACACGCGACTTAAACATTGTAAATGTCTCAAATGCACATCCCTAACAAATGAACCTAAACGAAATTGCACATTAAAACTTCTATGTTACAGAAAACTCCTTACTACGTCCATCTAAGACTTAAACATTGTCAGTGTCTCAAATGTCCATCCCCAACCAATAAAACAAAACAAAATTGAGCATTGAAACATTTACGTTATCGAAAACTCCTAACTACGCCCGTCCGCGACTTAAACTTTGTCAATGTATCAAATGTGAATCTCTAACCAATGAACATTAACAAAATTGGACATTGAAACTTCGATGTTACCGGAAACTCCTTACTACGCCCATCCACAACGTAAACATTGCCATGGTTTCAATGTCCATCCCCAACCAATGAACCTAAACAAAATTGGGAATTGAAACTTCTACTTTACCGAAAATACATAACTACGCCCGTCCACAACTTAAACATTGTTGATCGTTCAAATGCCCATCTCCCACCAATGAACTTGGGCTGCGAAACCCGACCAACATGACCCGACCTGAGAAATCATGCAGGTCAGGTCAAGAATTTCTGGTCAACGGGGTCGGGTCGGGTCGGGTTGAGAAGATAAAAAACTGGATGGAATTCGGGTCGGGTCACGTTGCTGGATTTTACAAGTTAACCCGACCTGACCCGACCCAACTCGGCAAAAATTAGTCTAAAATGGGTTCAGAATACGAGTCGAGAATTCGGATAGACTCATGTGACAATTCGGGTCGAGTCAGGTTTGGAAGTTCGGGTCGGATCAGGTCGCGTTGGGTTTTAAGGAACCCGACCCTCCAGACCCGAGTTGCAGCCCAACAATGAACATATAAAAAATTGAGCATTGAAAATTCTTTGTTAAAGGAAACTCCTTACTACGCCCATCTGTAACTTAAACAATGCCAATGTTTTCAACACCCATCCCCAACCAATGAACCTCAACAAAATTGGGAATTAAAATTTCTACTGTACCAAAAATTCCTAACTACACCCATCCGCGAATTAAAAAATGCAAATGTTTCAAATGCCTATCCTCACCCAATAAACCGAAACAAAATTGGGTATGAAACTTATATGTTACAGAAAACCACTGACTACACAAGTCCGAGATTTAAACATTGCCAATGTTTTAAATGCCCATCCCAGACCAATGGATCTAAAAAAAATTCGAACATTAAAACTTCTATATTAGCAGGAAACACATTACTACGCCCGTCGAAGTCTTAAATGTTGCCGATGTCTTAAATGCCCATCCCCAAACAATGAACATATAAAAATTAGGCATTGAAAGTTCTTTGTTGACGAAAAACTCCTTACTACGCCCATCTGAAACTTAAACATTACCAATGTTTCCAATGCCCATCCCCACCCTAATGAACCTTAACAAAATTGGGTATTAAAACTTCTACAGCTTCAGAAACTCCTTACTACATCCTATCTGAGATTTAAACATTGTCAATGTTTCAAATGCCCATCCCCAACAAATAGAACTAAACCAAATTGAGCATCAAAACTTCTAGGATAGCGAAAATACATTACTACGCATGTCCACGACTTAAACAATGCCGATCGTTCAAATGCCCATTCCCAACCAATAAACATATAAAAAATTGGGCATTAAAACTTCTTTGTTATCAGAACTCCTTACTACGCACATCTGTAACTTAAGCATTGCCAATGTTTCCAATGCCCATCCCCAGCCAATGAACCTAACCAAAATTGGGCATTCAAACTTCTACGATACCGGAAACTCCTTACTACACCAATCCACGACTTAAATAATGACAATGTTTCAAATGTCAATCCCCACCCAATGAACCTAAACAAAAATGGGTATTGAAATTTATATGTTACCTGAAACTACTTACTACGCACGTCCGAGATTTAAACATTGCCAATGTTTCAAATGCTCATCCCCGACCAATGGAACTAAACAAAATTGGCATAGAAAATTTCTATGTTAGCGGAAATACATAACTACGCCCGTCTACGACTTAAACATTGTCGATCGTTCAAATGCATATACCCAACCAATGAACTAGACCCAACCCGAGAAATCATGCAGGTCGGGTGAAGAATTTAGGGTCAACGGGACGAGTTGGGTTGAGAAGATAAAAACCCGCATGAATTCAGGTCAGAATTTGAGTTGATTCAGGTTACAATTCGTGTCGGGTCGGGTTGTGAAGTTCGAGAAGAGAATTCGAGTCCAGTTGGGTCAGGTTTCTTAAATATCAACTTGAGTCATATTGGGTTTTAAGGAACCCGACCCGTCCGACCCAAGTTGTAGCCCACAATGAACATATAAAAAATTGGGCATTGAAACTTCTCCTTACTACGCCCATCTGTAACTTAAACATTGTCAGTGTTTTCAACGCCTATCCCCAGCCAATGAACCTTAACAAAATTAAGCATTAAAACTTCTACAGTACCGGAAACTCTTTAATACACCCATCCACAACTTAAAAAATGTCAATGTTTCAAATGTCTATCCTCACCCAATGAACCTAAAAAAAATTGGGCATCGAAACTTGTTTGTTACCGAAAACTACTTACTACGCCCGTCCGAGATTTAAACATTGCCAATGTTTTAAATGCCCAACCTCAACCAATGGACCTAAAAAGAATTGGACATTAAAACATCTATGTTAACGGAAAGACATTACTACACCCGTCCAAGACTTAAACGTTGCCGATGTCTAAAATGCCTATCACCAAGCAATGAACATATAAGAATTAGGCATTGAAAGTTCTTTGTTACCGAAAACTCCTTAGTACGCACATCTGCAACTTAAGCATTGTCAATATTTCCAACGCCAATACCCAGCAAATGAACCTTACCAAAATAGGGCATTCAAACTTCTACAATACCGGAAACTCCTTACTACACTTTCCGCGATTTAAATAATGCCAATGTTTCAAATGTCAATCCTCACCCAATGAACCTAAACTTAAACAAAATTGGGCATTAAAACTTGTATGTTACCGGAAATTACTAACTACGCCCGTCTAACATTTAAGCATTGCCAATGTTTCAAATACATATCCCCAAACAATGGAACTAAACAAAATTGGGCATTGAAAACTTCTATGTTAGCAAAAATACATTACTACGCCCGTCCACGACTTAAACATTGCCGATCGTTAAAATGTCAATCCTCAACCAATGAACTAAGGTTGCAACACAGGTCGGGTTTTTACAAGACCTGCATGACCCGATCTGAGAAATCATGTGGGTCGGGTCAAGAATTTCGAGTCATGGGGTCAGGTCAGGGTTGAGAAGATAAAAAACCCGCATGGAATTCGAGTCACGTCGGGTTGAGGATTTTACAAGTTAACCCGACCCGACACAACCCGACTAAAATTAAAGCTAAAATGGGTTCAGAATGGGGGGCGAGTCGGGTCAGAATTCAGGTTAATTCGTTTTACAATTCGGGTCGGGTCAGGTTTTGACGTTTGGGCCGAGAATTCAAGTCGGGTCGGGTCGGGTCGAGTTCCATAAATATCAACTCATGTCATGTTGGGTTTGACGGAACCCGACCCGAGTTGCAGCCCTACAATGAACATATAAAAAATTGGACATTTAAACTTCTATGTTACCGAAAGTTCCTTACTACGCCCATCTGTAACTTAAATGTTGCCAGTGTTTTCAACACCCATCCCCAACCAATGAATCTTATCAAAATTGGGCATTCAAACTTCTACTATACCAGAAACTCCTTACTACACTCATCCGCGACTTAAATAATGCCACACCCAATGAACCCAAACAAAATTGGGTATTGAAAGTTGTATGTTACCGGAAACTACATACTACACTCGTCCGAGATTTAAACAATGCCAATGTTTCAATTGCCCTTCCCCAACCAATGGAACTAAACAAAATTGGACATTGAAAACTTCTATGTTAGCAAAAATGCATAACTACGCCCGTCCACAACTTAAACATTGTCGATCGTTCAAATGCCCATCCCCAGCCAATGAACTAGGGCTGCAACTCGGGTAGGTTTTGACCCGACACGCATGACCCAGACCTGAGAAATCATGCGTGTCAGGCCAAGAGTTTCGACTCAGCAGGTCAAGTCGGTTTGAGAAGATAAAAAACCGCATGGAATTCAGGTTGGGTCGGGTCGGGTTGAGGATTTTACAAGTTAATCGAACCCGATCCGACCCAACCAAGCTAAAATTAGGCTAAAATGGGTTCAGAATGCGGGTCGAGAATTCAGATTGATTCGGGTTACAATTCAAGTCGGGTCGGGTTTTGATGTTCAGGTTGACTATTCGAGTCGGGTTACATAAATATCAACTCGGGTCGTGTTGGGATTTAAGGAAGCCGACCCACCCCGACTTGCAGCCTTACAATGCACATATAAAAAAGTGGGTATTGAAACTTCATTTTTACCGGAAACTCCTTACTACGCCCATCTGAAACTTAAACATTGCCAATGTTTTCAACGCCCACCCCAACCAATGAACCTTAACAAAATTAGGCATTAAAATTTCTACTGTATCGAAAACTCCTTACTACATCCATCCGCGACTTAAAGAATGCCAATGTTTCAAATTCCTATCCTCACCCAATAAACCTAAACAAAATTGGGCATTGAAACTTGTATGTTATCGGAAACAACTTAGTACGTCCGTCCGAGATTTAAACATTGACAAATTTTCAAATGCACATCCCCAATTAATGGAACTAAACAAAATAGGACATTGAAAACGTCAATGTTAGCGGAAACACACTATTATGCCCATCTAAGACTTAAACGTTGCCGATGTCTGAAATGCCCATCCCCAAAAAATGAACATATAAAAATTAGGCATTGAAAGTTTTGTTAACGAAAACTCCTTACTATGCCCATCTAAAACTCAAACATTTCCAATGTTTCCAACACCCATCCCCAGCAAATGAACCTTTACAAAATTGGGTATTAAAATTTCTACGGCACCGGAAACTCCTTATTACATCCATCCGAGATTTAAACATGGATAATGTTTTAAATGCCCATCCCCAACAAATAGAACTAAACAAAATTGCGTATTAAACTTCTAGGATAGGGAAAATACATTACAATGCCCGTCCACGGCTTAAAGATTGCCAATCGTTCAAATGCCCATTCCCAAACAATAAACATAAAAAAAATTGGGTAATAAAACTTCTACGTTACTGGAAACTCCTTACTACGCCCATCTGTGACTTAAACATTGCCAGTGTTTCCAATGCCCATCCCCAGCCAATGAACCTTACCAAAATTGGGCATTCAAACTTTTACGATACTGGAAACTCCTTACTACACCCAATAATGTTCTGTGAGCTAACCACTATATGTATAACTTAGTAATACATGTCCTTTGCTTTTAATTGAATTGGGTTGTCGGACATCGATATAGGCATACATGCAAAAGGTTTATACAAGGTGTTGCAGTGATTGTCTTGCAAAACTGATGCAATACAAGGAGGGGTAGGGTCTCCAACCTTGAAATATGATGCAAGTCGGGACCAACTCGGACACCGAAAGACGATGTTTTCCAAAAACAGTCACGCTCACACGACTCCTCATCGGGATAAGTTAACAACTAAATGGCTAATTGGATTATCCACGTTGATTAATCAAATTTGCACAACTCAAACAGCTAATGTGCATTCCCAACTCTGAATTCTCAACTCAACTCGATTCCAAAATCAATGCTTATTTCACAGTTGACTCACTACTAGATTGATGTCAATTCATTCCCAATAAATACCAAGTTTTAATTACAAAACCCGGTCCCCCTAAATGGGTCCACTCGGCCAATTCCTTGGCCCAACTGAGTGAGTTTGATGGCACGTTTCCACTAACCAATGGACTGATGACAGGTATGTTTCCACAACCCAATTGATTCAATGTCCAGACCTTTGTAGTTGTAACTGGGATGGATTCTAATCCAGTTGCAGTGGCCTGTTTGCTGCAGTGCAGGCCCAGAATGCAGCTGGGCTTGAAACTGCACACAAAGACTCAAACGACCCACTGAGTTGCTGTCCCACCCGGGTGAAAAGGAACCAAGCTTTGTCAGATTCAGCTCCAATTAATAACGGTAAATCAGCTGGGTTTACAACAAATAGCAACTGGTTAAAACAAAGGAGTTGTCGGGTTGATGCTAGACAACAAATGGGCTGATCCAATAACGGTTCGCTGACCGACCCAGCAGCATTGAACCAGACAGGTTCTATAGCCAGTTGCTGACTGGGTTAACCTGGTATTCAGAATGGGTCTTCAGGAACACTGAAGCCCAACTTAAATTGCAGTTTATGTCTGTTCCGATGGCCTGGTCCTGCCTTAACACAGGCAGCCCAGCTGAATGGTTTGCATGTCCAAACTAAATGCAGTCAAGCCCACAACCATCAGTGAAACAGACCATTCAAAAAAAAAAAAGTCAAACAGTGCAGTAACATTAGCTTATCGGGGATGTTTGGTGAGCCCAAACAGTTCCCTAACCGAGTTGGAATACTTAGAGAAATTCAGAACACGCTTTGTTAATTCAAGCAAAACTCACTGATTAATCAACAACAAATCAAATCAAACTCATAACAGGCACATCTTCTAAATTTTGACCTGCATGCATGATCTGAGGGTGTCAAGTGGGTGCTATGGAGACCTTAGAGATCATTTTGTAGGTCAGACCAGCATTAGTGGGGAAAGAGGATGGTGTTTGCTAGAATCAGAATCCTTTGGAGGACATCCACAAATCCATGGAGTTACAAGTGAATTAGTCTTTCTATACTGCAGGTTAAAATGGAGAAGATGACAAGGGCTCCCCAGACTTTGGCCAAGGGAGGCTAAGAAGCTGGACACTTGCATACAGAACATATAGTGTAGGACACAAGTTCCAAAACCAGATATCCTAATACTTCAAGAATACTTCGTACAAGAAAATTCAATTAACATGGTATCCTAGGTTTGACGTATTGGATCTCGTTATGTTCACTGCATGCTTCAGCAATAAGAAATGTTGTCAAAAAAAAAAAAAGCTATAAAAATCATCATCACATGCTAGAATCCCATCTTTCTGGGGTCGGCGGTATAAGTTCTCCATTTGACCCTATAAAAAGATTTTACTGAAAAAAGACACCTGTGACCTCGATAAGATGCTTGAAAGACTATTTCATCTAACAAATGGAAAAGAAATGCTATGGGGTAAATCTAGAAGGTCCCCCCCCCCCCCCAAAAAAAAGAAGAATTAGATCAGATCCTTTCTTCCCAATAAATGAGGAAATAAGACACTGGGATAAAGGCAAAATATCAACAAGTGATGAAATTATCATCAACAACCATTAATTCATGAGTCACAAGACCTAATCCTAATTAAGTTAGTCAGCAACAGCCCTACTTCAGTGAAGTTCCCATTTTATCGTGTACAAGCATTATCCACAGAGCCAATGCAACCACAATAGAAACAAATGAATGAACCCAATAAGACAGTGCAAAAGCATACCTCGATTTCCCTCAACTTGGCTAATCAATTGCAAACAAAATTTGGGTACTTGTTCTTTTAACAGAACTCCATTGATGAAATTTCATCTTTTCCAGCTTCCAAGAGATCAAAAGAATCAAAGAGAAGATCCTATTCCCCATTGAGAAATCTTATCCAGCCGTTTTCAAGTGAAATGGCAGTGGTGTCATATGGTGGGCATTAAAATTTCTACTGTACCGAAAACTTCTTACTACACCCATCCTCGACTTAAAAAATGCCAATGTTTCAAATTCCTATCCTCACCCAATAAACCTAAACGAAATTGGGCATTGAAACTTGTATGTTACATAAAGCCACTAACTACGCCCGTTCGAGATTTAAACATTACCAAAGTTTTTAATGCCCATCTCCAACCAATAGACTTAAAAAAAATTGGACATTAGAACTTCTATGGTAGCGAAAACACAGTACTACGTCCGTCCAAAACTTAAACATTGCCAATGTCTGAAATGTCCATCCCAAACAATTAACATATAAAAAGTAGGCATTGAAAGTCTTTGTTGACGAAAACTCCTTACTACGCCCATCTGAAACTTAAACATTGCCAATGTTTCCAATGCCCATCCCCAGCCAATGAACCTTAACAAAATTGGGCATTAAAACTTCTACAGCATCAGAAACTCCTTACTACATCCATCTGAGATTTAAACATTGTCAATGTTTCAAATGCTCATCCCCAACAAATAGAACTAAGCAAAATAGGGCATTGAAACTTCTAGGATAGCGAAAATACATTACTACGCCCGTCGACGGCTTAAACATTGCCGATCGTTCAAATGCCCATCTCCAAAAAATAAACATAAAAAAAAATTGGGCATTGAAACATCTATGTTAGAGGAAACTCCTTACTACGCCCATATGTAACTTAAACATTGCCAATGTTTCCAACGCCCATCCCCAGCCAATGAACCTTACCAAAATTGGACATTGAAACTTCTATCATACCGGAAACTCCTTATTACACTCATCCGTGACTTAAATAATGCCAATGTTTCAAATGCCAATCCTCACCCAATGAAACTAAACAAAAATGGGCATTGAAACTTGTATGTTACTGGAAACAACTTACTACGCCCATCCGAGATTTAAATATTGATAATATTTCAAATGTCCATCCCCAACCAATGGAACTAAACGAAATTGGGTATTGAAAACTTCTATGTTAGCGGAAATACATATCTACGCACGTCTAAGACTTAAACGTTGCTAATGTCTGAAATGCCCATCCCCAAACAATGAACATATAAAAAGTTAGGCATTCAAAGTTCTTTGTTACCGAAACTCCTTACTACGCGCATGTAAAACTTAAACATTGCCAATGTTTCCAACGCCCATCCCCAGCCAATGAACCTTAATAAAATTGGGCATTAAAAATTCTACAACACCGAAAACTCCTTACTGCATCAATCCCAGATTAAAACATTGCCAATGTTTCAAATGACAATTTCCAACCAATGGAACTAAACAAAATTGGGCATTAAAACTTCTATGTGAGCAGAAATATATAACTACGACCGTCCACGACTTAAAACATTGTCGATCGTTCAAATGCTCATCCCCATCCAATGAATTAGGGCTGCAACTCGGGTCGGGTTTTGACCCGACCTGCATGACCTGACCCGAGAATTCTTGCAGGTCAGGTTGAGAAGATGAAAACCCGCATGGAATTCAAGTCGGGTCGGGTTGAGGATATTACAAGTTAACCCGACCCAACCGAGGCTAAAATGGGTTCAAAATGTAGGTAGGGTCAGAATACGATTTACAATTCGAGTCAGGGTCGGGTTTTGAAGGAGTCGAGAATTCCAGTCGGATTCCATAAATATCAACTTCGGGACGTGTTGGGTTATAAGGAACCCGACCCGCCCGAACCAAGTTGCATCCCTACAATGAACATATAAAATATTAGGCATTCAAACTTCTTTTTTACCGGAAACTCCTTACTACGCACATCTGTAACTTAAGCAATGCCAATGTTTCCAACGCCCATCCCAGCCACTGAACCTTAACTAAATTAGGCATTACGAACTTCTACGGAACCGAAAACTTCTTACTACGCCCATTCGTGTCTTAAAAAATGCCAATGTTCCAAATGCCTAACCTCTCCCAATGAAAATAAACAAAATTGGAATTACAACATATATGTTACCAGAAACTCCTTACTACGCCCGTCCGAGATTTAAACATTGCTAATGTTTCAAATGCTCATCCCCAACCAATGGAACTAAACAAAATTGGTCATTGAAAACTTCCATGTTAGCAGAAATACATTACAACGCCGTCCACGACTTAAACATTGTTGATCGTTCAAATGCCATCCCAACCAATGAACATATAAAAAATTGGGTATTGAAAATTTTTTGTTACCGAAAACTCCTTACTACGCACAACTGTAACTTAAACGCTGCCAATGTTTTCAACGCCCATACCCAACCAATGAATTTTAACAAAATTGAGCATTAAAACTTCTAATGTACCGAAAACTCCTTACTACACCATCCGCGACTTAAAAAATACCATTGTTTCAAATGCCTATCCTCACCCAATGAACCTAAACAAAATTGGGCATTGAAACTTGTATGTTACCGGAAACAACTTACTACACCCGTCCGAGATTTAAAAATTGACAACGTTTCAAATGCCCATCCCCAACCAATGGAACTAAACAAAATTGGGCATTAAAAACATCTATGTTAGCGGAAATACATTACTACGCCCGTACAAGACTTAAACATTGTCGATGTCTCAAATGCCCATCCCCAAACAATGAACATATAAAAAATTAGGCATTCAAAGTTCTTTGTTACCGGAAACTCCTTACTACGCCCATCTGAAACTTAAACATTGCCAATGTTTCCAATGTCTATCCCTAGCCAATGAACCTTAACAAAATTGGGTATTAAAAATTCTACGACACCGAAAACTCCTTACTACATCAATCCGAGATTTAAACATTGCCAATGTTTCAAATGCCCATTCCCAACCAATAGAACTAAATAAAATTGGACATTGAAACTTCTAAGATGGCGAAAATACATTACTACGCCCGTCCACGACTTAAACATTGCCGATAGTTCAAATTACCATCCTCAACCAATGAACTAGGGTTGCAAAAACCCGACCTGAGAAATCATACAGGTCGGATCAAGAATTTCGAGTCAGTGAGTCAGTGAGGATTGAGAAGATAAAAACCCGCATGGAATTCAAGTCGGGTCGGGTTGAGGATTTTACAAGTTAACCCGACCCGACCCAGCCCGGCTAAAATTAGGCTAAAATGAGTTCAGAATGCGAGTCGGGTCAAAATTCGAGTTGATTCAGGGTAGGGTCAGGTTTTGAAATTCGAGTCGAGAATTCGAGTCAGGTCGGATCGGGTTCTATAAATATCAACTCGTGTCGTGTTGGGTTTTAAGGAACCCAACCCGCTCGACCCGAGTTGCAGCCCTACAAATGAACAAATAAAAAATTGGACATTGAAAACGTCTATGTTACCGGAAACTCCTTACTACGCCCATCGGTAACTTAAACATTGCCAGTGTTTTCAACGCCCATCTCCAGCCAATGAACCTTAACAAAATTGGACATTAAAACTTCTATGATACCAGATCCTCCTTACTACACCCATCCGTGACTTAAAAAATGCCTATCCTCACTCAATAAACCTAAACAAAATTGGGCATTGAAACTTGTATGTTACCAAAAACCACTTACTACGCCCGTCCGAGATTTAAACACTGTCAATGTTTTAAATGCCCATCCCCAACCAATGGATCTAAAGAAATAGACATTAAAACTTATATGTTAGCGGAAACTAAAACTTATATCTTAGCGGAAACACATTACTGCTCCCATCCAAGACTTATACGTTTCCAATGTCTAAAATGCCCATCCCCAAACAATGAACTTATAAAAAATCGGCATTAAAAGTTCTTTGTTACTAAAAAATCTTTACTACACCCATCTGAAACTTAAATATTGCCAATGTTTCCAACGCCCATCCCCAACCAATGAACTTTAACAAAATTGGGCATTAAAACTTCTTCGGCATCAAAAACTCCTTACTACATCCTTTTGAGATTTTAAAATTTCCAATGTTTCAAATGCACATCCTCAATCAATAGAACTAAACAAATTGGGCAATGGAACTTTTTTGTTACCGAAAACTCCTTACTACGCACATATGTAACTTAAGCATTGCCAATGTTTCCAACGCCCATCCCCCCAGCCAATGAACTTTACTAAAATTGGGGCATTCAAACTTCTACGATACCGGAAACTCCTTACTACGCCCATCCGCGACTTAAAAAATGCCAATGTTTCAAATTCCAATCCCCACCCAATGAACCTAAACAAAATTGGGCATTGAAAGTTGTATGTTACTTTAAAGATCTTACTACGCCCGTATGAGATTTAAACATTGCCAATGTTTTAAATGTCTATCTCCAACCAATGGACCAAAAAAACATTGGGCATTAAAACTTTTATGTTAGCGAAAACACATTAGTACGCCCATCCAACACTTAAACATTGTCAATGTCTGAAATGTCCATCCCCAAACAATGAACATATAAAAAATTAGCCATTCAAAGTTCTTTGTTACCTGAAACTCCTTACTACGCCCCATGTATAACTTAAACATTGCCAATGTTTCCAACGCCCTTCCCCAACCAATGGACTTAACAAAATTGGACATTAATAATTCTACGGTACCGGAAACTCCTTATCACGCCCATCCGCCATTTAAAAAAAAGCCAATGTATCAAATGCCAATCCTCACACAATGAACCAAAACAAAACTGGGCATTGAAAATTGTATGATACTAGAAAGATCTTATTATGCCCGTCCGAGATTTAAACATTTTAAATGTTGTAAATACCCATCCCCAACAAATGGACCTAAAAAAAGTTGGGCATTAAAATTTTTATGTTAGCGAAAACCCATTACTACATTTGTCCAACACTTAAACGTCGTTGATGTCTCAAATATCCATCCCCAACCATTGAACATATAAAAAATTGGGCATTTAAACTTCTTTGTTACCAGAAATTTCATATTACGCCAATCTGTAACTTAAACATTATCAATGTTTCCAACGCCCATTCCCAGCCAATGAACATTAATAAAATTGGGCATTAAAACTTCTACGGTACCGGAAACTTCTTACTATATCCATCCGAGATTTAAAGATTGCCAATGTTTCAAATGTCCATCCCCAACCAATGGAACTAAACAAAATTGAGCATTGAATACTTTTATGTTAGCAGAAATACATTAATTCGCCCGTCCACGACTTAAACATTGTCGATCGCGCAAATGCCCGCCCCAACCAATGAACATATAAAAAATTGGAATTGAAACTTCTTTGTTACAAAAAACTCCTTGCTACGCACATCTGTAACTTAAACATTGCCAATGTTTTCAACACCCATCCCCACCCAATGAACTTGAAAAAAATTGGGTATTAAAACTTCTACTGTACCGGAAACTCCTTACTACACCCATCCGCGACTTAAAAAATGTCAATGTTTCAAATGCCTATCCTCACCCAATGAATCCAAATAAAATTGGACATTTAAACTTGTATGTTACCGAAAACAACTTACTACACCCATCCTAGATTTAAATATTGCCAATGTTTTAAATGTCCATCCCCAACCAATGGACCTAAAAAAAATGGGCATTAAAACTTATATGTTAGCAGAAACACATTACTACTCCCATCCAAGACTTAAACGTTGTCAATGTCTAAAATGCACAACCCAAACAATGAACATATAAAGTTAGGCATTCAAAGTTGTTTGTTACCGGAAACTCCTTACTACGCCCATCTGAAACTTAAACATTGTCAATGTTTCCAACGCCCATCCCCAGCCAATGAACCTTAACAAAATTGGGCATTAAAAATTCTACGACGCTGAAAACTCCTTACTATATCCATGCCTATTCCCAACCAATAGAACTAAACAAAATTGGGCATTGAAACGTACAAGTTAGCGGAAACACATTATTACGCCCGTCCAAGACTTGAACATTCCAGATGTCTCAATTGCCCATCCCCAGCCAATGAACATATAAAAAAATTGGACATTGAAACATCTGTGTCACCGAAAACTCCTCATTACGCTCATCTGTAACTTAAACATTGCCAATGTTTCCAACGCCCATCCCCAGCAAATGAACCTTAACAAAATTGGATATTAACACTCTACAGCATCGAAAACTCCTTACTACACTCATCTGTGATTTAAATAATGCCAATGTTTCAAATGCCTATCCTCACCCAATGAACCTAAACAAAATTGAGCATTGAAACTTGCATGTTACCGGAAACTCATTATTACAATCATTCGAGACTTAACATTGCCAATGTGTCGAATGCACTCCAACAAATGGACCTAAACAAAATTGAGCATTTAAACCTCTATATTACTGGAAACTCGTTATTACGCTCGTCCACGACTTAATATTGTCGATGTCTCAAATGCCCATCCCAAACCAATGATCCTAAACAAAATTAGGCACTGAAACTTTTATGCAAAGGGAAACTCCTTACTACGCCCATCCACGACTTAAATATTGGCATGCTTCCAATACCCATCACCAACCAATGGACCTAAACAAAATTGGGTATCAAAACTTTATATTACTCGAAACTCCTTCCTACGCAATTCACGAATTAAACATTGTCGATGTCTCAAATGTCCATCCCCAACAAATGAATCTAAGCAAAATTGGGTATTTAAACTTCTATAATGGAAACTTCTAATTACGCCCATTGGCGACTTAAACATTGCCAATGCCTCAAATGTCAACCCCCAACCAATGGACCTAAACAAAATTAGGCATTAAAACTTCGATGTAACCGAAAACTCATTATCTAGAACATCCGAGCTTAAACATTGCCAATGTCTCAAATGCTCATCCGCAACCAATTTACTTCAACAAAATTGAGTATTGAAACTTCAAATGTTATCGGAAACACATTAATACGCCCATTCGCGACTCAAACATTGTCAATCTCTCAAATACACATCCCTAACCAATGAAATTAGACAAAATTAGGTATTGAAACTTCAACTTTACCGGAAACTCTTAAATACACGCATCCGAGACCTAAACATTGTTAGTGCCTCCAATGTCCATCCCCAACAATTGGACCTAAACAAAAATTGGGCATTGAAACATCTATATTATAGGAAACTTCTAACTACACTCGTCCGCGACTTAAACGTTGCCAATGTTTCAAATGTCCATCCACAACCAATGAACCTAAAATAAATTGGACATTAAAACCTCAAATTACCAGCAACTCTTTACTACGCAAATCGGGTACTTAAATATTGTAAATGTTTCAAATGTCAATCCCCTTCCAATGAACCTTAAAAAAATTGGACATTGAAACTTCAATTTACCAGAAACTCCTTGCTACGTACATCGGCTACTCAAATATTGCAAATGTTTCAATTGCACATCCCTAACCAATCAACCTAAACAAAATTGGGCATTGAAACTTCCATACAACCGGAATCTCCTTACTACGCTCATCTACAACTTAAAAATTGTCAATGATTCAAATGCTCATCCCCAACCAATGAACCTAAACAAAATTGACATTGAAACTTCTACATTACCGAAAACTCCTTATTACGCCCGTCCGCGACTTAAAAATTGCCAATGATTCAATGTCATACACAACGCGTTAACTTATTGGGCTTCAGTCTCCGATCTAGAACTAAGAGCAAGTCCAATCCAACTTAAAAACAACCTTCATGTTTATATATTAAGCCCGAGACCAAATGGCATCCACACTACAAAAATTAAAAGTCTAAACATCTTTCCGATGGGTGAGGATCATCATTCTTTCATACAATGAATTGAATTTCAATCTTCTCCAAAATCCTTTCAAATGACCACGCATACGCAATGTTGCCTATGTTGGGTGAACGCGGAGACTATGCTATGCTTTATTTAGGTTAATTTGTTGGAGATGGGCATTTTGAACAAAAAAAACGAACAATTTGTTGTCAACACTTTTGTGACTAAGTTGATATTTAATATTAAACATGATAATAAATACATACAATATATAATGTATGTATGAATGCATGTATGTATGTGCATGTATGTGTATGTTGGTATGTATGTATGTGTACATTATGTATGTATATATGTGTACATTATGTTAAATATCAGCCTAGTGACAACACTAAATTGTGGACAACAAATTGCAAGTCCTTTGTTCAAAACGCCCATCTCCAACAAATGAATCTGTACAAAACTGAGTATATTACCGGAAACTCCTTACTAAGCAAATCCCCGACTTAAACACCGAAACTTGAACATTGTCAGTGTCTCAAATGTCCATCCCAAATAATGAACCTAAACAAAAATGGACATTGAAACGACTATTTATCCGAAACTCCTAACTACGATAGCCCACGACTTAAAAGTTGCCAATGTTTCAAATGCCCACCTCCAACCAATGAACCTAAAAAAAAATGGGTGTTGAAACTTTTACGTTACTGGAAACACCTTACTACTCCCATATGGGACTTAAACATTCCCAGTGTTTCAAATGCGCATCCCAAACCAAAGATCCTAAACAACATTGCAATTTTGAAATTTCTCAGTTACCGGAAACTCCTTACTACGCCCATCAGAGACTTAAATGTTGTCAATGTTTCAAATGTTCATTTCCAACCAATGAACCTAAATAAAATTCGAGAATTGATACTTCAATATACAGGAAGCTCATTACCACTCATATTCGTGACTAAAACATTTCCAATGTTTAAATGCCTATACCCAACCAATAAACCTAAACAAAATTGGACATTTAAACTTCTACTTTACCGAAAACTCCTTATCACGCTCATCCACGACTTAAACATTGCTAGTGCTTCAAATGCGCAACTTCAACCAAAGAACCTAAATAAAATTGGATATTAAAAGATATAAGTTACCGAAAACACTTTACTACGCCCATCCACGACTTAAAAAATTGCCAATCTTTCGAATGCTTATCTCCAACCAATGAACCTAAACAAAATTGGGCATTAAAACATAGAAGTTACCGAAAACACCTTACTACGCCCATCAGCGACTTAAACATAGTCAACATTTCAAATGCCCATCCCTAACCAATGAACCTAAACAAAATTGGACATTAAAACATCTATTTACCAGAAAGTTCTTACTACGTCCATTAGCGACTTAAACGTTGACAACGTTTCAAATGCTCATCCCCAACCAATGAACCTAACCAAAATTGGGCAATGAATTTCTATGTTACCAGATACTCCTAACGACGCCCATCCGCAACTTAAACATTGTTAATGTGTCAAATGTTCATCCCCAACCAACGAACTTAAACAAAATTGAACACTAAAACTTTACGTTACCGAAAACTTATCACTACGTCAATCCACGACTTAAACATAGTCAACGTCTAAAATGCTCACCCACAACCAACAAACTTGAGCAAAATTGGGCATTAAAACTCCAATGTTACCGAAAACACCTGTGTCATCCGAGAATTAAACGTTGCCAATGTCTCAAATGCTTATCCTCAGCCAATGAACCTAAACAAAATTGGGCGTTGAAACTTCTATATTACCACAAACTCCTTATCACGCCCGTCTGCAGCATAGAAATTACCAATGTTTCAAATGTTCATCCCCAACCAATAATCCTAAACAAAATTGGACATTGAAACATCTATGTTATCCTAATATCCTTACCATGCCCATTCGCGATTTAAAAACTACTAATGTTTAAAATGCCCATCCCCAACCAATAAACCTAAACAAAATTGGGCATTGAAACTTCTATACTACCAAAAACTCCTAACTACGTCCATCCTCGACTTAAACATTCCTAATGTTTCAAATACTCATCCCGAACCAATGAACCTTAACAAAATTGGAGACAAACTTTACGTTACAAGAAGCTCCTAACCACACCTATCCGCGACTTAAACATTGTCAATGTCTCAAATGCTCATCCCCAACTAATGAACCTAAACAAAATTGAGCATTGGAGCTTCTAAGTTACCGAAAACTCCTTACTACGCCCTTCCGCGACTTAAAAATTGAAAATGATTCGAATATCCATCCCCAACCAATGAACCTAAACATAATTGCACACAGAAACTATGTCAATGTTCCAAATGCATATCCGCAACGAATGAACCTAAACAGAACTGGGCATTAAACTTCTATGTCAAAGGAAACTCCTAATTACACTCATACGCGACTTAGACATTGTCAATGTCTCAAATGCACATCCCCAACAAATGAACCCAAACGAAATTGCACATTAAAACTACTATGTTACAGAAAACTCCTTACTACGTCAATCTGAGACTTAAACATTGTCAATGTCTCAATGTCCATCCCCCACCAATAAACCAAAACAAAATTGGGCATTGAAACATTTACGTTATCGAAAACTCCTAATTACGCCCATCCGCGACTTAAACGTTGTCAATGTTTCAAATGTGAATACCTAACCAATGAACATTAACAAATTGGGCATTGAAACTTCGATGTTATCGGAAACTCCTTACTACGCCCATCCACAACGTAAACATTGTCATGGTTTCAATGTCCATCCCCAACCAATGAACCTAAACAAAATTGAGAATTGAAACTTCTACTTTACCGAAAATATACTTTACTGAAAATACATAACTACGCCCGTCCACGACTTAAACATTGTCGATCGTTCAAATGCCCATCCCCAACCAATGAACTTGGGCTGCAAAACACGACCAACATGACCCGACCCGATAAATCATGCAGGTCAGGTCAAGAACTTCGGGTCAGCGGGGTCGAGTCGGGTTGAGAAGATAAAAAACCGCATGGAATTCGGGTCGGGCCGCGTTGAGGATTTTACAAGTTAACCCGACCCAACCCGGCAAAAATTAGACTAAAATGAGTCCAGAATACAGGTTGAGAATTCGGATAGACTCGTGTGACAATTCGGGTCGAGTCGGGTTTGGAAGTACGGGTCGGTCGTGTTGGGTTTTAAGGAACCCGACCATCCAGACCTGAGCAGCAGCCCAACAATGAATATATAAAAAATTGGACATTGAAACTTCTTTATTACAGGAAACTCCTTACTACACCCATCTGTAACTTAAACATTGCCAATGTTTTCAACACCCATCCCCAGCCAATGAACCTCAACAAATTTGGGAATTAAAATTTCAATTGTACCAAAAATTCCTAACTACACCCATCCGCAGCTTAAAATTGCAAATGTTTCAAATGCCTATCCTCACCCAATAAACCTAAGCAAAATTGGGAATGAAACTTATATGTTACAGAAACCACTAACTACACCCGTCCGAGATTTAAACATTGCTAATGTTTTAAATGCCCATCCCACCATACCAATGGAGCCTAAAAAATTAGACATTAAAACTTTTATGTTAGCGGAAACACATTAATACGCCCGTCGAAGTCTTAAACGTTGCCGATGTCTTAAATGCCCATCCCCAAACAATGAACATATAAAAATTAGGCATTGAAAGTTCGACGAAAACTCCTTACTACGTCCATCTGAAACTTAAACATTGTCAATGTTTCCAATGCCCATCTCCACCCAATGAACCTTAACAAAATTGGGCATTAAAATTCTACAGCATCAGAAACTCCTTACTACATCAATCCGATATTTAAACATTGTCAATGTTTCAAATGCCCATCCCCAACAAATAGAACTAAACAAAATTGAGCATTAAAACTTCTAGGATAGCGAAAATACATAACTACGCATGTCCATGACTTAAACAATGCCGATCGTTCAAATGCCAATCCCCAATCAATAAACATATAAAAAATTGGACATTAAAACTTCTTTGTTACTGGAAACTCCTTACTACGCACATCTGTAACTTGAGCATTGCCAATGTTTCCAACGCCCATCCCCAGCCAATGAACCTTACCAAAATTGGGCATTCAAACTTCTACGATACCGAAAACTCCTTACTACACCAATCCACGACTTAAATAATGCCAATCCTCACCAAATGAACCTAAACAAAAATGGGCAATGAAATCTATATGTTACAGGAAACTACTTACTACGCACGTCCGAGATTTAAACATTGCAAATGTTTCAAATGCTCATCCCTGACCAATGGAACTAAACAAAATTGGATATAGAAAACTTCTATGTTAGCGGAAATACATAACTACGCCCGTCTACAACTTAAACATTGTCGATCGTTCAAATGCATATCCCCAACCAATGAACTAGACCCGACCTGAGAAATCATGCAGGTCGGGTGAAGAATTTTGGGTCAACGGGTCGATTCGAGTTGAGAAGGTAAAAACCCGCATGAATTAGGGTCGCATCCGGTTGAGAATTTTACAAGTTAACCCAACCCGACCCAACCTAACTAAAATTAGGTTAAAATGGGTTCAGAATGCAGGATCGGGTCAGAATGCGGGTTGATTCAGGTTACAATTCCTGTTGGGTCGAGTTGTGAAGTTCGGGACGAGAATTCGAGTCGAGTCGGGTCGGGTTCCGTAAATATCAACTCGGGTCATATTAGGTTTTAAGGAACCCGACCCGCCCGACCCGCATGTCCCGACCTGAGAAATCATGCGTGTCGGGCCAAGTGTTTCGGGTCAGCGGGTCCGGTCAGGTTGAGAAGATGAAAGACCGCATCGAATTCGGGTCGGGTCAGGTTGAGGATTTAAAAGTTAACCCGACCCGACCCGACCGAACCACGCTAAAATTAGGCTAAAATGGGTTCAGAATGCGGGTCGAGAATTCGGATTGATTCGAGTTACAATTCAGATCGAGTCGGGTTTTGATGTTCGGGTCGAGTATTCGAGTCGGGTAGAGTCAGGTTCCATAAATATCAACTCGGGTCATGTTAGGATTTAAGAAAGCTGACCCGCCCTACCTGAGTTGTAACCATACAATGAACTAATAAAAAATTAGACATTGAAACTTCTTTTTACCGTAAACTCCTTGTTACACCCATCTGAAACTTAAATATTGCCAATGTTTTCAACGCCCACCTCAACCAATGAACCTTAACAAAATTGGGCATGAAAATTTCTACTGTACCGGAAACTCCTTTCTACACCATCCACGACTTAAAAAAATGCCAATGTTTCAAATTCCTATCCTCACCCAATAAACCTAAACAAAATTAGGTATTGAAACTTGTATGTTACCGAAAACAACTTACTTCGTCCGTCCGATATTTAAACGTCGACAACGTTTCAAATGCACGTCCCCAACCAATAGAACTAAACAAAATTGGGCATTGAAAAAGTCTATGTTAGCGGAAACATATTACTACGCCCGTCCAAGACTTAAACGTTGCCGATGTCTGAAATGCCCATCCCCAAACAATGAACATATAAAAATTAGGCATTGAAAGTTCTTTGCTGACAAAAACTCCTTACTACGCCCATCTGAAACTTAAACATTGCCAATGTTTCCAACGCCCATCCCCAGCCAATGAACCTTAACAAATTGGGTATTAAAACTTGTACGGCACCGGAAACTCCTTACTACATCCATCCAAGATTTAAACATGGATAATGTTTCAAATGCTCATCCCCAACAAATAGAGCTAAACAAAATTGAGCATTGAAACTTCTAGGATAGCGAAAATACATTACTATGCCCGTCCACAGCTTAAACATTGCCGATCGTTCAAATGCCCATCACCAAACAATAAACATAAAAAAAAAAATTGGACAATGAAACTTCTATGTTACCGAAAACTCCTTACTAAGCCCATCTGTAACTTAAACATTGCCAATGTTTCCAACGCCCATCCCAAACCAATGAACCTTACCAAAATTGGGCATTCAAACTTCTACAATACCGAAAACTCCTTACTACACCCAATAATGTTCTGTGAGCTAACCACTATATGTATAATTTAGTAACACATGTCCTTTGCTCTTAATTGAATTGGGTTGTTGGACATCAATGTAGGCATACATGCAAAAGGTTTATACAAGGTGTTGCAGTGATTGTCTTGCAAAACTGATGCAATCCAAGGAGGGGTAGGGTCTCCAACCTTGAAATATGATGCAAGTCGGGACCAACTCGGACACCGAAAGACGGTGTTTTCCAAAAACAGTCACGCTCACACGACTCCTCATCGGGATAAGTTAACAACTAAATGGCTAATTGGATTATCCACGTTGATTAATCAAATTTGCACAATTCAAACAGCTAATGTGCATTCCCAACTCTGAATTCTCAACTCAATTCGATTCCAAAATCATTGCTTATTTCACAGTTGACTCACGACTAGATTGATGTCAATTCATTCCCAATAAATACCAAGTTTTAAATACAAAACCTGGTCCCCCTAAATGGGTCCACTCGGCCAATTCCTTGGCCCAACTGAGTGAGTTTGATGGCACGTTTCCACTAACCAATGGACTGATGACAGGTATGTTTCCACAACCCAATTGATTCAATGTCCAGGCCTTTGTAGTTGTAACTGGGATGGATTCTAATCCAGTTGCAGTGGCCTGTTTGCTGCAGTGCAGGCCCAGAATGCAGCTGGGCTTGAAACTGCACGCAAAGACTCAAACAACCAACTGAGTTGCTGTCCAACCCGGGTGAACAGAAACCAAGCTTTGTCAGATTCAGCTCCAATTAATAACGGTAAATCAGCTGGGTTTACAACGAATAGCAACTGGGTTAAAACAAAGGAGTTGTTGGCTGATGCTAGACAACAAATGGGCTGATCCAATAACGGTTCGCTGACCGACCCAGCAGCATTGAACCAGACAGGTTCTATAGCCAGATGCTGACTGGGTTAACCTCGGTATTCAGAATGGGTCTTCAGGAACACTGAAGCCCAACTTAAATAGCAGTTTATGTCTGTTCTGATGGCCTGGTCCTGCCTTAACACAGGCAGCCCAACTGAATGGTTTGCAGGTCCAAACTAAATGCAGTCAAGCCCACAACCATCAGTGAAACAGACCATTCAAAAAAAAAAAAAAACACCAACAGTGAAACAGTGCAGTAACAGTAGCTTATCTGGGATGTTTGGTGAGCCCAAACAGTTCCCTAACCGAGTTAGAATACTTAGAGAAATTCAGAACACACTATGTTAATTAAAGCAAAACTCACTGATTAATCAATAACAAATCCAATCAAACTCATAAGGGCACATCTTCTAAATTTTGCCCTGCATGCATGATCTGAGGGTATCAAGTGGTTGCTATGGAGACCTTGGAGATCATTTTGGAGGTCAGACCAGCATTAGTGGGGAAAGAGGATGGTGTTTGCTAGAATCAGAATCCTTTGGAGGACATCCACAAATCCATGGAGTTACAAGTGAATTAGTCTTTCTATACTGCAGGTTAAAATGGAGGAGATGACAAGGGCTCCCCTGACTTTGGCCAAGGGAGGCTAAGAAACGAAATGCTATGGGGTAAATCTAGAAGGTACCCCCCCCCCCCCCCCTCCCCCCCTCTTCTCTCTTTTTTTTTTAAAGAATTAAAGAAGAATTAGATCAGATCTTTTTTTCCCAATAAATGAGGATATAAGACACTTTATCAACAAACATTAATTCACGAGTCACAAGACCTAATCCTAATTTAGTCGGCAACAGCCATACTTCAGTTAAGTTCCCATTTGCATCGTGTACAAGCATATCCACAGAACCAATGCAACCACAACAGAAACAAATGAATGCACCCAATAAGACAGTGCAAAAGCATACCTCGATTTCTCTCAACTTGGCTAATCAATTGCAAACAAAATTTGGGTACTAGTTCTTTTAACAGAACTCCATTGATGAAGTTTCATCTTTTCCAGCTTCCAAGAGATCAAGAGAATCAGAGAGAAGATCCTATTCCCCATTGAGAATAATCTTATCCAGCCGTTTTCAGGTGAAATGGCCGTGGTGTCATATGGTGGAATATTAGCACGTACATCAGCAACTTCCAGAGCCTTCTCATTCATTTCTGTGTCTTCAACTGTGTGCTCTCCATAGCATTCTGAGTCTCAGTATCACCTTCATGTTGACGATTTTTTTCCCATTTACAAATCTGTAATATTAAACATAGGGAATTCATTCCTTTTATTTTAAGAAAAAAAACATAGGGTTTTCATTGTGTACATTTATTTAGCAAATGAAGTACTAGAGACATTACAAATAAGTATTCACATGATTGCCATGAAAAGATAAAAATCAGAAGCTATGTCTACAAATTTATACCTTAGTTTTAAATCTGTTCCACACACTAAAATTGAGAAAAAACCATTATTGAGAAACAGAATAAGATATGACTGTCATCGTGTTTTTCTTGTTCGAACAACAAAATTTACCATTAAAATTACATAAAAAGTTTAAACGTGGATAATGGTTGCAAAATGAAATTAACTTGGCATGTTTACAATAATGACTCCCCACAATATATATTCACCATTTCAAACCCACGATTAGAGAACATTTTTCTCTGTTACTTTCTTGATTTTTGAGAAGTATTTTTTATATGTTTTGTGTAATGCAACATTTCATTCCAAAAAGAATCCTGACTACAATACAAAACATCAGCTATACAGTATAAGTTTACTTTAACAACACTAATGAAAGAACATCAAAGCTCAAAAACTTAAAGAAATACACACATCCTCTCCATCTACACCTCTTGTTCATGCTTCTACTAGCATGACAAAGACCCTATAAAAGAATCATTTTATCATAATTGTCATCATCATCATTGTTGCCTCAGCCCCATCTAAGATTTCCACTTACAATTCAATCTCCCTCGAAATTAGACGATTGGCCAACATACCTACTAAGATATTGGCCACCAGATCCACACGAGAAAAATAGGTCAGTTGACTTGAGCTTCTAGAAATACACAAGAGGTCTCGAGCTCGATTCTCCTGGAGTAACCCGATATATGAGGCTTGGATACAATTTAATGTATCCATGAGATTAGACTCACCTCCATGTGGGAAAAGGTCATTTGGACATGCAAATTGAAGTGATCCAACACTTCAATCAAGAAATGATATCACATGATCAACATATCCAATAAGATACAAGCTACTGATCCACATGAGTGAATTAGATGTGCATCAAGACTTCTTAAACCTTTTAAAAGCCACAAAAAAAAAAAAAAGGTTACAGCTAGCAAAGGTGCTGAAAAACAGAAAGAAAGAAATCACATGTCCTCTGCAATATACTTTGGACATGCAAATTGAAGTCATCCAACATTCCAATCAAGAAATGAAATCACAAAATCATGGTATTGGGTTACTTCTTCTTCACAGTCAGGGTATTGGGTTACTTCTTTTTCTTTCTAAATATACCATTATGTCCTCTGCTCCCTCTTGCATGTGGATTTCACATGTCATCGCCCAAATATGTGCATGTATAATGAAACTGACTATATAGAGGGGATCATAATCGAAATTTATGGTAGTGCCAGAACCAAACCTGCAATCAGAGCCCACTTGAAACAAAATCAAACTTATTAAATACAATAAGCTTGGAATTCTGCTAATGGGCTGTGACAGGCCCAACTTTTAGGCCTTAAAAGGTTGGATCTATATCGGGATCTTAGGTCTAAGATCAAGAATTGTTGGGCCTGGAAAAATTTTATTTAACATATAACCAACACGTTATTCAAATATGATGCTGAGGCTGAGGCTTTTGAATTGAGCCTGAGATACATAGAAGAATGTAGTGGATTCGTACCTGATTCTTAGATGTCTTTGTTCCATATTTGTTAGCAAGGTCTCTTACTCTATTCAGACTCTTTTCTATTGCAGGTTCTTCCTCCTTCAACTCATGAGGCACTCCTCTCACTTTTGGTTCCAATCTAAAGATCTGCAGTTAAAACCTAGAGTAAGGACATAATACCAAGTCACTAGTGAAGGAAAAAAAAAACCTTTTTATTTTCAAAAGAGTTTTATATAGGGAAAGAGAAAAAACAGAAGGGAAAAGACATAGATTCCATGTATTGGTGTCTTAGAATATGAAATAAAAATGACGATTCCAAATTAAAGATGGGATTAGTCTCATAAAAAACATTTAACAAATACAAACTTCCATGAACAATTCCTAGCCACAAAGAACACATAAAAGTAAATGATAATAATGCACATACACAAGCATATATGCACCAGAACCCAACTAAATGCTACAATTATATGAATAATCCAAGTAAAACAACTGCAACCATACATTATCTATGCCTCACGCAATGTATGGCTTCCTGAAACACCAAACGTATGGCTCATTTTTCAGTGTCAAGAACCATGATACATTTACACTTCAGAATGGTTCCCTTTAAATTTCCGACGCTTCTAATAAACTTTAATTTGAATGTGACATGTACCCAGTGCTGTAGCCGAGAAACATACAAAATAACTTCATCTGATGGGTCCCATCATGCATGGTGGCAATCCAAAACATCTAAGAATTAAAGATCATAGCAATATAATAAAGAATTTCTTTTCATTTTTCCAAAACCAGTATAGTTTCTTGAAAATGCCATTGTATAGATTGCATTGATATTTCTCCTAATGAAAGGTCATTCTTGATTTTGTAATAATACAATAGTTTCTAATACAAACATTGCAAACATAATTTGAATCAAATGAACATAAATTCAGCTGCAATGGACAGTTACTAATTCAACAATCATGTTGAGAGATTCATTGTGTAACTTATCCATTGCTTCTTTGGGGTTTGGTATGTCTCTCACGTTCTTAATCAAGTTAATGTAGACTTTAAGAAATTATGCTTATCCCTTTGTATAACAAATCCAAGATTATCAATTTACATGTGATAAATTATAATCATGAACATGTTTTTACAAAACTATGAAGTTCTAATATTTAAACATCAGAAGCAAACTTTATGGTTTCATATGTGTGAACAACGTGCATTATACTAGTTTATTTAAAAACAAATGTAACAGAAGTCTGGCAACAGTGAACTCTAATGATTCTGCCACATCAGAGGCCACACAGCACTCCACTGTAAACAGGATTCCCCATACTATAAGACCTTCATTACATGGGAGCTACTATCTAATGAACTAGCCAATCCTGTCCAGGAAAGACAAGTAAGGATGACAACTATTCATATTATCAAGCAAGACCTTTATACGGCATGGTGCATGGTAGGATTCTCTAACCAGTGTAATCCTTGTATAATGGGTGGTCCATGATGAGACCCACTAGCCAAAAAGCATCTTGTACCTAAAGAGAGCTCTACCTATAACAGTGATTACTGACCATATTAAAACTAAACAGAACCATATGATGATTGAGAGAATCGTTTCCTTTACTCAGCCATCAACGATCCAGATCAGACAAATTGTTACAGACATCAAATGTACACTTGTTTTACACAATTTTGCCTAGGGGCTGTTGAAGAGGGTGGAAAATCAGACATTCTCTCTTCTTCTATTGAATAAGAGCTCTTTGCCAAAATGACAAAAAATGAGACCTCCACAGTTCTTCCAAGGAATCTACTTCCCATGGGGGAAGATCAGAAAACTTAATAAGGAAAAAGGGAGGTTTTCCTCACTCGTGGAGACAATATTTTGTTCATTTTCAACAGAAATAAAGGTTCTGAGCAAACCACAAAAGCATCAGATTTCCAAAGCCCGACATGATTTGATATTTCATGGAGGACGTTGGATGAGGTGGATCAAACTGAAACATAATTTTTCTGAGTTGATTTCCTTGATGAAATCAAGGAAAACAGCTTACTCGGAAAATGTTTTCTACGTTGTTTGTTTTCCTATAAAATTTCTTGGTTTTCTAAGTTCTAACATATCAATTACAAGTTTCCTCTCAGCAGACTTCCAATGGAAACTGGGAGATAAAAAACTTTCTTTCAAAATTCCGAAGTTGTCGAGCACGCTATCACTGAAATGTTACTTTGCGATAAGAATTTTCCAGCATTTGCTTTTTCTTCCTATGCTTTAAGTGGAAAATATTTCTGAAACAGTGCCTCAAGGTAGAAGAAAATTTCCATATTTTCTGTGCCTCGAACTTTCCAACCACCCATTGGGAAACAAAGTCAGTGTAAAACGAGAGAAGTTGAGGGCCCATTTTCAGGGTTTAGGGTTAGGGTTAGAGTTCGAGTTCGGATTCGGGTTCCGGTTTGGGTTCGGGTTCGGGTTCGGATTATTAGGATTAGGGGTCAGGGTCGGGGTCGGGGTCGGGGTCGGGGTTGGGATTAGGGTTCGGATGAGGGTTCGGGGTTTATCACCCTAAACCCTGAATGTATCTTTGAAGTGTTACAGGTTCAAGTTCCACAAGCAAAATCCAGAAGGTTGGTCTGGATGGTCCAATTTCAAAGAAAATACGGATTAAACCAACAAGATTAACCATTCTGACAAATGACAATAGCAAGACCTTAAATTGTGTAAGGAATTGAGATTCGATTACCTTGTTTGCAGCAATGGGGAAGATCTTCAGGGACTGCTTTTCCTTGTCCAAGATGCCTACGGAACAAACCTGAGCGGCAGTGGCTTCTCCAGAATGACTGGCACCAACAAATTCGACCTCGGAGTCTTCGGGCAGACAACGAGCAGGCGGTTTGGAAACTCCCGGTTCCTGAAAACCCTAATCTTGGTATCTTCTTCTTGTTCTTCTTCCCCTCCACCACCTTTAATAGGTCTTTTACGCTTTTGGGGATCGAAATCGGAAGGAAAATAAGCGACGAAGGGAGCGATCTTGTCCTTGGATTCAGCAATGCATTCCATTTCCACATCCAATCGCTCACTCTTCTTCTTCTATCCTCCTTGATCTCGTTCTCTGCTCGCCGTGTCTCGCTCTTTGGGTTTTAGACGTAAAAGCCTCCGTGTGTCTCTGTCTTCCGTTCCCTCTCGTTATATATTTATACGGTTTTAGAAGCTTTGATTTAATGCTAAATTTAATGAAAGAAAATGCTAAATTACCTTAAAATTATAGAGAATTTAATAATGTGTTATATTTTTTAATTTATTCAATATATACAAGAGAATAAATTAATAGATAGTTTTTTTTAATTTAAGAGAAATAATTTAAAAATGACTTAAAAAAATTATTTGGCATATATTTGGTCTACTTTTTTAGCATTGTGGCATTTAAGTTGTAGGTGGTCCACTTTTTAAGAAATTAAATTATTTATTAAATTTTTAATACAATGATAGATGTATATTGTTTTTTTATTTTGTGAAATTATGATGTAGGCCTATAGGCGAATTGATGCAATTCACCTATAGGCTCGTTGATTTCAAACTATGGTCTTCGAAAGACTCACACAGCCGAGTACGTATTCGTAAAAGGGTCAATGTAGTGTATAGAATTTCTCAAAATAAGTTCTCTTCTAATTAATTTAACTGAACGATGCAGAAGTGGAATTAAAAGAAAATAATAGAATTGATATTTGACATATCTTAATCTAAAAACATATGACTAATTGAAGTTGAGCGATCTTCCTATGGGCATCTTGTGTATACAGATATGGGTTTTACCGTAATGCCCCATTTTACTCTTCACCTGTCGTACCGAAAATGTAAAACAATTATAATATCAGAAATCGACTCGTCATGTGCAATATTTAGATTTCCTATTATTTTCCATACGATCTTTTTAGGAAGGATAGTTTAGTCTTTTTACAGCAATTTTCTTATAAATAGTATTGTAATTCCAATTTTCATAGACAATTTAATATTTTTGGAAAAGAAGACTCTTGGATTTTGTGTGAGAGCACGCTCGGCCGTGGCCCTTGGCGCAAGCCAAACCCAAGGAGGGTAAACCCAACTTTTCAAATAAGTCTTGATGATTATGATTCAATTATGTGTTATGAGTTTTTAGATTAAGATTAATATTACATCTCTTTAATCTCTTTTAATCATTCGCTTCCGCGTTCTTAATCAACTGGATTAAAAGATGTTGGGGTTGTGGCTCAACTCTGACTAGCCAAGGGGTTATCCCAATTGGTTTGAGAGCAAGATCTCTATAGGAGGTCTTAGGTTCAAACTATGGGAGCTTCAATGAAGGGCCACTTCCCATGGGAATATGTATAGAGTAAGGTCCCATCGATTTACCCAGTGTGTCCAGATAGGAGGTTTTCACACACCCTGGAGGACTAATCGGGTGCGACGCCTAGACACTTCCGGACCTCAAAAAAAAAAAAATTACGCGCTCTGTGGACGTAGACCTGATGGGGCCGAACTATGTAAAATCGTTGGTGTTCGTGTGCTTGTTTTTATTCCGTTAGTTTTTGGTGTGATTATTTCTTTAATAATCCTAATAAAGGAGACCTTAATCTAGATCTCATAAGGCATATTTGAATTCTCGGACAGTTGTGTTTTCGGTTTTGGATCTATTTAATAGACCCCTAACCAAGGCAGAATCCTTTCACGAGCCGTAATTGGCTGCATGGGTTTTCAAACGCCATAGATATGAACAAACATACTATGACCTAGTGGCGAATTCTCACGGATTTGACCTTAGTCCTGCATTAAATTATAAGAACCATTGTAGGATGAATCAAACGAGAAGGTTGATAAATTTTATAAGTTTTCTAATAAAAATCTTTTCATTTATCTACTCGTGATGGTCTAATAATTTCGAAAATTAAAAAAGATATATATGCACATTTGCATTTAAAAATGAATGAATAATTTAATTTTTAAGAATAGATCATTTTTATGGTATGTCTAAAAGCATAGAATCATTCCACTTCATTATTTTGCTTTATTTTGACACCTTTTGTTATTTTTTGCATTCACTTTTCTTTTTCTTCTTCATTATCCTTTTTCATCTAAATTTCTTTAAATCATTTTTAAAATTTTCTTTTAATTTCTACTAATTATATACTTTTACGAGATTTATATTATTTTTAATAGAATTTGATTAATTTAATTTTTATTAAGAATAATGTCAATCCTTTAAGTTTTAAAAAGTTATAATTAAATTAATAACATATAATATAAATGCGGATTTAAGTTATACATCTAAAATTCTTACACAATTCAAGTCTAAATCCGAATTGAGTAATGAAAGTCAATAATGCAAAAATCTAATAATATCTGGTTTGGTCATATGGCTTATTAATTAAGCCGACACTGGTCTGAATCATAATTACTATTGACTAAGATTTAACCCACTTAACGATTCTAATATTTTATGTAATTTTGTTCCATCAATCCTATCATTCAGACCAATATTAAAAAAAATCTTCTAACTATTGATCAAAGGTATCTATTATCTTTTATATTGGAAAAATATCCAAAAAAATCAAAGGCAATTTTGTCCAAACACAAGATAAGTAGGCCTGTTTATGGGCCAAAACCCACGTACAGCATGGCTCAAATCCACCAAAAGCAAATGGGCTTGCAAATTTAAAATGGCCTGACATGCCATACTTGGGCTCGTGCCAGGGGTTGAAAATTCGGCCGAAATGAAATTTTGGCTGAATTTTCTTTTAAAATCTCAGGTGGTTTTTTTTTTTGAAAAAATTCATTTAAAAAATGGCCGAATTTTCTTTTAAAATCTCGGTGGTTTTTTTTTTAAATATCGGCCAAGCCCACAACCGATAATCTTATTATTTTTTAAAAAAAAAAGAGAATTCGGCCGAAATCTCAGCCATATCGGCCTATTTCTTTTTTCTCTGGCCGATACTGTGCTTATTGGCCGAGATATCTCGGTCCTCGAAAATCCGAGATATCTTGGCCGATATGCATAGTATCGGCCGAGATTTATACCCATGGCTCATGCTAATTGGATAAGTTTGCAAAATCCATCGAGGTTTTTCAGCATGTTTATACTTCGTACATTTTTCATTTAAAAAAAATTTGAGACAGTCATAAAAAAAAAACTAATTGTTCAGATTACATTAGACTGGACAGACTATAAATAAATTAAATTTTAGTTCAAAAATAAATTTCTAATCGTTTCATCTTAATGGTCTAAATTAAATTTTAATCCAAAATCAATTTCTAATTCTTTGATCTATATGGGCCAAATCACCTTGCGTCCTATCTTTCTACTCAAAAAAAGGATGTTGTTGTATCAACTATCAAGCACAAAGATTTAAATTTCAGAAAAGTGATACGTACAGCTAATATGTATCATATCGACGATAAGTCATTGATGTGATTTCTCTCTCCTCTTTAAAAAGAGATATAGAAAAATAAATAATAAATAAAAAACTTAAAGTGAGAATTTTTTTATAGAATTAATGGTCATATTTATGAAGTTTTTAACACCTGAAAGTCAAAATTTAGATATGAATAAACTATATCTTAAAATTTGAAAGTAGAAAAGCAACATAAGGAAATACCTATATAAAATTAATGTTCTAAAATACCCCTAGAAATATGATTCTTCTATTATAATTCATAAATCTTTGATTACAAAAATTTCTGAATTTCATAAAAATGTTAGAATAGAAAGAAGTACACAAACTTTATATCAATCACATTAGAGGCTCTTCATTTACTTGTAAAAACATTTATAAATTATTTCATTCATTTTTTCATAACAAACTCGAAAACGTAACATGTCTCTATTTAATTCCATAAGTATTGCATATTATTTCATTAAATAATTTTCATATAAAATCTCCAATTCGAATTATCTTGGAGCTGAAATTCAAAAAAATTGATGATAATAACTTAAAATAGTCAAAATTGAAAAATATAACTCAAAAATTGAATAACTTACTTCAAACCTATTTAAAATCACACTTTAATGCAAGATTCAACTTGAAAAATAGTCGAAACTTTTTTTTTAAAAAAATATCACCCGATGTTGGTTGATAGTGACTAATAAATCACCCCTCAATGCTTGTGCTTGTGCTGGAATGACAGGCAATCTCATTTTTTACTTTTGATTTGATGGAGATTCAAAGTGGGCATTGGCATGAGACACTTTGATAAACTGATTAACTGGCTAATTGGATCTCGAAAAACCGATTCTATATAATGAAATTCTGGCTGATAAGGATAATGATTACAGACATGATGTTGTCAAGACGAGAATCATCAGAATGTTAATCGTCATGATCAGTTCATCCAAATAAGACAGAACCGAAATTTATGAGAGATTTCACTAACTTCAAACTCTAGCATGATAAATATATTATACCAGTCCAATATAATGGAAACGATTCATGACATAACTCTATAATCAGAACATATGCCCCCTATGGATACTCAATACAGAAACCCAAACAGATTCAAAAACAATAATTTTTAATACAAGCCAATACAGAAACCCAAACAGATTCAAAAACAATAATTTTTAATACAAGCGAAATAAATGTCTCCAATTCGATCTCACACCCTTGAAAAGAATCTTGAAAGATGGTCTCTCTTCCTGAATGTCATTGCTCTGGCAATTCAAGATATGGCGGCTGTCAGTAAAATTCAAGACAAGAAGTGAGAAAAGGGAGACAGCATTTACAGATAGATAATATTGAAGCACCATTTTTAGACAGGTAATAATGAAATTTATGCCATTCTTGACATGGGATATGCATATCGTATAGTATTTTACAAGCCGAAGCTGTACTTTGATAATTAGACCATTGATTTGATCGTTTGTACCATGAATGAAACACCAGAGTCATCCATTTTGGCTTTTATTTTTAACGTGAACTCCTTGGCATTGTTCCTTTCCTTGGACATATTCAAGGCCAAGGGTACTATTATCCATATCCGAGTGTCAAGGATCAAATCATTTTTCTATTGTGCAGACATATTAGTAAAATTAATTTTAAGATGGTCACTGATCACACCTTCAAGTCATCACATAGTCGTCATTTTTATTCCCATCACATGTGAAGATTGCAAACCTTGCCCACTAGGTTTATTGTCTTTTCTGCTGCCTTGATCCTGGTTGGAGTTGATGCTGAAGTTGGAGGCAGATTCAGAGGAATTGCCAGTACGATGCTCTATCTTTGCTGGGTCCAATGTTGAAGAACGTGGGACAGCATTTACGATTGGGAGTTTATTTATGTTGTAACTTATACTGCGTGAATATAAATCGTCTTTCTTCAGAATGTCGACAGGTGAATGCCCTTCTAAGACACGAACTACCTGCTTAGATTCAGGTCAGAATTCAATTATAAATCAATGATCAATGATTAGGAGTGCAAGGCTACTGATTTTCTTTCTGAGAAATTGCTGTGCAAACAGTTAATTATATGGACCTCAATTTATCATTTACTACACTATTTTGGTTGTACTTTTGGCATATGAAGGACTCTGGAAGTTCATTTTTTATGCTTAGGAAGTCATTTTGACAGGGAAATCGATGCCTTTTGTACAGATACATCTTTGAGGCACTAGCTTACTCCACTTTATTCAGGTACACACTATTTCAGTGAGTGCGTGTGTGTGTTAATGAGAGAGAGAGAGAGAGAGAGAGAGAGAGAGAGAGAGAGAGATCCTAATGTATACGACTTGTCCATTTCATGGATGAGGTGAAGGAAACATGGAATTCAGGCACTTGTCTAAAAATAAGACAAACTGCCAAAGGGTATCTAGAAGTAATATTAGTGTCTTTTACAATCCAGTCAAGGAAATCACCATGAACATCTTATTTGACTAAAAGTTGGGTTCTGGTACTCTTGCCTTCTGTGGAAAAAAGACCGGACTAGCAACTTATAATACCCCTGCTTAGCCAACCACTAATATCTTACCAATACAAGCATTTGACAATTTGAAATAGCAAAAGCATAGACCTTAGACATTGGGTAGGTTGCGAGGTAGAACTGACTAGTGCTAGTCTTGAATACAACAACCATTGTTGTTTCTCATCCAAGCTTTGCTTGCAATATGCAGCTATCCACAGTTTCCAAAATGTGGGCCATATTGTAAATAAAGTAAATTCTAAAGTATGTGTTCATGAGGTTGTCATCAGTATCTGAATGGTAACAATCAAACAGAGTTAAAAAAAAGTTTAAGGTCAGATTTCCAATTGTAGTAGAAAACAATATGGCCAGATTTTGGGTTGTATTTCATCTACAAAAGTTCTGCAACTGGTCCAGTGAGGATTGACACCCATCTAGGGGATGAGTCACCAAATTTTTTCACTTTAATGAAGGCTAACATGAATCTTCCACATCCAAGAGGGAAAACTATGCATGACTCGATATACAGTCAATAATACTGCCAGAAATTGTACCTCGCTCATTCGTGGTCGACTTCGGGAAGACATTTGCACACACTTGGCTGCACATTCTAGAATTCTTGTCAACTGCTCATGATTGTAGACCTTCTGCAAGCGTGGATCAATAAGATTTTCATAGTTGTGATCTTCCAGAAAAGGCGACGCCTGTAGTGTCAAATGATTTACTGTCAATTCATGGCACATCACAATTGGAGAAAAAGGAAAACAGAAGCAGTAGTCCAATGAGAAATGAGCTACTTCATGAGTGGACAGAGGTGGTTAGGTTGGCAATCCTAAATGCAAATTTAGACTCAAGCCCAATTTAAACCTGAGGGCCTAAAAAAGAAACCCACTATCTTTTTAAAAAGTAAAAAAATAAATAAAAAATCTACCTCTTTCCCGATTACATTTTGTCTTATGTTGACTTGACTTGAAATTCATATTATCAAGTTCATTCAAGTGAGTCAATTGAGTTTCAGATCTACAATTTCATAACTAGAAGTATTTGAACTTGGTATACTGAAGTGAGTTGCCTGATATCTGAGAAATTGTAGATTCAAACTTGCAATGGTGATAAATGTTGAAAAAGAAAGACATACCCATGCCACCAATGAAGTCCTGGAACGATCAATCCTCTTAAAGAGATGTTGAAATCCAGTTACCAGTTCCAGAAGTATCACTCCAAAAGAGTAGACGTCTGATTTATCAGTGAGTTCACCAGTAGATGCATATTGGGGGTCAACATACCTGAGAATGGTGAGAAAGTAGAATGAACAAGGAAGAAAAAAACTTAATAAAAACAGAAATAGTGTAAAAGGTTGATGACTTGATATGTAGGATAAAATTTAGTTTGATTTCAATACAGCACTTACACAATAGCAATGTCTATGCATAAGGTTTGTCATGCCCTAGACAGAGTACTAAACTACAAATGGGTTATGAGAACCTAAGTTATATGGATACTTTTAGTGTTTCGGATTCTGACATTGTGTTGCGGTGTCCAATTTAACAGCCCCAAAAAAAGGTTCATGGATTCAGCATGATATTTGAATAATTTAATTTTAATAAATAGTTATATTAAAGTGAAATAATAACAATTAATATGAAAATTGTGAAAAACAAATAAAAGAATTTCAATATTTTAGTTACTCCTCAGCTTCAGTAGAGAAATGTGTAGTAACGTTTTGTCACCAGTCAAAATAATTTTAAGGTAACCACGGGATTAATCTCACCACCAATGAGGGGTGGAGATACCCTTGATATAAAAAATAAAGAAGAAACAAAAAACAATTTTAAGGTAGTATAAGAACTTTTGAAGATTTAACTTGCGTAACTTTCCCACTTCTAAGAATCCATGTAAGAGTAAGGAAATCAAGTTTTAAGAAAATTAACAATGGATTTCTTGCCCACGCAACTCTTGTACATTGCTTAAGAATCAAGTTTAAAACCAAGGGCTGGAGTTAGAAACAGAGACAAGACCACTAGGGTTGACTAAATTAGAATGAAACTAACCCTAAGAAATGCACTTGAATCTCTCAAACTCAAATGGGTTCACCAAATGATAGAAGTAGCCAGTTCATTGGATGATGCAGAAATGAACAGGCAAACCAGCTGAATCTGCTTGGTTCAGTTCAGATAAATCATCACAAAAATATCACAGATGTTGGTGAAATTATAAAGGATTAGATCTTTACCCAAAAGTTCCCGCAAATTTAGAGACATCAACATGTGTTTGGTCATCAGGGAAGATTCTTGCTAGCCCAAAATCTGCAATCTGCACAAGAACTCAGCACTCATTGGTAAAATGGTCAATGCAACAGTGCTTTGGAAACCATTGAAGATGTTTCTTTTTATGTTATTCGAATTAAGTAGCAAGTTTGGCAACTGATGACTAATGACAGTTATTTCATGAGGATTTCAACACTCTGAATCTTGACAATCCTACCATTTAATTGATTAACATTAATAAAGGCTAAAAGAAAGTCATGAAGATTAAAGACATCTATAATTAGAAGAGTTGAGTGCTTGTTATTTGTAAGCCAATAGAATGGGAGACCAATTAAAGTGTGGGATTTATTACTTAAAAGCAACATGTTAGACCGTAGAGTGACAGGAACTAGCGAAGTACGACAAAAAAAATCAATCCCATATAGATGGGACAGTGGCTTCAATAACAATGAGGCTTTCTAGATTTTGCCACTTATAAAGGGAGATGCAATATGCACCCAGACATTGCATCTGTTTTCTACCCAATTGCTGATGTGGTTTGCTGCAATAGGTTGGCCTTTCCAATTTTATGAGCTGCCAAAGCAACATAAAGAAATCTCGGTATGTTCACCTCGGTACCAAAAGCAATTTCAAATAAGGAATTGTGTTTCCTTTGTTGAAAAAAAAAAACCCACAATACAACAAACGCACAAACAATTACACCAGAATACATGAAAGTTATGTGCTTAAGATGTGTGCCTACACCCACAATGAGATGGAAGCACTTTTACCATCTTCAAGAATTGCATTACAATCTCTCTTCCTCGTTCCACTCTCAATGCAGATGAATTTCTTAATCCTAAAAAAAAGTCAAAGAAACAATATATAGACATTTGGTTCAAATTTAAGAAAATACCCTCATGCCCTAAGAAGTTAGAACAGGGTAGTGCCCCAAACCACCCCCCTCCCCCCTAAACAGGGGATCCCCCTGCTCAAAGGTGGTGCTTCTGAGAACACCCCTCCAACCAGGGTCTGCCATCCAATATGACTTAGATCACCATTGAATACAAAACATCTACATAATAACTTTTGCATTTGACCTAACAATTTAGGTTTTAGTTGGTTTCCCTTTTGGTTTCTTGTAACTCTTTTAACTTTTTCTTTTCAGCTTGTTTTTGTTCCTTATGGTTGACAACTAAAGGAAGGTCATTTTTCAAACGTCTAAGAATTTGAAAACTGGAAAAATGACCCAACATCCTCTTGAATTTGGTCCGCTATGAGGTGTGCCTACTTGATGATGTTGTATTGCATAACATCCTATATTTAATAAAAAACTCATGCATTTGTTCATGAATGTACATAGATGAAAGGTGAAATGTGACAACAGACAAAAACGTGTCTGCATCCTCTCTACAATATTATTCAAACTATGCCTGAAATATATTTGAACTTGGTTGGATTATGAGATAACTAGTCAAACTTATACATACTTCTAACAGAAACAAATACATGAATTTTACCTTGGCTTCATAGTTACGGTCGAGAAGAATATTCTCTGACTTGATATCACGATGAATTATCTTAGGATTGCCTGTGAGTGAAAAATGTGTTAGGAGGAGATGTTGCAACGCTTGTTAACAGGGGATCTCGTTCACATGTATCAGAATAGATTAAGTGCATAGGAAAGAAGCACTCACAGTCCTCATGAAGATACGCCAGGCCTTTTGCAGAACCCAAAGCTATTTTCATTCTGGTGGGCCAATCCATGGTTGATTCTTTGTTCTCTACAAGAATCCATGTTCAGACCAAGACACAGTGAGGGATTTCAGCTTGCTCTCCATTGAATTTTTTTATTTTTATTATTATTATGATTGATGTCAAGCGACAAGATGATGGAGTGCTTGCCAACAGAAGGTGGAACACAAGCTTTCAAGGGATCCAAAGCGCATCATCAGATGGGTCATGCCTGGGTATTTCTCCCGGTGGATCTAGTTTTAATGGTTTTCAAATTAACACAATAATGGTTCACAATCACATGTGTAAAACCAGACAGTTTAAATCATTTGATACAGTGGGACTTTGGGTATAGAAATGATTTGGAGATCATCTACTAGTTGGTAAACGTTGATAGTGCATTAGAGGCAGCAAATGGTATGGCTGAATATTTGTACATATTCCTTTGTAACTGAAAGTTTGAAACAATTGGAAATAACCGAATATCGGTACTTTGATGGATTTGATGAGGTACTTAATATCCTCAATTTTGGACACTCACACACAAAAATAGCAATGATAATAAAGAAATAAGAGAACAGAAACGAAATGGAGATTTAGATTTATGCTGCTACTTCTAGTTCATCTCTACACGTGAGTATTTATAGTTACAAAAAGGGATAGTGACGACACTAGCAGGATGTGGCCCATTTTGAGACCACAAAACTCAGAGGGTTCCCATGAGTCCACGTATTTACCTGCAGACAAGCTAGATCCTGTGATGTGTTTTTTATTTTTCTTTTCTTTTCTTTTCATACTTCTGCATTTCTTTTACTTAATTGAAACAACTGTTCTAGCATGGAATGACTTCTAACTGCAAAATAGAGGGAGGATCACATACCATGCAAATGGAACTTTAATGTGTCATTCTGAACAAACTCATAAACAAGCATCCTCTCACCCTCAGCAATGCACCATCCAACCAAAGTAACCAGATGCCTGTGGTGTACACGACTAATAATCTCAACCTCAGCCTGGAAATCACGGTCTTCTTGTTTACGATCGGCTTTTAGCTGCTTGATTGCTACTATTGTTCCATCATCAAGTACTCCCTTATGAACAGTCCCAAAACCGCCTTCCCCAAGGAAATTGGCTTTTGAGAACCCATTTGTTGCCCTCTCTAATTGTTCACGAGTGAAGCTGGTAGGTGAGGAACTGAGGCTGAGAGAAAATGGACGCACATATGCTGTAGGCACCTTCTCAACATGGTTTGTTGATATTAATGCAGTGCTTTGCGACTTTTTGGCTGATGCACCTTGAACAGAATGAGTGAATTTTAACACTGGTAATTTAATATCTATGATGATGAGAAATTGAAGGATGATATGCAGTGTAAATTATAAAGATGCAACCATAAGCTACATCGACACCAAACTTGTGTTGAAAGCAAGTGAAAGTTTGCACACACGTGCAGATATTTAAAAAAAAAATGAAAAAGAATAAAAGAGTAGAAGAAGAAATAATACTATCACAACAATATGTAATTGAATTTTAAGATTTGGCCAGCTTGTTTTACTACAAAGTAAGTTGAAACCAACTGCTACCGAAGATATATAAGCAATTAAGAAATACAATGGCAACATTCCAGAGTACTCTGAAAATGTTATTACCTTTAAATCACTAGACGCTGGGTTCAGAAATGCAGAAACAGCAACAAATCTTTTGCCTCACGAAAACTTGCTATTCAGAAATATGGAAGTGTGATTCCCAAGTCTTGCATCATCAAGGGACCACTTCCAAAGCTTTTTAGATTTAATGATTAATAATGTTTACACAAAATAAATTTTTGTTGATTATTTAATCTGTCTTTTTCTCTGGGTGATTATGTAGGAATGAGCCCCAGCAAGATAAAACACTTCTCTGAGGAGACTCCCAAGCCATTTGATGTTGTTTTAGCTTTTGTTTTATTAAACGGTACATACAAGACCTTTACAAGCACATGTTGAACCAAGAGAGGGAATTATGGAGGGAATATATAATGTCTATAAATAGAAGATCTTTTGTGGATTTTAGTATGAACTTCGAAACAACCAAATTCTCTGAGGTAATTATTTTCTATTTTTATTACTGTTTATTAAGATTTCATGCATTTGGGTCTGTATTTCTATACCGAAAGCTGCTAATCAACTCGTAAAATCAATTTGGAGTAGAGGTATTTTGGAGGCAAGATTTGCTGAGACCTACATTGTATGCCGTGCACCAAGGGTGAGTATGTGTTAAGAACTTAAGATAGCATGATCAACAACTCGGACATCATCTTGTGTTGCAGACCAGTTCCAAGTTCAAAACCGATGATCTTTAGATTTTACTACATAATTAAGGAGTGATTACGTTATTCTAAGTTGTTAATTGATTGATTCCAACCCTGGCATGGCCTTTGTAGCAGCTAGATGGGTCAGTAAGGATTTCATTTTCGAGTCCAATGCAACGAGAAGGCGTCTGTCATGGGAGTTTCATCAAACGGTTGGTGGACAGATGAAAATGAAAATAGAAACAATTTTAAGACCAGAAATCAGAAACTGGGGTTACTGAAATCGACGCATCAAACCGTTTCAAATTTAAAAGAAAGGGCGCGTCAAAGAGATGAAGAAGGCTGGTTATCACCTTTCCCGCCATCGATCACTATGTCAAATCGTAGCCTCGTTGCAAAACGGAAGTTCTTTGTTGGGAAATTTCAGTTGGGACTTGGATCGGGCAAGAGGTCCGGTTTGAGTGGTCTTATTCATTTCTGATGTAGAAGGAAAGAAGCAGCGAAGACGCAGAAATAAAAAATAAAAGAGGAAAATCCAGCAAACAAATCCGAGAAAGAGACTCTGCGAACGAACGAAGAAGCAGAAAGACAAAGGAATGAAGAAAGAAAATCAAATAGAAATTAGTTGTTAAAGATTTAATTTATGGCAAATAGAATTAGTTGTTAAAGATTTATTTTTTTTTAATTTAAATTTCATACATAGAATAACCATTTCATATTCCTTTTCCACTCGATTGAACATCTAATTGATAGAGTTTGATTCTGCAAAACTATCGTCTTTCTAAGAGCTTTAATTCTTGAAATCTTAGATTCAAATTGAAAATTTAGATCTAAAATTTATCTTTTAAAAAATAAAAAAATACCAAAACATATTTACATTAAAAAACCTTAAAATAAGAATTATCCAAGTGCAAAAATTTAAAAATAAAAATAATTCAAAATAATTTTTTTTAGAAAAAGTGAGGTTGAAAAGAAAAATACATTTCGAATATTAAGACCGTGTTTCTGAACCTTATTAAAATCATATCCAATGCAATATTGAAAGTGAAAAAAAAAAAAAAGTAAAATAAAACAGTTTTTATAAAAAATTAAAAATCTACCATATTTTTTGGAACTTGTAGCTCAATTCCACTGAAATTAGGAGTCTATTTTATAGGAACTCCTAATTACATGCGATACCTAATTACATTAGGAAATTGTTATTGGTGGGACTCTCCAAAAGGGGCTAGATGAGATACGGCAATTATGCTATATAACATGGACGTGGGTTTCATGGAAACCCTACTATTCAGCTGAATGCCTTCCGAGGCCACGATGGAACCTCTTTCAGAAAGGTGTAGTGAGGGAGATAGAGAGAGAGGGAAGATACCAAAAGAGATCTTAGAATCCAATTATTATATCTATGTATTCCTTTTATCTGTAAATGAAATCTACACTCTCCCATGGACATAGACTAAAGTTGGGTCAAACCACGTATATTCGTGCGTTGTTTCTCTTTGTGTGATTGAATTTGTGTTTTGTGTATGAGTTGTTGGGTCTATTCCCTAACAATATCAACCCCTTTTTTCCATCATATCACACCATAAAATGTCTAATACTCTACTATTACAAGGAAAAATGTAAAATATCGAACAATACATATGAATATGATATCTATTGGACATTTTTCTTAACCTATGGTTTGAAGAATTTGAAAGGGTGTACTTTTTTTAGTCTCATGCATACTATATGACACATTTGCTAATTACATTTCTCCTTTTATAACTTATGAACTATGTTGATGCCTAAATTTCGGTTTACTTGAGTTGTAAAAGACTCGGCCAGCCTAATAACCATAAGAATTGGATGGGGACAAGTCTATAAGAATTGGATGGGGACAAGTCTCAGCCTGTCCAGTGCCGTCTTCACCCCTAGGCCAGAAAGGCGGTCGCCTTAGGCCCCCGGATGAAGAAGGCCCTTCTCGCGGGCTGGGCTCCAATAGTGAGTTAGTTAAAAAAAAATTATATAATTGATATAGTTTTGAATAATAAAATCTCTTTAAAATTATTTTTTAAGCACTATATATTTCTAAAATTTCTCAAATTGAATATCCGAACTAATTACGATAGCTTGATAAAAATACTTTAAGACTTAAAGGTGTTTTGACACTCCCAAATACTTAAAACACAGTGTTTTATAAGTAAGAGTATCCCTCAGCTGTGTCGAAAACACACTTCTGGAAGTCCAAACAACAAACAGTAAAACCATTGAACTCCAAATTCAAAATTAAATAAATATGTGAAATTTGAAAATTTAGATCTTTCAAATGATTGTTTAACCCGTCCCTTCTTCAGAACAAAAAAAAAATCCAGTTAAACAATCATTTGAAACATCTAAGTTTTCAAATTTCACATGTTTATTTAGTTTTGAATTTGGAGTTCAACGATTTTTACGGTTAGTCGTTTGGACTTCCGGAAGTGTATTTTCAGCACAGATGAGGGATACCCTTTATTTGTAAAATACTGTGTTTTAAATATTTGAGAGTGTCAAAAGACCTTGAAATCTTAAAGTATTTTTATCAGGTTAATGTAATTAGTCTGGATATTTAATTTGAAATTTTTTGGAAATACACAGTACTTAAAAAATAATTTTAAAGTTTTAAAGGAGATTTTATTATTTAAAACTATAAGAATTATATAGTTTTTTTTAACTAATGCACTATGCTGTGGCATCTGTAGACTGCCTGGACGAATGAAATTTATGCATGAATAATGGTCCGAACGATCGAAAAATGTTCTTAACTCACGTCCGGACGGTGGAAAAGCAGAAGGGCAAAATGATAATTTCTATTAAAAATTTGAAAACCCATGTGTGCTAAAGAAAAATCCCGTGTCTAAATAATTATCCTTATTCAAATTATATAGAAAAGAAGAAGAAGATAAAAGCAGTAAAGAGAATACATCTCTCACCCTCTGTTTGCACTTCAGTTTACTCAGTATACTTATCTTTTAAAGTGTTCTTATTCTATTTTAATTTTTGAATATGCTAATTTCACTGGGATGAATATGTTAATTTCACTCGGATGGATAAATTTTTCAATGCTCTGTATTATTGGCCTCTTGATCTTTTTATTTTAAAATATATAATTAAAATTTTAATTAAATATTACTTATAATAATATGTTAAATACCAAGAAGGCCCATTTAAATTTTTTGTCTTAAGCCTCAATTTGTTTCTAGACGGCCCAGAGCCTGTCCCACTAGGGCCATGTACAAACCCAATTACTTTTGTTAATGTAATGTTGATGGCAGTGATTAGTGATGGTAATGATGATTATAAACTAATAAAATAAAACAAATACGTAATGAAAACAGCCTCAAGAAAAGCACAATACATAGAAGACATTCTACTTTCCAAATATTCATGTATGTTAAATCTCAGTGCTGGATTTTCAATTGTTCTTCCACACGGAAATTAAAAAGAAAATACAGAATTTAAATATACTATGCATCGATCTTTTTCTTTTTCTCAAACACTCCACACTCATTAAATAATGATTCAAAATGTCATGTTGCAATCCATCAAGAACCAAATTACGATCTACACGAAACCCATATAGAAGTGGTTCTTTAGTAAGCTTAACATCTAAATCAGACCCAAACTTCAAAATGGAATCCCTATTTCATTGTTTAACTTAAAGGAGTGAAAATCCTCTACTGGAATTCTTAAATTGGAAATTTGAACCATAAATTAGCAAAAGATTCCCACTCCACATGAACTAATGAAAACTTCTTTAATAAAAAGAAGGGAAGAAAATAAAAAGCCATACCAAGATTTTGAGAGTTGTGATCCTGGTTCTCAGTTGCTGGAGCTTTCATACAGAGGTTGCCCATGAAGTTCTACTGAGAGAGAGGAGGTGTTGAACTTTTAGGATAAAGAGAAGATTTGTGAAGAGAAGATTTGTGAAGAGGCCAGGGGGAGAGATCTAGTACATATATAAAACAAAAGAGTGTAAAAATAAACAGAAGATTCCTGGAAGAGGTACAAGAATCTAAAAGTAAAGGGAAGACTCGTGGAAGAGGGAGATGATGAGACTTATTGCAGGAAAGAGAGATCAGCTAACATTGAACATTTAAAAATCTTAACAGTAATAAAAAGATAGAGAACAGTACAGTGAACTGAGAAGCAGTACAATTCTATTCTTATTTTTGTCTTTCTTTCTTTATTTCTTGTTTATAAATATTTAAAACATTAAGGTGAAAATGACTGTTGCCTTGTTAAAATGCTAGCCACTCTTTATGGGCTTATGAAAGAACTGTTCCAATTAGAGAGAATAAATAGGTTCCATTCGATCTCACAGTTAAAAAAAAAAAAAAAAAACCTCTGATGAATAATCACACTGGTCGGATTAAATGCTGGAGAATTTAATTAAATCTTAATTTAAAGTCATTTATTTGTTGCTAATTCAACAAGATGATCACTCTTATTATTAAAATTTCTCGACACGTTCATTTGAATCATTGAATGTGTTACACAGATCTCTGGTCCACGAGTGCCTACGCGGAAGGCAAAAGTAGTCTTTGAAAAGAAAGTGTGGGTCGTCTTGTTTGATTAGTTGTTTTTTCCTTCTTTTTTCTTTCTTTTTTACTCCCTCGTGAGTTGTCTTTGTTGGCTGAAAGTGATGGGTTAAAATAAATAAATTGGAAGAATTTAACTAAGTCTATATGGAAATCAACCCTTTGACATACGTGAGATGCAGTAGCATTATACGTAGGGGTGAAACTTGGGGTTGGGTTCATGACTTGACCCGAGCAATTAATGTGTTTGAATTATGTTTTTGTATATCTTGAGTCGAATTGGATTGGAAAAAAAAAAAAAATTCATATGAAATTCAGTCGAGTTGTGTCGGATCAGAAATTCAGATGGTGTCGAATTGAATAACTCAGGTCAACAATTCGAGTTGAGTCAGAATTTTAACATGGGTCGAGTTGGGTTCCAACCCTAATTATATGAAATAAATGTATCAAGATTAGATTGAAGGTTTCATATTTTTTTATTTTTTTATTTTTCAATATACTTGATTTGTAAGTGCTTTTGTATAATTATGGGTTAGTGTCATTGGATAGAGATACCAACGATTAACTAAAAAAAGTCTTAATATATGCAATTCAAAATCAGTGTACAAATTTATTTGTAAAATGATCCAGTCGGTGCACCGATTTGGACTATTAAGAAATCGGTGTACCGATTTTCAAGTGATCCGATTGGTGTACTTGTCCTGTACACCGAATAAGTGATCCTAATTCACTAGGAAAGTGAATCGATTTCTATAGATAGATGAGAGACAAAATGAGAAGTTCAATAAAATCTGTGCCTCTTAAAATATAATGCCTTTGTTAGAATGCCAAACCTAAAATAAGTGTTTTTTTTAGGGTCCCCGTTTACACACCCGGATTTTCTGCCTCTACACACCCGTTTCAGGATGCGGATGGCTAATTACCATTTTGCCCTGCATTTCCATTCGTTCGAACGAATGGACACAATCCATCCCATTTTGATTCGTTCGAATGAATCACTCTCTTAAATCAATTCATTTGAATGAATGAAGCGGGTGAATAGTAACACGGGTTACTGTTCACCTGCTCCACTGTTCACCCGTGATGGCTGAACGAATTCATTGAATGAATCAGTGATTCAAATGAATCAATTTTTTTTAAATTTCTGAACTGATTCATTCGAATGAATCAAATTTTTTTTAAATTTCTGAATTGTTTCATTCGGATGAATAAAAAAATTTAAAGTTATTTTTTAAGCGCTGTGTAGTTTCAAAATTTCTGAAATTAAATATCTAGACTAATTATGATAATCTGATAAAAATACTTTAAGACTTCAAAGTGTTTTGACACTCTTAAATATTTAAAACACAGTATTTTACAAAGAAGGGTATCTCTAGGGTATGCCGAAAACACATTTAGGAGTGTCAAAAGACTTGAAGTCTTAAAGTATATTTATCAGGTTATCGTAATTAGTCTGGATATTCAATTTGAGAAATTTTAGAAATACACAGTGCTTAAAAAATAATGTGCATAGTGTATTAAATAATAAAATCTCCTTTAAAACTTTAAAGTTAATTTTTAAGCATTGTGTATTTTCAAAAATTTTTAAATTGAATATCCGGACTAATTACGATAATCTGATAAATATACTTTGAGACTTCAAGGTCTTTTGACACTCCTAAATGTGTTTTCGGCACACTCTAAGTATACCCTTATTTGTAAAATACTGTGTTTTAAATATTTAGGAGTGTCAGAATACCTTGAAGTCTTAAAGTATTTTTATCAGATTATCATAATTAGTCTAGATATTTAATTTGAGAAATTTTAAAAATATACAATGTTTAAAAAATAACTTTAAAATTTAAAAAAAAAATTGATTCATTGTAATGAATCAGTCTTTCAAGACTGAATTATTTCAAGAATCCAACCTTCACGGGTGAATAGTATCCAACTTTCACGGGTGAATAGTAGAGCAGGTGAACAGTAACTAATGGTACTATTCGCCCGCTTCATTCATTCGAATGAATTGATTTAAGAGAGTGATTCGTTCGAACGAATCAACATGGGATGAGTTGTGTCCATTCGTTCGAATGGCGAAATGAACTGGGAATTTGTTCGAACGAATGGAAATGCAGGGGTAAAATAGTAATTAACCACCGACAACTGAAAATAGGTGTGTAGAAGTAGAAAATATGGATGCGTAAACAGGGACCCTTTTTTTAATACGAAGGAGGAAAATCTACTTGAAACTTCTGAGGTTGTATTAATTATTCTAAAATTCCCTTCAAATGATGTCCAGCATTTACAAAGAATAGTCACCGGTTAACGTGACGGAGACTCAAGAGTTTCAATTTTTAAGAGAGATTCGATTAGATTATTAGTAAAGTTAACAGAAATCCCTACTTTTCGGTAAAGCCAAATCCTACCATTATTACTTACCGAAACTACAGCCCAGCTAAAGCGAAGACAAACCAAATCAATCAACATAGACGGGCTTGTACTTTTATAAGAAGAGAAAGGCCCGTGGGTGGGAGTGGGTCAAACCGTACCATTTCGCGTACAGGACGTGTCTAAGTGGGCCAATTTAGATGGATCCAGGAAATTCTTACCTTCTATACTTGGCAACCCTCTCTGTAGTCCTTGTTATTTGTTACTTGTCAATCAGCTGAGTATAGTCTTCACTTACCATGCCAAATTCGAATTCTTTCAATTCAATTGATTGTCATTTTAAAAAGTAGAAGATTGTGGATTCAAATTTTGATGATCTAGTCTCACTGTGGTACTTTAGGGATACTCATATGTAAATAAAAAATAAAAATAAATAAATATTATTAATTTATTATAATAAATTTAAAAACAAAAGATCCAGATACCTTATCTAAAAATACCGATGTTTACTGTGACTATGACGATGTTGACTGTCAAAACGAGTGGCCATTAGCCGCGTGATTATGTTGTCTCACCAGTCATGATGGCTGCTCCGTGTGTCCGTATCAAAAGTCTAATTAATAAATAAATAAATAGTTTTTAGGAGACTTAAGCAGCCGATAGTCTATTTAAAGGTTGACCCATGAAAACTTGTAACAAATTTTGATAATACTAGATATTTTTTTATGTCAGAATTAAAGAGCAGGGAAACTTTACTTTTCTTCGTTATAAAATAATATTATCTAGATATAAAGTGGAAGTTATAGTCTTATTTTTATTAGCGAAAAACACTAATTAGGTATACCACTAGCATATTAATTTTACATTAATGAAATTAATAATATAAGGGATTATGATCATGTGTGATAATCTAACGCAAAATGATATGTTGATTGATTATGTGATTGACATTCTATATCATGAGATAAAGTATCTCATAATGTAAAATATTAATTATAAAATATATTAATTTGTTCATATGGTGTAGTTCAACAGATTAACCTCTTGCTTCAAGAAGCAGAAGGTGCCAAGATCGAACTCAAGGGTTTAACCTAGTGTACTCTAAGGGCAGTGAATATCACTCGTAGGAGTTTCACGCTGGATTTTCTGTGGTTTTTCATACGTAAATTCAAATATATATATATTAATTAAACTCATATTTTACCTAAGTTTTCTCTTTACTCCACAGTTTGAAATAGATTTAAGTTCTTCAATTTTTCGTTTCCTAATTCAAATGTATGTGTGCAAACAGTGCAAGTTGTGGGACACATCACAAATATCATAATAGAAAATCAATGAATAAAAAATAAATTTTTAATAAACATTTTTCATGAGATTTAAGAATATTAAGAAGGTAAATTGGTTATAAAGATAAATAAATTACTTTAAATAATAGTTATAATTCTCCACATTGATCTAGCTGATTAACCTTCTATCTTAGAAAGTGGGAGGTGTCAAATTCGAGTCCTATGACCTAACCTAGTGTACCTAGTCTCCCACACATAAATTCAAGAAAATTATAATTTTAAAAGAATAGAAAAGTTAAGTTTTATCTAACCATTTAAATCTTCCCATCAAAACATTTTACTCTGTGAGCCCCAACGTGAAACTGCCACGTATTAACGTTTGGGCTATTGGCTGGATCCCATTTGCAATATCTGAAATCTTGAGAAAATTCACGCGTTAGTCGATTTTGAATCTGAATCTTATTAAGTCAACCCTCAAATCTTCAAGAATTGATATTAGAGTTTAGAAGTCGTGTAAAGGGATTTGAATATTCTTTCCAGTGTCCAAATACGTTAGATATGAAGATATATAATATGTCTGAAATTTTACTAGTTTTCATGGGTCAACCTTTAAAGAGACGTTCGGCTACTTAAGTCTCCTAAAAACTATTTATTTATTTATTAATTAGACTTTTGATTAAAACAATTCTAATGAATCCTTAAGATAAAATTGTTATCTTTAAGATAAAAGACAAAATTCTGATAGTGCACCTTACTTTTTTCACCAATTTTAATTTTTATTATTTACATCTCAATAACAACAATATCTAAAGTATCTATTTAATTTGATATACATGAAAATAGAAGGAGAAGGAAAGAAGCTCATATTTGGATGTCCATTTGCATGGCATCATATTAAATAAATAGAATTTTTTATTACAAATGTCTTTGGAGTCTGAAACTTTGGTTCTTCATTTGCATCGTGTTGTATACATAAATCAAAATAGCGAATTAAAAAAATGCTTCTTATGAACTTGTCAAATTTTTATGATTATTTTATAAAAATGCATATATAAGAGGGTGAGCCATGTATTTTTAATTTTTGACATAATAAATGATGCATTAAATCATAACTATCTACCATTCATGGACTTCTAAATTCCAATCCTTCAGCGGCAAGTCTCACCAGATTTACATATTCTATCATTAATCACATGCATGTGTACAAAGAAAATAAAATGCATATGTACGAATAGTTAAATTCTTTTCAGACTTATCTAATACACGAGAATTATGGATAATTTTGTGTATTTGTGAAATTAATCTCATCTTTAATATGTGGTGGCGATACCTATATTCTAAAAAAAATCAAAATAGAGTTTCTTTAACATTCTTTGTTTTTCTTAGTCCATAAAATGGATTCTATGATGAAAGAAATTTTCAAAATCATCCAAGAGACAAACAATGAAATTTATGAGAAATTTCAGTAACTTCAAACTCTAGCCTGACAAATGTATCATACCATTTGGTTGATGAAATATTTCCCTATAATTGGCATGTCCTTCTCCATAGTCAACGGAGGGATTAAAAAATTTCACAAACAACAGTAGTTTTTAGTATTAAACAATAAATATACACTAAACACAAGCCAAACAACTTCTCAAATTCAATTTATCACACTAACAGCCTTGTAAAGAATCCTGAAAGATAGATATCCTTCCCCTGAATGTCGTTGCTCTCGGCAATTCAAGATATGGCTGCTCTTAGTAAAATTCAAGGCAGGAAGAGAAAAAAAGAAAAGAGACACCCATTATATTCTTATAGGCAAGATTGATGAATTTAATTATGCCATCGCTCCTTGGCCTTGAATATGGATTTGTAATCAGAGAATTGATTCGTACCCAACCATTTTGGCCTTTTTCCTCCTTTTTCTTTGCGTGGACTTGGCACTTTCTTATATGGATCAGATTCAGGGCTAAGGGTACTAGCATCCATATCCAAATGCCAAGGAACACATAATTCTTTTATTGATTGCAGTCATTAGAACTACTAGCTTTGATGTGGTCACTGATTTGCCCTTGTCACACAGTCCACATTTCCATCTTCTTCACATGAAAAGATTGTGGGCCTTGGCTGCTCGTTTCGTTGCCTTGATCGACCTGGTTGGAGATGATGCTGAAGTAGGTCTCAGACCCGGTGAAATTGCTGGTGCCATGCTCTGGCATGGCTGGGTCCAATGTCGAGGAACGGGAGACGGTATTTTCTGTTGAGAATCCATTTGGAGTGTAATTTATGCTTCGTCCGCGTACAATGCCTTCTTTCAGAATGTCAACAGATGAATGCCCTTCTAAGACCCGAACTACCTGCTTTGATTCAGATCACGGTTATTCTATGTCAACTTAATCGATGTGCTTGGATTGAAAAATTTACACGACACCTGTTAGCTTCAAGAAGCTATGAAAAAAGTTCAGTTCAAGTCTCTCAATTGAGTTGCATACAATAATAAAAGGAAATACATGAAAAATATGAGAAAAACTTATATCAAAGAAGACAAAATCAAAACTTTTTGTGACTTGAAGTTAAATCATCCGCATGTATGTGTCAAAATGGATTAAAATTGAGTATTAGTCCAACGCATAAGACAATGATGAGCATGAGAGAAAATGGTGTAAATATGAACTCTATAAAAAGTTAATTCACTGATTTATAGTGAACCGATTCATAATGTGTTAAGAAATGAGTATCCATCCCAAAAGAGTAGTCTATTAAGTGAAGTGACTCTCAGGCCCGGCCTAACTATAAGGCAAGTTAGGCCTAGGCCTTAGGCCCCCCATTTGAAAAAGGCCCCATGACTCAGCTTGATTGGCTTAGATGAAAAATGGTAAAATCATTTGTAATGGGAGGAAATGCAAAGTGTTAATTTTTGAGGGATTCGTCAAGAGTTTTTTATTTTTATTTTTTTGAATTATGATAAGATATTTGGTAATAATACTCTACCTTTGAAATGAGATTAGTTTTAGTAGAGGTATTCATCGAGAGTTAGAACATAGTTTTAGAAAATACTCAACCATTCAATTGAATATCCCCAATTTTGATCATAGACCTAAATGATCTTTCATCTAATAAGTATAAGATATTTCGAAAATTACATATGTTGGCAAAGAGATGTAAGGGCCACAGAGTTAGAAAATTCAGTAATTTCAAGCACTCAAGAGTCAAGAGGGGCCTCTTCTGTATATAAAACAAGCAATTGATCATTTTCTATGGGTATTGATTTATAAATTTGTGGGTCTGAGATTTTGGATTATTTTGTGCTTCTTTTGGTTTAAATTTGTGCCTTTAAATTTTTATTTAACAATATATTTTCTCTCTGCAAATCATATTGTGACTTTTAACTTAGAAAACTATGGTGAATTGGTAGAGTAATAGAGGACATTGCAATCATTCATCAATTCTCTTATTTTCACAGTACCAGGTTCTATTGTTCTTTGACCTTTCAATTTAGTTCATTTTAATTTTTCATTAATTTAAAGATTAAATGAATTAACTATATTATCAATTGCAAATGATATTTTAACAAAACTTAAATACAAAAATTAATTAGTAATTTTGCATCTCAAAAAGCAAGAAAAATAAACTTTAGATAATTTTTTATTATATATAATTAATCTTTTAATTAAATATTACTTATAATAATATATTAAATACCAAAAGCCCCATTTAGACTTTTCTCCTTAGGCCTCAACATTTGTGGTGACCCTACTTCTTTATAAGTCTCTAAATCTCTATATTCACAACCAATATGAGACTTATTCACTGAGCAGATTTAATAAATAATTTCTTAATGTCTCACTTGAAAGATTTGCAACATACAATGCTAAGCTGTTAAGACGAGTCACCATCACCATCACCATCACCATCACCACCCATTTTTTTCATCTACGACGCCACGACATCATATAAATTACCCATTTTTTCATCTAGCACGCCACGACATCATATAAATTTAATAAAACAACCAGAAACTATACCTGGCTCATTCGGGGTCTACTTGGTGAAGACACACGCACACAAGCTGCAGCACATTCTACCACTCGTGTCAACTCCTCAGAACTGTAACTTTTCTGCAAGCGTGCATCAACCAAGCCATCATAGTTGCGATCTTCCAGAAAAGGCCATGCCTGTAATGTTAAATGATCAACTGTCCATTTTACAAAGACATTTAAAATTGTCTCAAGTACTTGGCTGGGACTTTCAGAATCAATAGAATATGAATGTAGAAAACTGACAAGGAAAGAAAAAGAAGAAGAGGCTTTCCTGATTAGTCTACTTCTTGTTCCAATTTAGATTAATCTGAATATGTAATGCAAATCACTTGGAAATTCACATTATTCCAGTACTACTCAATCAAGAAACTTGTGTTCAAGTCTTCAAGAGTATGTCATCAGAGTAACTGTAGGTTTGAACTTGCAATAGAGATAAATGCTGAGAAAGACTTACCCATGCTACCAACGAATTCCTGGAACGAACGATTGTCTTAAAGAGAGGTTGAAATCCAGTTACTAGTTCCAGAAGTATGACCCCAAAAGAGTAGACGTCTGATTTATCAGTGAGTTCACCGGTAGATGCATATTGAGGGTCAAGATAGCTGAAAATGATGAGAAGGACAGCATGAATAAGGAAAAAGATTAATCTATAAATTTAAAAATGTTAGAAGAAGTATGTGAATTAATTAATTATCTCGTAAAGATGTCTTATATATATTTTTTTAATGAAAAAATATTAAATAAAAATATTTAAATATTATAGTTAAACTATAAAAGAAAAAAGTTTTGTGATGATACTTGTGGTCAGAAAGTAATTGATTTATCTTTACCCAATAGTTCCTGCTATTTTAGTGGCTTCAACGTGGGTCTGGTCATCAGGGAAGATTCTTGCAAGCCCAAAGTCTGCAATCTGCATGAGACTCAACATTATTCACACTGTAATTGAAAGACTAGTCTAATGTATTTTGTGATGACTGAAAGAAATATATGAATTCTACCTTTGCTTCATAGTTAAGATCCAGAAGAATATTGTCTGACTTGATATCTCGATGAATTATCTTAGGACTACCTGTGAGTGTGAGAAAATTCTTGGCACATTCATTCACTGCCATCAAAGTAGAATAACAGCTTACAATAATAATAAGGCCACGATCTTCCTACAGCATTTTGTGTTTAGTGATGCGGATTTTAGTGTATTCCCGATTTTACCCTTCATATGAACAGTAAAATTTCGATGGGCTGATTTGTACTGTTCATGTGAATTTTGGCGAGCCGATTTACAATTTCGGTGAACCGATTTACACTGTTCGTAAATTTTGGACAGTGACTGCAATTTCGGTGAGCTGATTTGCACTGTTCATGAATTTCGACTAGCCGATTGCACTGTTCATGAATTTTGGCATTCTTTTTCTTCAGTACGGCAAGTAGAGGGAAAATTGAGTATTACGGTAAAACCCGAGTCTGTATGCACAAAATAGCCGTGTGAGGATCACTAGCCCAATAAGAGAGAAGGCACTTACAATCCTCATGAATATACGCCAGTCCTTTTGCAGAACCCAAAGCTATTTTCATTCTGGTAGGCCAATCTATGGTTGATTCTTTATTCTCTGGAAGAATCAAGGTTCAGACCAAGACCCAGTCAGCAATTTCAACTTGTTTTTTCTATGATAAATCCAACCAAGTTAGGACTTAGGACCCTTGCTGTGTTAAGCAGATAGATGTCAACTTAAAAACACATTTTACCCCAATTTTTTTTTTTCTAAAAACCCAAATATGCAAGAGAACAGATGATTGTTACTTACCATGCAAATGGAACTTTAATGTGTTCATTGGAACAAACTCATAAACAAGCATTCTCTGTCCCTCAGCAATGGACCATCCAACCAGAGTAACCAGATGCCTGTGGTGTACACGACTGATAATCTCAACCTCAGACTGGAATTCACGATCTCCTTGTTTGCTTCCAATTATTAGCTGCTTGATTGCCACTCGTCTTCCGTCGTCGAGGACCCCCTTATGAACATTCCCAAAACCGCCTCTGCCGAGGAAATTGGCATCTGAGAAACCATTTGTTGCCTTCTCTAATTCTTCACGAGTGAATGTGTTCTTTTTGAAACTGAAGGTGATAGCCAGTGCTGTAGGCTGAGATGGAGCAACTGCCTCATCAACATGGTCTGTTGATATTGTGCCATTCCTTTGTAGATTTTTGGATGATCCACCTTGAACAGAATAAGCAAATTTTAACATTGGAATTTAATAATATGATGGTCGACTGCTCATATTAGAAGCAAAGAATTATAAATGAGTCCAGAAAATATACATTATTGTAAATCAAGTATATCCTCCATTTCTAATCACCTTATCCATTTACTGCAAATGCATTCTCTCTAGACTCTTGAATATCCATAATGTTGAGGCTAACTGCGAACAATTCCTAGATTAAAAGTGTAGAGGGAGATCTAGAGATGGACTTCGGTCACTCCACCTAATAAACTAATTTTTTGAGACTAAATACCCATATCATAACAGATTAAAATAACCATAAGAATTGGATGGGCACTGTCCCACTAGGGCCATGTACAAACCCAATTACTTTTGTTAATGTAATGTTGATGGCAGTGATTAGTGATGGTAATGATGATTATAAACTAATAAAATAAAACAAATACGTAATGAAAGCAGCCTCAAGAAAAGCACAAAACATAAAAGACATACTACTTTCCAAATATTCATGTATGTTAAATCTCAGTGCTGGATTTTCAATTGTTCTCCCACACGCAAATTAAAAAGAAAATACAGAATTTAAATATACTATGCATCAATCTTTTTCTTTTTCTCAGACACGCCACACTCATTAAATAATGATTCAAAATGTCATGTAGCAATCCATCAAGAACCAAATTATGATCTACATGAAACCCATATAGAAGTGGTTCTTTTGTAAGCTTAACACCTAAATCAGACCCAAACTTCAAAATGGAATCCCTATTTCATGGTTTAACTTAAAGGAGTGAAAATCCTCTACTGGAATTCTTAAATTGGAAATTTGAACCACAAATTAGCAAAAGATTCCCACTCCACATGAACTAATGAAAACTTCTTTAATAAAAAAAGGAAAGAAAATAAAAAGCCATACCAAGATTTTGAGAGTTGTGATCCTGGTTCTCAGTTGCTGGAGCTTTCATACAGAGGTTGCCCATGAAGTTCTACTGAGAGAGAAAGTAGGTGTTGAACTTTTAGGATAAAGAGAAGATTTGTGAAGAGAAGAATGAAGAGGCCAGGGGGAGAGATCTAATGTATATATAAAACAAAAGAGTGTAAAAATAAACAGAAGATTCCTGGGAGAGGTACAAGAATCTAAAAGTAAAGGGACTCGTGGAAGAGGGAGATGATGAGACTCATTGTAGGAAAGAGAGATCAGCTAACATGGAACATTAAAAAATCAAACAGTAATAAAATGATAGAAAACACTACAGTGAACTGAGAAGCAGTACAATTCTATTTTTATTTTTGTCTTTCTTTCTTTATTTTTTGTTTATAAATATTTATAACATTAAGGTGAAAATGACTGTTGCCTTGTTAAAATGCTAGCCACTCTTTATGGGCTTATGAAAGAGCTCTTCCCATTAGAGTGAATAAATAGGTTCCATTCGATCTCGCAGTTAAAAAAAAAAAAAACCTCTGATGAATAATCACACTGGTCGGATTAAATGCTGGAGAGTTTAATTAAATCTTAATTTAAAGTCATTTATTTGTTGCTAATTCAACAAGACGATCACTCTTAGTATTAAAATTTCTCGACACGTTCATTTGAATCATTGAATGTGTTACACAGATCTCAGGTCCACGAGTGCCTACGCGGAAGGCAAAAGTAATCTTTGAAAAGAAAGTGTTGGTCGCCTTGTTTCGATAAGTTGTTTTTTCCTTCTTTTTTATTCCCTCGTGAGTTGTCTTTGTTGGTTGAAAGTGATGGGCTAAAATAAATGAATTGGAAGAATTTAACTAAGTCTATATGGAAATCAACCCTTTCACATACGTGAGATGCAGTAGCATTATACGTAGGGGTGAAACTTGGGGTTGGGTTCATGATTTGACCTGAGCAATCAATGTGTTTGGATTATGTTTTTGTATATTTTGAGTCGGATTGAGTTGGAAAAAAATAAATCCACATGAAATTCAGATCGGTCGGGTTGAGTCGGATCAAAAATTCAGATTGGGTTGAATTGAGTAACTCAGGTTAATAATTCAGATTAAGTCGGAATTTTTGATATGGGTCGAGTTGGGTTTCAACTCTAATTATATGAAATAAATGTATCGAGATTAGATTGAAGGTTTCATATTTAATTATTTTTTTATTTTTCAATATACTTGATTTGTGAGTGCTTTTGTATAATTCTGGGTTAGTGTCATTGGATAGAGATACCAACGATTAACTAAAAAAAGTCTTAAAATATGCAATTCAAAATCGGTGTACTGATTTATATGTAAAATGATCCAGTCGGTACACCGATTTGGACTATCAAGAAATCGATTTACCAATTTTTAAGTGATCTGATTGGTGCACTTGTCCGGTGTACTGATAAGTGAACCGATTCATTGAAAAGTGAATCGATTTCTACAGATGGATGAGGGACAAAATGAAAAGTTCAATAAAATCCATGCCTCTTAAAAGATAACGCCTGTGTTAAAATGTCGAACCTAAAATAAGTGTTTTTTTTTAATATGAAGGAAGGAAAATCTACTTGAAACTTCTGAGGTTGTGTTAGTTATTCTAAAATCCCCTTCAAGTGATGTCTTGCACCCACAAAAAGTAATCACCGATTAACACTACGGAGATTCGAACTCACAACTTGCTTTGTGAGTTTTAATTTTTAAACGAGATTCGATTAGATTTAGTAAAGTTAATAGAAATCCCTACTTTTCGGTAAAGCCAAATCCTACCATTATTACTTACCGAAACTACAGCCCGGCTGAAGCGAAGACAAACCAAATCAATCAACATAGACTGGCTTGCACTTTTATAAGAAAACCGTACCATCTCGCGTACAGGACGTGTCTAAGTGGGCCAATTTAGATAGATCCAGGAAATTCTTACCTTCAATACTTGTCAACCCACTTTGTAGTCCTTGACTCCTTGTTATTTGTTACTTGTCAATCAGCTGAGTGTAGTCTTTACTTACCATGCCAAATCCCTGTTCTTTCTGTATAATATAAGGTGTAATTCAATTGATTGTCTTTATTTTAGGAAGTAGAAAGTTGTTGATTCAAATTTTTATGATCTAACCTTATTGTATTTTAGAAATAGTGGGCTCATGATTTTTCATATATAAATTAAAAATAAATAATAAATAAATATTATTAATTTATTATAATAAATTTAAAAACAAAATGATCCAGATACCTTATCTAAAAATACCGATGTTTACTGTGACTATGACGATGTTGACTGTCAAAACGAGTGGCCATTAGCCGCCTGATTATGTTGTCTCACCAGTCACGGTGGCTGCTGAGTGTGTCCGTATCAAAAGTCTAATTAATAAATAAATAAATAGTTTTTAGGAGACTTAAGCAGCCGAAAGTCTCTTTAAAGGTTGACCCATGAAAACTAGTAACAACTTTTGATATTAGTAGATATTTTTTTAAGTCAGAATTAAAGAGCAGGGAAACTTTACTTTTCTTCTTTATAAAATAATATTATCTAGATATAAAGTGGAAGTTATAGTCTTATTTTTATTAGCGAAAAACACTAATTAGGTATACCACTAGCATATTAATTTTACATTGATGAAATTAGTAATATAAGGGATTATGATCATGTGTGATAATCTAACACAAAATGATATGCTGATTGATTATCTGATTGACATTCTATATCATGAGAAAAAGTCTCATAATGTAAAATACTAATTATAATTGTTCATATGAGTGTACGTTAATTGGTTAACCTTCCATCTCAAGAAGTGGGAGGTATTAAGTTCAAACCTCCGTGGCCTAACTCAATGTACCCTAAGGGCAGTGGATATCACCCGTGGGGGTTTTACGTTGGATTTTCCAGGATTTTCCATACGTAAATTCAAATATATATATATATATATAAACTTAGGTAAAATATGAGTTCAATTAATATATATATATATATATTAATTGAACTCATATTTTACCTAAGTTTTCTCTTTACTTCACAGTTTGAAATAGATTAAGTTCTTCAATTTTTCGTTTCCTAATTCAAATGTATGTGTGCAAACAGTGCAAGTTGTGGGACATATCACAAATATCATAATAGAAAATTAATGAACAAAAAATAATTTTTGATAAACATTTTTTATGACATTTAAGAATAGTTAAGAAGGTAAATTGGTTATAAAGATTAAATAAATTACTTTAAATAATAGTTATAATTGCCCATATTGATGTAGCTCAGCTGGTTAACGTCCTGCCTCATGAAATGGGAGGTGTCAAGTTCGAGCCCCATGGCCTAACTTGGTGTACCTTAAAGGCAGTAGAATCACCCGTGGAGGTTTTACGTTAAATTTCCCACACATAAATTCAAGAAAATTATAATTTTTTTTTTTTAGCAGTCACGAAAAAATATTCATTAAAAGAGAGAAATAGAGAAAGGGTCTAAAAGGGATAGACCAAAAGAAAATAAGAGAAACAACAAACATAAAACAAGAAGCAGAATTAAATAAGAAACTTATAATTTTAAAAGAATAGAAAAGTTAAGTTTTATCTAGCCATTTAATTCTTCCCATCAAAACATTTTACTCTGTGAGCCCCAACGTGAAACTGCCACGTATTAACGTTTGGGCTATTGGTTGGATCCCATTTGCAAAATCTGAAATCTTGAGAAAATTCACGCGTTAATGGATTTTGAATCTGAATCTTATTAAGTCAACCCTCAAATCTTCAAGAATTGATATTAGAGTTTAGAAGTCGTGTAAAGGGATTTGAATATTCTTTCCAGTGTCCAAATACGTTAGATATGAAGATATATAATATGTCTGAAATTTTACTAGTTTTCATGGGTTAACCTTTAAAGAGACGTTAGGCTACTTAAGTCTCCTAAAAACTATTTATTTACTTATTAATTAGACCTTTGATTAAGACAATTCTAATGAATCCACCTATAATATAAATAGTGAGAAAATTGTTATCTTTAAGATAAAAGACAAAAATCTGATAGTGCACCTTACTTTGTTCAACAATTTTAATTTTTATTATTTACATCTCGAAACACTGATTATACTCAATAACAACAATATCTAAACTTACTTAGGAACTAAAATTTATTTCTAAAATATCTATTTAATTTGATATACATGAAAATAGAAGGAGAAGGAAAGAACCTCAAATTTGGATGTCCATTTGCATGGCATCATACTAAATAAATAGAAATTTTGACTACAAATGTCTTTGGAGTCTGAAACTTTGGTTCTTCATTTACATGGTGTTGTATACATAAATCAAAATAACGAATTAAAAAAATGCTTCTTATGAACTTGTCAAATTTTTATGATTATTTTATAAAAATGCATATATAAGAGGGTGAGCCATGTATTTTTAAGTTTTGATATAATAAATGATGCATTAAATCATAACTATCTACAATTCATGGACTTCTAAATTCCGATCCTTCAGCGGCAAGTCTCACGAGATTTACATATTCTATCATTAATCACATGCATGTGTACAAAGAAAATAAAATGAATATGTACGAATAGTTCAATTTGTCTAAGTTTTTAGGGTTAGAAGTAGAAGTTTTAGGTTCAATTTTTTTCAGGCTTATCTAATATACGAGACTTGTGAATAATTTTGTATATTTGTGAAATTAGTCTCATCTTTAATATGTGGTGGAGATACCCATGTTATTTCCAAAAAAAAAAAAAATCAAAATAGAATTTCTTTAACATTCTTTATTTTTCTTGTCCATAATATGGATTCCATGATGAAAGAAATTTTCAAAATCATCCAAGAGACAAACAATGAAATTTATGAGAAATTTCAGTAACTTCAAACTCTAGCCTGACAAATGTATCATACCATTTGGTTGATGAAATATTTCCCTATAATTGGCATGTCCTTCTCCATAGTCAACAGAGGGATTAAAAAAATTCACAAACAACAGTAGTTTTTAGTATTAAACAATAAATATATACTAAACACAAGCCAAACAACTTCTCAAATTCAATTTATCACACTAACACCCTTGTAAAGAATCCTGAAAGATAGTAAAATTCAAGGCAGGAAGAGAAAAAAAGAAAGAAAAAGAGACACCCATTGTATTCTTATAGGCAAGACTGATGAATTTAATTATGCCATCCCTCCTTGGCCTGGAATATGGATTTGTAATCAGAGAATTGATTCGTACCCAACCATTTTGGCCTTTTTCCCCCTTTTTCTTTGAGTGGACTTGGCACTTTCTTATATGGATCATTGAACATGTTAAAGATTCAGGGCTAAGGGTACTAGCATGCATATCCAAATGTACTAGCATTCATATCCAAATGCCAAGGAACACATAATTCTTTTATTGATTGCAGTCATTAGAGCTACTAGCTTTGATGTGGTCACTGATTTGCCCTTATCACACAGTCCACATTTCCATCTTCTTCACATGTGAAGATTGTGGGCCTTGGCTGCTCGTTTCGTTGCCTTGATCGACCTGGTTGGAGATGATGCTGAAGTAGGTCTCAGATCCGGTGAAATTGCTGGTGCCATGCTCTGGCATGGCTGGGTCCAATGTCGAGGAACGGGAGACGGTATTTTCTGTTGAGAATCCATTTGGAGTGTAATTTATGCTTCGTCCGCGTACAATGCCTTCTTTCAGAATGTCAACAGATGAATGCCCTTCTAAGACCCGAACTACCTGCTTCGATTCAGATCACGGTTCATTGGTGAGTGAAGGATCTCTAATTAGTATTGCAACAAAGGACACTGCATTAACTGAAGGAGTTGGAGTGGCCGGCCGCGCACTTGACTCAAGAAGTAGGGGTCTTGTGTTGGATTCCACTCCACTCCAAGGGGCTATTTCATGTCGACTTAACCGATGTGCTTGTATTGAAAAGTTTATACTTTGTCTCGATGATTAATCAATTGAGACGCTTGACACATGTTAGCTTCAAGAAGCTATGAATAATTTGGTTCAAGTCTCTTAATTGAGTTTCATACAGTAATAAAAGGGAATACATGAAAAATATATGAAACAAACTTGTATCAAACAAGACAAAATCAAAACTTTTGTGACTTGAAGTTAAATCAAAATGGATTAAAATTGAGTATTAGTCCAACGCATAAGACAATGATGAGCATGAGAGAAAATGGTGTAAATATGAATTCTATAAAAAGTTAATTCACTGATTTATAATGACCTGATTCATAATGTGTTAGGAAATGAGTATCCATCTCAAAAGACTAGTCCATTAGGTTCAGGCCCGGCCTAACTATAAGGCAAGTTAGGCCTAGGCCTTAGGCCCCCATTTGAAAAAGGCCCATGACTTAGCTTGTTTGGCTTAGATGAAATATGGTAAAATCATTTGCAATGGGAGGAAATGCAAAGTGTTCAATTTTTGAGGGATTAGTCAAGAGTTTTTTAGTTTTATTTTTTTGAATTATAATAAATATTTGATAATAATGCTCTACCTTTGAAATGAGATTAGTTTTAGTAGAGGTATTCATCAAGAGTTTTTTTTAGAAATGGTTCATATATACATACTAATAAAGAAGCACCAGAGGTGCAAGTACAAAATTAGGTATTCATCTAGAGTTATAACCTAGTTTTAGAAAATACACAACCATACAATTGAAGATCTCCAATTTTGATCATAGACCTAGAGGATCTTTAATCTAATAAGTGGATCAGATATTTCGAAAATTACAAATATTTGCAAAGAGATGTAATGGGCCACAAAGCTAGAAAATTCAATAATTTCAAGCACTCAAGAGTCAAGAGGGGCCTCTTCTGCTTATAAAATAAGCAATTGATTAAAGTACTTTAAATGAAGGGAATGTATTTCAAGGGATTCTCCTTGCCATTTCTGGGTATTGTTTGCATTTTCTGTGGGTGTTGATTTGTGAATTTGTAGGTCTGAGATTTTGGATTATTTTGTGCTTCTTTTGGTTTAAATTTGTGCCTTTAAATTTTTATTTAACAATATATTCTCTCTGCAAATTATGCTATGACTTTTAATTTAGAGATCTTTGGTGAATTGGTAGAATAATAGAGGATATTGCAACCATTCATCAATTATCTTATTATATATAATTAATCATTTAATTAAATATTACTTATAATAATATATTAAATACCAAAAAACCCCATTTAGACTTTTCTCCCTAGACCTCAACATGTGTGGTGACGCTACTTCCTTTATAAGTCTCTAAATCTCCACATCTCAACTAATGTGAGACTTATTCATTGCCCCGATTCAATAAATAATTTCTTAACGTCTCACTTGAAAATTTGCAACATACGATGCTAAGCTGTTAAGACGAGTCACCCATCGTCACCATCACCATCACCACCCATTTTTTCATCTACCACACCATGACATCATATAAATTTAATAAAACAACCAGAAACTATACCTGGCTCATTCGGGGTCTACTTGGTGAAGACACACGCACACAAGCTGCAGCACATTCTACCACTCGTGTCAACTCCTCAGAACTGTAACTTTTCTGCAAGCGTGCATCAACCAAGCCATCATAGTTGTGATCTTCCAGAAAAGGCCATGCCTGTAATGTTAAATGATCAACTATCCATTTTACAAAGACATTTAAAATTGTCTCAAGTACTTGGCTGGGACTTTCAGAATCAACAGAATATGAATGTAGAAAACTGAAGGGAAAGAAAAAGAAGAAGAAGAGGTTTTCCTGATTAGTCTACTTCTTGTTCCAATTTAGATTAATCTGAATATGTAATGCAAATCACTTGGAAATTCACATTACTCCAGTACAACTCAATCAAGAAACTTGTGTTCAAGTCTTCAAGAGTATGTCATCAGAGTAACTGTAGGTTTGAACTTGCAATAGAGATAAATGCTGAGAAAGACTTACCCATGCTACCAACGAATTCCTGGGACGAACGATTGTCTTAAAGAGAGGTTGAAATCCAGTTACTAGTTCCAGAAGTATGACCCCAAAAGAGTAGACGTCTGATTTATCAGTGAGTTCACCGGTAGATGCATATTGAGGGTCAAGATAGCTGAAAATGATGAGAAGGTCAGCATGAATAAGGAAAAACATAAATCTATAAATTTAAAAATGTTAGAAGAAGTATGTGAATTAATTAATTATCTCGTAAAAATGTCTTATATATTTTTTTTAATGAAAAGGTCAGTAATTCATTCTAGAAGGAAAAGTCCAGGAAATATACAAAGAGAGACCCACAGTCCAGACCAGACACAAAAACGACTCACAGAGAAGTCACAAACATAGCAAAACAAAAAGCAAAAATAAGGCCAAACAGGGCCCAAAACGAGGCAAACAAGGAAGAAAATTGTAAAGGATATGCAGCCCAAAAAACTAAACTCTAGAGAAGATCGGCTCTTCAAAAATACCTGCACCATTGCAGTTGTAGGGCCTGTTAAGGGCCCTGTCCTTGAGAAAATATTGAACTGCAAGAACTCTGATGCTAAATTACATGAGTATATATGTATGTGAATTGGAATTCGATAAGGATATAAATGTCCAATTATCCCACACAAAAGATTTGAAACGTGATACAACTTGAATTAATTAAAATAAATACTTATATTAAAACAATGGAAACACCATAAAAAACAATTAAAATTGATGAATATAATTTTACTCAAAATATTTAAATATTATAGTTAAACTATAAAAGAAAAAAGTTTTGTGATGACACTTGTGGTCAGAAAGTAATGGATTTATCTTTACCCAATAGTTCCTGCTATTTTAGTGGCTTCAACGTGGGTCTGGTCATCAGGGAAGATTCTTGCAAGTCCAAAGTCTGCAATCTGCATGAGACTCAACATTATTCACCCTGTAATTGAAAGACTAGTCTAATGTATTTTGTGATGACTGAAAGAAATATATGAATTCTACCTTTGCTTCATAGTTAAGATCCAGAAGAATATTGTCTGCCTTGATATCTCGATGAATTATCTTAGGACTACCTGTGAGTGAGAAAATTCTTTGCACATTCATTCACTGGCATCAAAGTAGAATAACAACTTACAATAATAAGAAGTCACGATCTTCTTACGGGCATGTTGTGTTTAACGACACGGGTTTTAATGTATTCTCTATTTTACCCTTCGCATGAACAGTAAAATTTCGATGGGCTAATTTTTACTGTTTATGTGAATTTCGGCGAGCTGATTTGCAATTTCGGTGAACCGATTTGCACTGTTCATGAATTTTGGTGAGGCGATTTACAATTTCGGAGAGCTGATTTGCACTGTTCATGAATTTCGGGGAACCAATTGTACTGTTCATGAATTTTGGCATTCTTTTTTCTTCGGTACGGCAAGTAAATGGCAAATTAGGCATCACAGGTTTTACCGTATCTGTATACACAAAATACCTGTGTGAGGATCGCTGGCCAGTAAGAGAGAGGGCACTTACAATCCTCATGAATATACGCCAGTCCTTTTGCAGAACCCAAAGCTATTTTCATTCTGGTAGGCCAATCTATGGTTGATTCTTTATTCTCTGGAAGAATCAAGGTTCAGACCAAGACCCAGTCAGCAATTTCAACTTGTTTTTTCTATGATAAATCCAACCAAGTTAGGACTTGGGACCCTTGCTGTGTTAAGCAGATAGATGTCAACTTAAAAACACATTTTACCCCAATTTTTTTTTTCTAAAAGCCCAAATATGCAAGAGAACAGATGATTGTTACTTACCATGCAAATGGAACTTTAATGTGTTCATTGGAACAAACTCATAAACAAGCATTCTCTCTCCCTCAGCAATGGACCATCCAACCAGAGTAACCAGATGCCTGTGGTGTACACGACTGATAATCTCAACCTCAGTCTGGAATTCACGATCTCCTTGTTTGCTTCCAATTATTAGCTGCTTGATTGCCACTCGTCTTCCATCGTCGAGAACGCCCTTATGAACATTCCCAAAACCGCCTCTGCCGAGGAAATTGGCATCTGAGAAACCATTTGTTGCCTTCTCTAATTCTTCACGAGTGAATGTGTTCTTTCTGAAACTGAAGGTGATAGCCAGTGCTGTAGGCTGAGATGGAGCAATTGCTTCATCAACATGGTCTGTTGATATTATGGCATTTCTTTGTAGCATTTTTGGATGATCCACCTTGAACAGAATAAGCGAATTTTAACGTTGGAATTTAATAATATGATGGTAGCAAATTTAATGGATGACAGTTCAGTATAAACTATGTAGTGTTTGACTGCTCATATTAGAAGCAAAGAATTACAAATGAGTCCAGAAAATATACATTATTGTAAATCAAGTATATCTTCCATTTCTAATCACCTTATCCATTGACTGCAAATCCATTCCCTCCACACTCTTGAATATCCATAACGTTGGGGCTAACTGCGAATGAGTCTCATATTGAAAGTCTAGAGGAAAATCTAGGGACGGATTTCGATCACTCAATTTAATAGGCTTTTTGGACTGAGTACCCACGTCATAACAGATTAAAAACCACTGGAGAAGTATTTTTTACATATTCTAATGTCTAAATCAGACCCAAACTTCAAAATATAATCCAAACTCAATACTAAAGAGACAGCCAGAAATCCATTTAAACCAAGTGTTTAATGTAAAACAGAGAAAATCTTTTAAAGAAATTCTTAAACTCAAAACCAAAATCAATGACAACATAAACCGATAAACCAACAAGGGATTATCATCTCACATGAACTAATGAAAACTTCTTTTATGCATTTAGGTACCCTTGAGTGTGATTTTTCTTTGAGAAAATAAAACTAGAAAATTCAAACACCTTACCAAGTTTTTGAGAATTGATATCCTGTTTGTCAGTTGCTGAAGCTTTTATGCAGAAGTTGCCCATGATAGTCGACTACAAGAAAAATATTGAGAGAGAGAGAGAGAGAGAGAGACTCCTCTTAATGTTTTTAGAATCAGAAGAGAAGATCTATGAAGTGAAGACTGGAGAAACCACTTATAGAAATATACTAAGCGGGACAATAGACTAGTAGTTCTGTAGTTGTATTATAGAGAACTGTGAATGTAAATATTAGAAAAATATCTGTACGGAGAAGAAGAGTCAACTTGCTACTTAGTGAGATATTTCTAACATTCAGGAGAGATGGACAATCATCTCATTAAATGCTAGCAACCGTGCGGCGCCCACCTAAGGACCCCACGTTCAGAGAGGACAATAGATAGGAAATATGAAAATTCCTTATGTATATTAAAAAAAAAACCAAATTTTTTAATAGCCTCCTTTAAACTTTAAAAGTAAAATAAAAATCACCTGGAATCAGTAACAGACCTCTGGATTAAATGTTTGAAAGTTCTTTTTTTATCTTTGATTTAAATTATTTTAATTCAAAATATAATTAAATGGAGAAATAAAATTTTAAATAAATAAGATATTAACTATAATAATAATAATAATTTAAAAAAAATATATATATATATATATATATATATATATTTATTTATTTTATTCCGTGCATGTGGATGTACTTTTTCTCCCGAGTGAGACCGTGAAAATGACATTAACTGGAGCGTTGATCCTGAATGGCCTCAATCCACTGAACCTTTCTTTCACCAACTTTTAGTATATGAAATTTGATAGTGAGATAGAATTCTAATAACTATAAAAATTAAATAAAAAATTACGGGTGTAAGAATTTAAAAAAAATAAATGTATAAAACATGTATAATCTTCTGATTTAGACTAAGTAAATCAGACGGTTGAAGTGGAACTTTCTATCAATTATTTATTTTATTTTCTTCTCATCAAATGAATAAGTACACACATGTACAGTTACTTGTATAACACTACTTAGTGATTTGCAGATTGTAAAAAAGATCAACTATAAATTTTTATTTATTTAATTTAAATAAATAAACTTGATAGTCAATAGGATATTCATTTTAACTATTTAATTTAAATATAATGTTTATGCAAGTTTGATAAGATTACTTTTTTAAACCAGATTAATATAAAGTTATAAGTGTAAGGTCTAAAAGAAACCAATTGATTAGATTAATGAAGTCATTTTAATAAGGTCTTAAATTCTAATGATTTTAAATTATTGTTTTAGTCACAAAACTTTAGCATAATATTCATAATCTACTTGATCTCGTATAGATCAAATGAAAATACTTATGTTTATATAATTTTTGTCTATTTGAAAAAGTATGAGAAATTTTCTAAAACGGAATTGACGTTTGGAAAAGTCTTACTAAACTCTGCACACAGAATTTGACAATCATGGAACGATAAGTGGACCCCATTAGATTCCGCGTGGAAATTGTTCATCCACAGGAGGGTGAGAAGGATTGTTCATGAAGATTGTGATAGATTGGTTATAAAGATTATTCTTTTAAATATATGAGTTATAAAAATAATTTATTTTAATAAATTAAGTTAACTTTTTCATTTTTAAATATCTGATTATTTAAATTATTTTTTCAATTTTTAAAATTTATACACTTCATAAATATATTTTGATTATCTAAATTTATATTTTAAAGTGAGAACTTTTTAATAGACTTTCAACTATTATATTTGATGAATTTTATATTTAAATGTGTGAACTAATATCGCACGTAATCATTTCGGTGATTATTCTTATACTATAGGTAGTTCATTGAAGGAGACGAGAGGCTTCAAACACGACACGTGTCAATTAGTTTGTAGAGTACTGCTTAATCCAACCAATTGCGAAAGACACCACCACCTCCTCCCTCCCCACATGGAGGAACCATCAAAGTTCAAAAGAAAATTGTTATTACAAAGTTTTTTTTTTTGTTTTTATTCTTTAATAACATCAGTCTTTTCCTTTTAAAATTTTAAAAATTAGGATTTTTATGAAAAACTTTATTATATTTTTAGCAAAAAGTTTTAATACTAATATCTTGTACTATCATATTATTGTAGCTAATGATTAAATTAGCATATAAATGAAATGTTTAGGTGATATTTTATTATCAAAATTTGGTTTTAGAACTAAATTGCAATCCTGCAACTTAGTGGCATCCGAACTAGACAAAAAATGGAATTTAAAAAAAAATCATTTAGAATGAGCATTATGATTTGATCAATTTGTAATGAGATTCTAATTTCACGTGTTCTATCCGCTAGAACATTTTTATATTGATTAAGTCCCTACCAATTAATATCGATGAGGAGTCACTTATACTTTGTTATATGAGGAGTTATCAATAAAGAAGAGTGAAGAGTGTTGGAATTCATTAATGACTAAAATTGTGTTCCGACAACTCTAGAACAAAGTTTTTAGAATATTGATCCAAGTCTCTAACAAGTTTTAGTACATCAATGTTGTTGAAATTTTACGCTTAGAGCTACCTCATCACTTTCTACTTTCTACCATAGTGAGACAACCAAAGAGACTAATGTAGAAAGTGCATATTAGAAAAAAAAATTGGGCCCATACACTTAAAAAAATATTTTTATTAGTTTTCATGTGCAACACATATTTAAATGACATAAACAAAGAATGGATAAAATTCTATTCTTGTTTAATTATTCTATTTTTATGATTTTATTCGAGAGATTACAAGTTGTAATTACATGAAGAGTAAAGCACTGAAAGCATAGATAGAAAGAATAAAAAAAGACATGATAGATAATGAATGATTATCATACAGTTTATGACTATATTAAATGAAGAAATTGAAGTAAAAAAGTTGACCCAAGATAGATGATGAGACAGTGGCCATGATGGTAATGATGAATCTTTGTAGAATTGCTCTTTTAAGTTTTCCAAATAGATTAAATTACATACACAGTTAAAATGGGAGAAATCACATACACAATTACCTGCATAACGAGCACCAGTTAAAATGGGATTTCATTATTGATTCATAAACTATATTACATGCTGCTGTATAGGCTTTCAATGGTAAAAGCCAGTTCATGAAATCAGTAAGTGGGGAATTCCAAACCCCAATGAAGACGAGCTACACAAGTGGGTTAAAAGTTGCAACAGTCGAAATCCTAAGAGCATAAGGATTTCTACCTTCTCATCAGATCTTCCACGTATCTTGGCACTCTCTTTGGTAATGATACTGATGTCTGTCTTCAATTGAATTGATGAATGCAATGGAAAGTGAGGTAATTTCAAGTGCCTGGAAAAGAGCCAGTAGAACTCGAGAGAATAATGAATGCGCAGACAACAGAGAGTGAAAAAACAGACACCCAAGTGTTCTCTGTGTACATCTCCATGGCATCCGTGAAAGAGAATCGAGCACGGCTCTCAGCCCAGTTACGAATCCGGTCTGCCTCTGCTGCATATAATGCTCTTCCCTGTAAAGAGAGAGAAAATCACAATTCCTTGATTAAACAATGCAACAGCTTCACTTTTCCTTGGAAAAGATAATTCTCAATAAAAGGTGAGATTACCTGGTCATCAAACCATCGACCTCGACGCAGCCATGCAGTGACCAAGGCAAGCAAGATTCGTGGTGGTGTCAGGTAATTTATTGCTTTTCCACTTCCCTTCACTACCCTCATCCTTGGAACTAACGTTCTTGCCACTGTTTCTGGAAGCTCACAGATGATGTTGAACATTTGTTTATTTTTAAGAGTTGAACCGCTGCAAGTAAAAAATTTAGTGATCAAAGAAAATTGTCAAAATGAGTATTGACCCACCAAGTCAAATGGATAAGGAGTTGAGCTGAAGAGAGAAAGAGAGAGAGAGAGAGAGAGAGAGAGCACTAGTTAATAAACTTGATTCATTGTGTGGAATAAAAATAAAAAAGAGAATTATACAACAAATGATGTGTGGGGCAACATATAAGGAAACTTAAAGCTTGTTTCAATGAAAAAGGAGAAGATAAGGGAATGTCAATAAAATTATCTGGGCCTGTAAATAAAAGACTAGAAATAGCCCAGTGTGCACAAAAGCCCAGAAATGCCCACAATGTCAAAAAAATTGAAAGTTTTCAAGTAAAAGTGGGTAGGGGAGACCATTAAAGGCTAGGTATGTAATAGTAAGGACATTTTAGGTTCTGGAATGCTGGATAACATGGCTTTGACGATGATGATTTTGAAATATTTAATCATGGAAAGCAGAATAATTAAAAATGCAATTTGCTCTAAAACAGATTTCAACTCAAACAACTTTTAAGTTTAAAATTTTGACAGAGATGAAATATGCAGCTAGATCATTTTCAAGTAAGTGTAAACATTTAATTTAATAAATGAGATAAATAATGCAGAAGATAAGGAAACATCAAAAGTTACCTTAAAAGCAGATCTGTTAGAACCATGCCTGGAGATGCTGTATGAACTCCAACCTTGGACCTCCTGCACTCCTTAAAAAGTGAAGCCTGAAGCTGCCTTAGACCACATTTGGTCGCACCATAGCTACAAATCAGAAGGAAATAGAAAAGGTGTGAAAGTATTAATGACAGCAAAAACACAAATGAACAAGGATGTGCTCCAAAAAATCCAAATGTAACTTCTATCCCCATTTAGGCAAGAAAATATGCCAGAATAATCAGAATAATCAAGAGAAACTTACACAGCTGTCAGTGGTGTACTAGATCCCCCAGAACCTGCACCATCCATGTTAAATATGTGACCCGCTTTCTTCTGTGAACTCATGACACGTATAGCTTCTCGTGTGCAGATTAAGGAACCAACCAAGTTTGTAGAAACAATCTAACCGAGTCATGGAATATATAAGTCAGATATCCAGTAGAGCAAACTCAGAAAGTTTCTAAATGCTTTCTCACTTAAGAGATTAAAAAACGAAGGTACAAAATTTATCAATTCTGAAGAAACTATCGAGAAACCTTTGTAAATATTTACTTTTATCTGTGCAAATATCGGTGTATCAATTAAGCTTGAATTGAAAAGGTTAGTTGATAACAACTATACTTCATTAAATAACAACAAAAATAATTTAACAGTAGTAATACTGATCTCATTGTCAGGAATAGCTTCTGGGGTCAACTTTTCAAGTTTTACTTCTTTATTTGACCCTATCATAGATCATACAGTTAGTTATTCAACTATCTATCATGTCTTTCTTTATCCCATCTCTCCACGTTTTCAATGGCCTACCCCTTCTCTTTATGCCTATAACTTATAGCCTCTCAACTCCACATACTAGTGTTGTCTCAATCTTCTACTTAGATGACCAAACCACCTCAAATGAATTTATCTCAACTTATCATCTATTGGGGCCATTTTAAACTCTTTATAACCCTATCCTTTAGTGTTAATTCACTCATCCAACATAGCATATGGATCTTCATTACCCTTTGTCTATTTGTTTTTTCTTCTTGCCCAACACTCTTCTCATGTGTAAATAACAACAACAAACTATTACATACATTTTAAAACATTTTAACATATTTGTATGAGGTATGGACAAGCTTGTGTCTTGTAGAACCTATACACCACATCAGTAAGAAGATGATGGGCATCAATTTAATGGCAAGATACGTAATTTTTTCATTAATTAATGGCAAGAAATATTAGCAGTTTAAGAATTAGAAGATGAGTCCCACAAAAATATGATTTTGATAAGAAGAGAGACTCAAGAATAGATTGTGGAGTGACAAAATATTACTGATGGTGTGGAGTAAAAATGTATAACTCAAAAAGTTAACTTCAAATAGATGGGTAAAATAGCTTTCATGATGATGACAACACTATGGCACTTTTTCGAGAGACACTAATGCACCTTTTTCTTATTCTGCAATCTAACAAGTAGTGAAACATCTATTATTTGATTGTCATTGAGTAATATTTGTACATTATTTGTATTTTTTTTATGTTACTTTTGTCTCAAAATAGATGTGTTTGAATTTATCCAAATATTATGAATCCTAGGTTTTGGAACTTGCTAAATTGGAACCGCATATCCATTTTGGATTCTGGTACATGATCCATGACATCTCCTACTTAGAGTCTTCGGTCACAGAATGTCATGGAAGACTCGAGTTAATGACTTTCTTGATTGGATGTCCAAACCTATACTCTTAAGGCCCCACAAAATGGGCAAAGGGGCAGTTTTGTCTAAACGTACCTCAGTCTATTTTGCAGGTCTCCAAATATATCGATTTTGGATGACATCAAATCCACATACAGGTCAGCCAACAAAGGTCAGTCTACATGAACCCCTCGGATGTAACTGTTACACTATAACATGATGCAAATTCCACATACTAGCAAACATTTCTGTTTGTAGTAACATTGCTTTTTATTTGGTGTCATGATATGACTTGAGCCTGCAACCTTTATGGTTGCAACAATGAACACTTATACTACAGGCTCTTGTAATAAAACAAGAAGGGTTCATCGGACTGATGGAATCATCACCATTTTGAAGCCTTATCATCACATATAAGGCTCTGATAGACTCAAGGAACGACAACACATATGAACAATATTGTGCTGTCTAGCACTTAACAAAATCAAATCTATATGATATAAAAACATGAATTATCAATAAATGCACACCTGATTGATATCTTCATCTGTAAACTGCAGCAATGGCCTGAAGCCTTTGTTGGTGCCAGCATTATTTATCTGTTTAAAAGCAACAAGAAATGCATGCATTAGTTCTATGAAATAACGATGGATCTGAGAATAAAAATCATTTGCATCCCATTCCAGTAGTGAAAAAGCAAGCGCATTACTAGATTATCCAACCATGTGATTCACAACATTACTGAACACTGAACTGTCCTCATAGTATATGCAATTTAGTTTCATGATGACTGGGTAACAAAAATAGGGAATTGAACAAACCTGTTTTAACATATGTAGGATACACAAGCTTATACACATCAAGTCACAACAGTTTTTTGGTGTGATTTGTAGACGGTTTTCCTTTAATTTTTCATTTTTTAACAGTAAACCAGATAAAAAGTATGCTCCAACAAAATGATATCACTAAGATATGGCACAGAAACTCTTAACGTTCAAATTTTGAGGTCAATATTCACTTCGGTGTGATTCTATTGATGTTCAATTGCCTTCTATTTTAAGTGAACGGCAACATGGCAGACAGAGGTCTAAAAAACTATAGTGCATCTCAAAATAATGGATTACTTTAAACAGTAAATGGAAACAGCAGGTAAATAAATGGTTTATAAACAACAACAACATGCAATGGCCAAATGATGATGCAGGGGATATCCATTTGAAGCGAAAAAGAGCTTGGGCCCATTAAACTCATCACAAAAATCTGAAGAGACATGTCCAAGTGACAAAGCCCAATGTTGGCTCGTGGACCACTTGCCGACCCATCAAAAGATTGCAACCAAATTTGTTAGTTTATTGTTTTCTTAATTGAATTAAGACTAAGTATCATTTCTAAGTTAAGAGTGCATGTTAGTAAACAGAATTTCAACTAGGCCTAATCTAACTTTAGACTAGATTTGCTTGCTATGCATTTCTTTGACTGTTATTTCTTTTTTTATATAAATCTATATATGCAAATAAGCATGGACATATAGTGGATGGATTCAAACAGTGTAGTGGATGGAGTTGTCACTGAAAGTTCTTGTAAAAAGAGCGAAAGAAAGAAGACAAGCATGGGTTCCTTGTCTGGTCAATGAGTGACCTCTTGTGTTGGTTCTTAGCAATACTACTTAATATAATTTTATATAATTCTATGATTGTAATTTATTTTTCATATAATTCTATATATGCAGATAAGCATGGGCATGTAATGGATGGAGTTGTCACCGAGAATTCTTGTTTTCTAGTAAAAAGAGAAAGGAAGAAGAGGAGCGTGGGTTCCTTGTTTAGTCAATGAGTGACCTCTTGTGTTGGCTCAATGAATTTATCTAGTGAGATCTAGATATTTACATGTGCTCTAGGGTCATCACCTTGATCAAATTTTATGATGGTTTTGATCAGTTTGAATCAATCGATTTGCCTTTTTATTGGTTCAACAATTGGAGAATGGAGCTAGCCAGGTCTAATTGTGAATCTCTATGTTGGTTGATCATTGAATCATAGGTAACTATTATATCACTCATCTTTATTATTTGGATGCTTTGATAATTGAAATTGCACTATCTGATTATTCTAGTTTGGATATTTTCTCATATGGTGCAACCACCAAAATCATGAATTGGAAGAGAGATTACTTGGACCTTGGTGATAAGTAGCTGAATATATGGGTTCACTGCATGAATATATTTGATAATGTTGTAGCATAAAATTGATAAAGTCATCATTACAGTAGTTGTTTTAACTTGGGTGCATTATTGTAAATCTAGTTAGGGATGGCATTCAATTGTTGTCATTGATGAACAGTGTTGATTTTCAAAATATTGGTTCAAATCTAATGTAGAGTTATATCCACTCCAGGCTATTTATTAAGAATTTGATCTAACCATGCAACTATAAATGGATTAGATCCTAACTTCACATCAAATGAAGTGGACAAAAATGAGCTTTAGAATAACTACATCAGAAAGTGGACAGTAATACTGACCCAGATATCTATGGAACCAAGTTCATTAGCAGCAAAATCAGCCAATTTCCTCACATCATCAGGTTGGCACACATCACAAGCAATACCCACCACTTTCGCATGACTCATAGGCATTTTAGATGTGAGGATACCCTTCTTCAGGTTCTCTTCAAGCTCTTCCACAGTATTCTGAACCGACTCAAGGCTGCCCTTCAAAAATCCAAGTGGAGATCAGTAGGCATCAATGATTTTCAAAGAGAACACACATATCAAAGCAGGTCCATGCACAAAGACACAGAAAAGCCCTGAAAACCACCTGCGTGAGGCAACAACAACGCGGTCCCCAGAAAGAAGAAATTCCCGAGCAAGTGCCTTTCCCAGACCCCTAGTGCTGCAGTATGAAGTTAGGAACATGCAATCATCAACCAAAAAATAAATGGATTATAATATGTCATTCCTATCCATTCATCAGTCAATTATTTTTGGATAATTGCATACGTAGGATTTATTGTTCAGAAAATATGAAGTAATACACAACATATTAGTGAATAACATTTCATTTGTATCACAACATAGTAATAAGCTGAATTACAGCTCATAGCCTCATACGAGCAGCATTTCCTCCCTCTCACTTTCAGGGACAAAAATGGCTGGAAAGCATATACACATCAGTTCACTCATAAAATCCAGAAGTTCAACTTGTCCACGCTAGTTGTCCAATGACAAACAGTCCAAACTACAAAAGCATGTAATAAAAATTTAAAACAATAACTTTGACTGCTACCTTAAACCTCATTGGTAAGATAATATTCCTGTCACATGAGAACTAAAAATAAATGATGTGGTACCTTCCAGTTATAACAACATTCCGTGGACCAGCTCTGCTGTGTTCATCTAATACCATGTTTGCTCCTATCATTGTTCCAATAATAATACCACCCAGCCAGCTATACCAAATCAAAGTGTGCATCTGACTATCCCCACCTTTGAAATTGCAACAAAAACAAAATCAGCAATTTAGAGTGTGCGAAGCAGCACACAGAAAGTTGCCTGTTGCAATGTCAAGCATTCAAACCTGACAGCTGGAATCCAACGGCTAGAATCACTCCGGTGCTCATCATGGTGAGAACAAACCTTCCAAAATGAGTAGCAAACTGGCCAGTCAATAAAAAAAAAATAACATAAGTTAGAAACCGGCGAATTAAGGCACCTCCAGACCCAACGAAGAGCCAAGTAGCCAATAATGTTCCCAGGTGAAAAATAGGACAGAAGAACATAAGCAGAGGAGATAAGCTGAGATTCAATTAGATCAATTTTATGGGAACGTCTCTTCTCCATAGTCCATGTATGTAACCAAGAATCACATAATTAGACCCAAAAGTTCAAGAAGAGAATAGATTTCCAAACCAAAAACAGAGTTCCCCTTTTATCTATCTAGTCATGTAAAATATAGTAGTGGCTTCCTAGTAAAGGTTAAACAAGCACTTACTAGGTATTAGTTATTACCAATACGATGACATCATCACTTATCAAGATTCCAAAAATTGACGCTGAGAAAATGGTTATTAAGGAGAACAAGACATTCTGAACTCACATTGATAAATATAAATCCTCTTAGGGATTTGTTTTTATTTTTTTGTAACGAATCTTCTTAGGGATAATTGAAGTACACATAATTAACATCTCCATACATTGCTTAAGATGTTTCTTATAGAGACTTCAAACAATGGAAATTTTCCACATACAGTTTTAGGAGAAAAAACAATGAGAAGTCTCATCATCATCATCCTGGTGCTAGCTTTTCAAGTTCTACATTTTCATTCATGATTCAACCATATTATATAGCAGTCCCTCATCTTCTCATCTATTAGAGATGCCTTAAAGGTTCTTTTAATACAATCATTTCTATTTATCTATTAATGTTACTCCACACATCCATCTGAGGGTATGTATCTGTACTACCACCATTCTATTTACTTGTCACTTCTTCATCATCCAACATTAAGCACCATATGGCACCATGAGTGTAGTTGTTGTCTTAAAAAATTGACCCATTAATCTATACAGCATTCTTCACACAATCTAGGGAGTTGTTTCTGCCTAGTTTGCCTCACCCATCCCAATGACCATATCCAAATCAGATCCGTTTGCTTGTTTTACAATTGGCCATAAGTATTAAAATCCATTAATGTGGTACTAAGTTATTTTCAATTTTAATCAGCTTATCTGCCTTTCATAAGATCTGCTGAATTTATACTCCATATATTCTGCCTATGCTCTAGTAGCACTGGTACTGTTGCCTCAAAAAATTTCCAAAAATATGAAGAGTAAAATGAACTTCAATTCAAACCAAGTAATGCATGAAAATAACAAATTCTCCACAGATAAATGGACTCTCCATGAATCCACAGCTGCACCTTAAGCAATTCAATTGAGAAGTTCAATATCAGAACATAAACCAAAGCTCGTCTATCAAACTTCAGGTTGATGCTACGTATCCTTCAAATTAGTAAATGAACTTCAAAAGAAAGCTAGTTATCAGTTAATTCACATAATGTTAACAGAGAAATAAAAAATCCTCTCAATTTTCCAAGAAAAAAAAAACGTCTATGGAGAGGCTTCCAGAGTTCACCGCAAAACCACCAATTGGAAACATATCAATAAAGCAGAAAACTCACTGAAAAGAACATCTCTTCCGCCTTCACCACTATGCTTCGGTACTCTCCTCCATCATGCGATTTCTTCGAACCAGAAGTTCTAAGCAGAACCGATTTCAGAGAGTAGAGGGCGCCTTTCCCCTTCTTTGGCTGCAACCGATCTTTCTCTACAATTCCATCTCTTTCCCCCTCTTCAATCCGTTTCTCCACAGATTCTCCTTCGTTTTCACATCTGAAAGCTCGGAGCGGTCGCCACAATGATTTGTGGCGGCAATTCCGCTGCTGGTGGAAGGAAATTCCGTCAAAATTCGACGGAAGCCGGCGAAGTAAGGGTCGGAATTTGGGAGTTTGGTCGGAAATGGACGGGTCTTTGAAGGCAAGGTGATCGAAGGGATGTGGTGAAAGCTGGAGCTTGGAAACAGCAGCCATGGCAACTGATCCTAGCATTTCAGGAAAGCGGAGATGTGGGAGATCGTTATATAGGCCCGGAATATAGTCCCGGTGAGCAGGAACATGTATGGTCCTATTTTTTCAGTTTTTTATTTTATTTTTAACAAATCATATATATATATATATATATATATATATATATATATATATATATATATATATATATATATATATTTTAATTTACATGTGGAAAACCGCGGGATACCCAGCATAAAATCCTCACGAGTAAATATACTACCCTTAGAGCACACCAAGGTTATCCCACATGAGTGTAGCTCAATTGATTGCCTCCCAGTTCAGGAAGCGGGAGGTTGCATACTTACTTTCTAAAATTTAATATTAATTTAATAAATAAATGATGTACTCTTTTATAAAATAGAGTGTCTCTATGAAATACGTTAAAAAAGTCAAATCTTTTAAAATATCAAAACTCTATTTGAACAATAATTTTAAATATCTTTTTTATCATCCTGAACTTTCAATAATCTGTAAAATTTGTAGCAAGTGTATTTTATAATAAATTTAAATAGTTATAAATTAATTTATAAAATAAATAATTTGAGTTGGAATAAAAGTATGACTGAACTTTTAACAATTTGATAACTCATGAGAAATTTTTCAATAAATCAGTTCACAATTCACATAAAATAACTTTTTCTTTAAATTTGAACAGTTGAAAATAGATTTTCTTGTATTGAGTGTATATTTGTAATAGTGAAATCATTAAATGAATTTAATCTCATTATAAGTCATTATAGGATTGAGTTACTTTTATTTATGATTTACATTTTATTAAAAATGTCTGAAGTTCAATATTGTTCATAATAGATCAATGGACTAAAGTTTAGTTAATTTTAATTAAATACACTATAAAATCCCTTAATTTGTCATGGTGTAATTCAAATTAAAATGTAACATTATTAATAAATATACTCTAAGTATGAACCTAACTTTAAATTTAGGCGCACCATATAGACACCCGATTTTAAAAATTTGGATAAAATTACCATTCTACTCATCCGTGTTTTATTCATCCGAACAAACTGTCAGATTATTTTCAGTTTATTCGGATGAATGTATTCATTCGAACGAACAAATTAGTGTAGTTTCAGTTCGTTCGGATAAGTGTTCATTCGAGTGAATGAATCGAATTTTGTGAAGGCTTGACATATATATGTTAATTCGTTCGAATAAACAATTTGGTTTATTCGAATGATTCGAACGAATGAACATTCGTTCGAAAGAATTAAAATTACAGTAAGGTGAACAAACTGAGAATGAACTGAAAATTCGTTCGAATAAATTTATATGTGGGGATAGAATGGTAACGTCATCCAAAAATTAGAAAACAGGTGTGCAGAGTTAAATTTTCCGAGTATCTATATGACTCGTCTAAATTTATTATAATTTTTATTGTCATTGTACTCGTTTAATCAGATTTTATATATAAGAAAAAATCATCACTGATTTTTAGAGTGTTTAGATATGTTTTAAATTTAATAAATAAAATAATGGAATTTATTTTATAAAAAAAATGAAATTATACAATTTCTTCTAATATAAAATAATTCATTACTTTGAAATGGTTTAGATTCATCAAGACAGACAGGTGCCACTCATTCTAATGAAATGGAGAACTACCAATATTATTCTCCTACCTGCGAGAGTATAGAATTTAGGTGACCTGAAAGTCGAAAGAATAGAGAAATATCTGAGCAACAGAGAAGCGTGATGGCCACACGTTACAAGAACCTCATCTGCACGTATGAGATGGACACGTGGCAAAATATCCACGTGAACCAGGTCGCTTTTCCGTTAAGGTTACGAAACTGCCCACATTTCATTTCATTTGCGTGTGGATAACATAGGCTGCGTTTGGAATTTTGGATGGGGTAAGAGGGGGTAACCCCGTTACTCGTCTTGATAACAACGGGTGGAGTTAAAAATTTAAAAATTTATCTCTTTCATCTTCATTTTTGAATATCCCTTTTGATGTTAGGGTATTCACAATATCCTACCTTTCAATACCTTTTGTCTTCCTCCCTTTATCACTTATATATTATAAAATTAAAATCTTTCAAAAAAAAAAAATATATATATATATATTATATAATTAAAAAATAATATATTTTAAGTAATTAACAATTTAATTTAATTTGAAATTTATTTTAAAAATGTGTCAACATGATATATTTGGATGAGGGTCATCCCCACTCAAGGATGAACTTTTACGTTACCACAACAATTACCAAACAAGATAATGGTAATCCCACTTCAAGAGTCACCCCCACTCAAGAGTGACCTCTACTCAGTATAACCCCTCTAAAATTTACCCTTCATCTAAATGCAGCCATAGTGTCGAATAGAAGAGGGGGCTCCATGCTTCCATTTCCAGCCAAAAATAAATTTATTTTAAATTGTTAAAAGGTTATTTTTTAAAATTGTTATGAAAAAATAGCTTTAGATTTTTGTGTTTGAAACACGGGATTTAAAGAGATGTATAGTAAAACCTTTATAACGTATTATTCTATAAAGTTATAATTTGTCTAAAATAATATCGACATTAATCTTAACCTCAGACTTATACAAATGTAATAAATCTCTTTAACTCAATACTCAATCCATTTAAAAAAAATACTATATACAAAATTAATATAAAAGTAATTAAGTACCTTACAAACTACAAGAGTCTTACAGTGTTTTTTTTTGTTACTACCGATCTACTGCTGCTCTACAAACTCTCTTTTCTGTTGTCTCTATCAAGAAACACTCAAATGATTCTAGGATGATTTATTTCTACATCTGACCTCTTAGATAGGGTTTTTCATTGGTCTTGAGTGCTATAGATGGAGAAGATTCAATGGCAGAGATGGGTGACAGTCTGACTTTCAGGCAACAATGGCCGATAGGACAGAAAGAGAAGGAAAATATAGCAATTTCACCTGAAAATAACTTTTTACAGGGTAAGAGTTTAAGGAGTTTTTTAGAAAAAAATACTGAGTTCTTCATGGGGCCACCAAGATCCAAAATACACCTTCCCTGGTAACACATATATTCAATGACTTCGATCCTGTTCAATTTCAACTTATTTTAATTAGATTTCAACTTATATTAATTTTTTTTAATATGTCTTATTCTTGAGTTAATTTAAGAGTGTCCCGAAAATTAATCGGGTACTCTAAGATGTGAACACTAATATTTCTATTATTTTTATTATAATTTTCATTTAACTTGGTCCAATTCCAAACTGATCTTGAGTTAATTTTAACTCTTAATAAGCCAACCCCTGATTAAAAATTCAGATTTGGCCTAAAGTCTTCAAAGTTCAAACCATTGAAATTCATGCCGGACTTGAGTTGGCTATCAAGTATCTGACTTGCACGCATTAGGAAGATTACAAAGGTGGTCCCTATGTTGGATGATTGTGTTACAACTGTAAATAAAGTGCAAAGGCAGGGGCCTGAAGTTCAGAGTTCGGTTCAGAAGAATCTATAAATAACTTATTGAGAATTAAGATATCTAAAGAAGTTGTGGCCCACGATTTAAAAGAAAACAAATTCATGTCCTTCGTTCTCCATCGGCCTTTTCCCCAGATTACAAGAATCTTCTAAGGGCCAGATTCCTGTGATTTTTTTTTTCAAACTCCACCTGATCTGAAATATACAAATATATAATCCAATCTCTCCCTATATAATCCAATCTGATTTGAGTGTACCAAGTTATAATTGAGTAATTCTAGCAATTTAAGTCGGGTTCAGTAAATTTTAACATAAGTAAAATTGAGTTTATTAAAATTCGATCTAAATTGATTCGAATTTCAGCCCTAGTGCTAATGATGATATATCTGAAATGATAAAAGGAATAATTAAAAATTAAGAATAATTATGAGAAAGTTAATGCATCTATGAATAAAATGAATTTTAAAAAGTTACTGAGAGAGGATTTGGTTTTTATAAAAAGAAAATATTGTTTTTATTTAAAAAAATATTTTTTCCATCGAATGCTAGCACTGATAGTTAAATTTTTCTTGTAAGAAAGTTACCGAACTAGCAAGGTAATATGGAGAGACTAAATGAATAGAAAGACTAATGATGAATTCATAATTAAAGTACCGCAGTGTTGTAAAATAATATATGAAAATAAAATCAATTATATCAGTCATTTATTTAGAATTTAAATTTGTAAAATTATAAAATTGAAATGATAAAAAAGATAAAATTTTACTCACTCTATATTTATGTTTTTTTTTTCACATTTACTCAATTCTATGTATCTCACTTTTTTTATAATCAAAGTGTCAAAGTTTCTTCGAGCATGAACAAGCCTCTCTACCGACTTATACTGAGTAATTCTATGGAGAATGACCTTTAAAGGTGGAGTGAAAATCGAACTAAAAACACCCACCATCTGAGATATATCTCACTTAAATTTGAGAGGTTTAGCATTCTTAGAGATTTTGCATTTAGCTTAGATTTCAGTATTATGGTTTTGATAAATATGTCAGACTTCCTTATGCCTAACATTGAGCTCATTTGTATTTTTAATGTTAAATCGTAACTCATTTATTTCAATAAATTATAGAAATTTTTCAACACTTTTTTAATATGATGTCTTTTAAGTTTTCATCAAATGAATAGTGACTATTTAATTATTAAATGATTCTTTACCTCTTATCTAATTTGATGGGCCTATTTCAAAAATCTTCAATAGAGTATATGACTTCAACAAAATCATTTAGATCCAATTATAATAATTATTTTTTAAGCTCGTCATTATTTATAACTTCAAATTATTTCTTATACACCAAACAGAGATTCAAGTTTATCCCCACGTGATAGATCCTTTAAATTGATATTTTCGAATATAGTAAAAAAAAATCATATTAATCTAATTATAAAAGGCATGTTTTTTTAACTTTTAAATCTTAATAACTTTTAATCTTTTTTTCTAAATTAAAGCAATTTATATTTGACATGAGGCCACTTTCACTCCATTTGATGGCCCGTTATAAAATCTTAATATAAATACAACCCTCAAAAAACATACCCTATCCAATTATAAAAACCATATTCTTTAGGCTCTCATAATTTTAATGACTTTAATTTTTAAATAATAATATTCTTAAACAGTCATTTTTACACTTTAGATGAGACCCAATTTAGTCTAATGTTAATTTATAAATATACACATATATATAAACTATAATTTAAAATATATGTAAATAGAGCTATGTTTTCAAATTTTCATATCATGTTTTTTATAGTTTATATTTTTATGCATATAAATTATAGTGAGTAATTTAATTATAATTACTCAATTCAATTGAAATGTGTAATCTCTCTTAATATTATTTCTTATATAGTCAGCTGAAAAGCATGTACAACACTATTCATATACCATATAGTAATCAATTAAATTTTTTAATATTTATGTGAACTACATAGCATATTAAATAAAGGGTCTATTTATAAAATAAAATTAAGAAAAAAAAATCAATTCACAAAATTGAAAAAGAATGACATGTGTATTTAATCATTCCTCAACAAGAAAATCTCCTACTATAAAAAATCTTTTACAAAACTCTCTTCTTCTAAATGCAACGGCAGTGTATAACTTTAAGAATCAACATATAGACATGCATCTATGTTTTGCCATTGGCGTAAGATATATTATAAATCTATTCATGTTAGCTAGGAAGCCTAGGATTCTTACAAAAGAATTGCATGTTTAAAAAAATATATTTCTCGGATGGGCCAAGCAAAGCCCATCCCACTGATGCGAGCCCATTCATGTTCATTTATTTTCTATGACAAATTTTAAATTAAAAATAATTTAAGGGTTTAAGGAGATGCCTTAATTGACTCGACAAAGTAAATTTATCTTGAGAGCCTCCCATGAAATTTATCTTAGAGTGACTCACAAGGCTGTCTCAAAACGTGAAATGGGCTTTGAGAAAGAAGTTCAGGCCCAGCATTTTGTCAAAAAACCTGCATTTTGGGCTCAGCTGAGTCATAAGACTTGAAAGCCCAGGCTTTTTGCAAGGCTTACTTCATGCGAAGCTCGATACATAGTTTAGGGTCAAAAGCCCACATGCTGGAGCCAGGTTCCAAAAAAGGGACTATTTTCATGTTTGTATGCCAGCCTCAGCTGACATGGCTTCGGCCCAGGAAACTCTTCCATAATTAGATTAGCATAATCTAATAATAATTCTTGTTTTGATTCTTGATTAATTAACATTCTCTAATAGCACCCCATGTTACCTAATGCAAATTTGATTTGCGACCTTAAAATGCCAATTTAGAAGAGAGAGAGTATTTATATGAGTGACCAATAATATAAGTAATTTAGTTTAAATTTGGTTTAGAGCGAATTTTCTTAACCGAACAACAGTTTGACATCAAATAATCTAAGCTCATCAAAGATAAATTAAAGATTCAAGATGAAATTTAATTAAAATTTAAAACTAAACTAAGTGAAGTCTATTATTAACTCTTCTGATAATGCATATTAAAACTAAATTGGACTCACATTCAATTTAAATAATATACAATATTAAATATCCACTACGTTTTAGTGTGAGAAAGGGAAAATAGGCCATTAAATGCCACGTGCTGCATTTTTAAAGAAACGTTAGTATTCAGAGGAACAAGAGATGTCACGGTAGTACATTTCTAATAAGAAAACTGCGTGTTTGGTCCAAATTCGGCCAAACGAGGACTCCCCTGGGAAACGGAATACCCCTCTCTCAGTCGAGAGGAAGAAAAAGAAAAAGACTCTCTTCCGTTGAAAGAAAAGAGGAGAAGAAGCGTTTCTGCAATTGTCTGGTAGTGTAAAGGGGGAAAAACGAAGCAATAGGGAGAAAGAGAGAAAGAGAAGAGATGCCGGGAGCTCAAGATCGACGCCCCAGAGCTGCCAAACCCGAAACAATCCACGGCTTTGCGCAATCTGGAGATCTCCTAGGCCTTCAGAAGAAGCTCCAAGAAAACCCCTCTCTTCTCAATGCTCCAAACGCTATTGTACGCTTCCTCTCTCTCTCTCTCTCTCTCTCTCTCTCTCTCTCTCTCTCTCTCTCTCTAAATCGTTAAATCTCTACTTGAAATGGCTCTGTTCTTGCATTTTCTTTAAATTATGATCACATTTTAAGATCTGTGTAGCAATTTATATTCATTTGGAGTTCATGAAATAGAATTATTTTCTAATCGGGATGCTTTTTAACTCTCTTTTTTTTTGTGTGTTGAATAGTAGTGTTCTACTTCTATTGTACGTTTTTGTGTGTGTAGAATTTGGAGTATTGACTACGTTTATTGGTAATTTTCATGAATTGGGCCTCTAACATTTTAGGTGGATTTGAAGAATCCGACAATTGGGTTGGCTTCTATTAAATTCTTCAAGTGATATCTGTGTATTACAGTTACATGCTGATATTTGAGAGAAGTTTCTCCTTTCTGACATTATGTTTTGCTATTTCCGTTCTATTTTATTCAACGTTGGTTTTTATATTTTTGTTGAATTGAAACCTTCTGAACCTTTAGTCCAATTACAAGCAGAGATCTAGAGATTGTTTCTTCTTGTTCTTTTTTTAACGTTCAAATTGGGGTTTATTTTTGTTGGATTTGATATATTTGTAACAAATGGATATTGATTACCAACAATTCCATCAGCACATTGTTTAGGCACCTTATACTTAAGAGTAGCTGCTGTCCACCTGTTTCACTAGTGTCATGTGGATAAATTCATGTGAACTTCAATTTATTCAACTTTTTTTACTATTACTGATTAATATTTCTTGTGCTTCAGACAACATGGTGTAACAGTTGATTTGGGAAGAAACTGAAAAGAAATACCTATATGAATTATTTCCTGTTATGCATTTTTGTTCTAAGGGCACTAAGGCTGCATGTGGATGGGAGGAGAAAGTTTTTCATGGATTCTCCTTAGTAGGGCATTCTCTTGTTGAGGAATTCTTGTATATCTTGTTTGGTGATCAGAAGTGAAAAGGTATAGGAGAAAAAAAAGGAAAGAGAGGGGCAAGGGAGGAGGAGGAGAAACAGTTTTTCTACTTGGGTAGGGAAAGGAGAGAAAAGTGGTGCCCACTTTTCTCCTATTCAGTAAATACCAAATAGGTGAAAGGAGGGGAATCCCTAATTTTCTCCTCAATTCCCCTGAAACAAACACAAAATCAATAATGACAATAAAACTTTGTTAATGTCATGAATGATTTGTATTGATCAATGAATTCTAGATGCTAAGCCAACTAGTTGTCTTGATCTGGTTTCCACCTTCAATTTTGTATAATGCCTCACCTTCTGCAAGAGATTGTGAAATATCAGTAAGCATGTGTGCCAATTGAGAATTGCAATCCTTCACAAGGTTAAGTTTGAAGAGTTTTTTACTATATTTTTTCTATCTTGACAGTTTCTTTTAGTTACATGGGTATGATAGTCACGAGAAGCTGAAATTGTGAGTTCAAACAATGTGTGGATAAGGTCTACAGTAGCCAATGGCTTCTTTCCATCTGGCATCTAACAGGAAGATTAGAAATAGGCTTGCCTTTTCTAACTTATTTATTTGTAAGGAAGGTTTTGAAAACCCTTTCACAATTACAGTATGTTGATTATCTGAAGAACATAATGCTGCTTTTGGTGCTTCACAAGGGACTTTAAAGAGGCTAGTAAACAAGAACAAATATTAACAAGAAGGTGGTAACTAAAATTTTACTGAAAGGAAGGCACAAGTAGTAGTCCAAGGAAGAAAACAAAGGAAGCAAGTGACATCCTCACAGCTGTAACTGCCTTAAAGAACCAGTAAATTTATGGTTGGAAAATGCTTTTGCTGCTTCACAAGGGATTCTGAAGAAACTAGCAAACGACAAACCTTAAAGTGGTAACTACTAACTACAGTTTTACTGAAAGGAAGGAAAAAGGATGGTCCAAGGAAGAAAAACGAAGGAAGCAAGTGAAACCCTTCCAGCTGTAATTGCGTTAAAGCCAACAAGTAATTGTCAGAAAAAGTCTTGTTATTTTTCCTAATTATTGCCCTGTTTTGTTAATCCAGCCTGGTCGATTGATGATTCTCACTCCTTTAACCAGCAATTCAAATTGCATAAAGATGCAATTTTGCTTCTTCTGTAGGAAGTTTGAGGTTACCTATGAGCGGTTCCTTGGTTTATTGGCTGAAAATTTTGCTTAATTCGTTTTTCCTTTGTCTTTTTTTTTTAGCTGTATGGCTATCTCTGCAAAAGCTGCTGTCTAATCAATAAATTTATCACATTTTTCAAAAAAAAATTGCTTAAAATGTGGCCCTTTCTTTTGGGAACTTATTATCACTTTTAAATAATCATTCTTATTTTGTTTTCAAATGAGTCTGACATGCATTTCTTTGATATGTTCTTTTTCTATAATCTTGTTGGCGTACTTCAATGCAGATGACACAGACACCCCTACATGTTGCAGCTGGTTATAATAGTGTTGAAATAGTGAAGTTTCTGCTTGATTGGCGGGGTCCAGAAAAGATTGAGCTGGAGGCTAAAAACATGGTAATTTGAAAACAGTGATGTAGTATATATTAATCATGATTTGTAATCATGGATTCTGGATATCAATGCTTGTCTCTTTTTGGCGACGTTCATGTGTTTGTTTTAACCCTTCGATCTTGATATCTGGCATGTTGGGTCCTTGTGCTTTCCAGTATGGTGAGACCCCATTGCATATGGCCGCAAAGAATGGGTGCAATGAAGCTGCGAGATTGCTTCTCGAGCATGGTGCTTATGTGGAGGCCAAAGCCAATGTAAACTTCCACTGCTTTTATTTTTATCCAATAACTCTAGTTAGCTGCTGCTCTCATTTCTGAACATTACATATTTGTAACTGGGATTTACCCAATGGCTTCTAGAACGGACCCACTACTTTGGGCTGGGCCCTGACTGTTAGACTCATGGAATCAGGGATTGGGCTGGACTAGCTTCATACCTGATTACGGGCAGCACGTAATTTGCGGTTCTTTGCTTTATGTCAGGGCTATGGGCTGTGTGCATTTGGAGTTTTACCCAATGCTTTTGTACTCAGGGAGATGTAGGGGTCTTGGGTTCTCCATCATCAAAAAATAAAAAGTAATTATGTCAGGGCCATTCCAAAGCCTGGTTCCAGTCCCAGATTGGTTGTTAGTCCCATTTAATTAATGACTACCACAGCCAGGGCAGCATTTTACTATTCATCAATTTATGCTCCCATTTCCCACTGCATATGTGACTGCAGTCCTAAACTCCTAATAGAGACCGTAGTACAGTATGCTTTTTTATATGAAACTATAGATTTCAAAACGAATTTATGATTGACTTATTTTCTGTTGATTATTACATGCAGAATGGAATGTCTCCACTTCATTTAGCCGTCTGGTACTCACTTCGAGTAGAGGATTGCTCAACGGTGAAAACATTGCTCAAGTATAATGCCGACTGTGATGTTATAGACAATGTATTCTCAATCTCCATTACCTATTAAACTTGAATAATAATTGAGCAACATTCATATGTAGGAAGTCTTACAAGTTTTAGTGAATTGTATTGCAGGAGGGGATGACTCCTCTTAATCATGTTTCACAAGGTCCTAGCAATGTGAAATTGCTTGAACTTCTTCTCTGGCATCATGAAGAGCAGAGAAAACGCAAAGCCATTGAAGCATGCAGTGAAACAAAAGCTAAGATGGCAGAGCTTGAAGAGGCATTATCAAATGTTGTAGGGTTGCATGACCTCAAGCTCCAACTGCTGGAAATGGGCAAAGGGAATGCTTTTGGATGAGAGGCGCAGAGCACTTGGGCTTAAGGTCACTGCTAGGAAGTCACCTCATATGGCCTTCCTTGGCAATCCAGGAACAGGTAACAAATGGTCTGTTTGTGGATGATGTTCATCTTCTTGCATGTAATGATATACACCTTAATCCTTATTTAACAATGACACTCCAGTTTCTAAAAGATTGTTGCTTCTAATTTGTTGGATATATTTGGCAGAAGTTCTAGTGTATCTCCGGTTGTTGGATGCATGTATTATCATATTTTGCAAACTTGAATTGGAATTTATAGAACATTTATAGGACAACAGTACATTTCCGTTCATATAGAGCTGACTAAGTGAGAACTATGTCTTGTCTTCCCTAGTAGTTTACACTGGGCCCATTTCTCAAGAATGTAGCCCTTCATAAACATTCCTTGTAATCTGCAAGCAGTTCTCCTCTCAGAGTGATTGATATCCACCATTCGACTGCTGCTTCAATTTTAATGATGAATATCCACTCGTATCGGTGTTACATAGTGATTGTATGGGTTTTTTTCGTAATCAGTATTTCAATACAAGGTGAATCACTCCAATCAGGAACAAATGTTGTCATCACTAGAGCCTTATCCCCTCTATTTGGGGTCTTTTCCATTGAATTCTGCTTTGATGTTTATCACTAATTTTCTTTCAAATTAACAAAATAAATGTCTCATAGTCAACTCTCTCTCTCTGGAAAAGGTAATGGATATCAAAGTAAAATCAAGGCATCCTCATACTATTCAATCTCTTCAATGTATTCCTTGAGACTTTTATTGGAGTTTTCATCTATTATGCTGCTAATTCTTGTATTCTTGTTATTGTTAGAATCTGACTATCATTCAACAGGTAAAACAATGGTAGCTCGAATCCTGGGGAAGCTTCTCCATATGGTGGGAATTTTACCTACTGATAAGGTAACTGAAGTGCAGCGGACTGATCTGGTTGGGGAATTTGTTGGACATACTGGACCAAAGACTCGAAGAAAGGTATTTCACTTTTTCTTTGGTTCCTTTCCCCTCATTTTCTTTTGATTTATGTGAAACTAAGTTAAATAAAAAACTTAGGTTTTAGATTTCAAATTGATGATTTCCTTCAGCTACATGGCAGCATGAACTTAGCAATTTAGTGAACCATTTAGCCATTTTATGTCGTGCATCTCATAATTTCACTGGAGTGGTATAGAGTGCATCATATATATAGTCCAAATTGTGCACCTGCTGAAAGCAGCCTAAGTTTGCTTGACTCTTTTTTGTTTTATTCCTACAAAATTCCCAACCTATTTACTTCAATTGGTCTCTACTTACATATGTTGGATTCTAATTTATCTTCACTCTCATTTATTCTTGATAACTGCTCACAACATCAAAGCAATTGTTTAATCATACCAACAATAGCAATAGTATTAATACAGTGGCAAATTCCATTTTTGGATGTCTTGCTTGGATCATTGGAGTACCTTCACTTCGGCAATCTACTTGGTGCATTGCTAAGTGATTATGTGGTTGGTGCTTGGTAATGGGTTCAAGTCTGGGAATGGAGAGTGTTTTTTAATAAGCTTGAATGGAAAGTAGAAGGTAAATCTGATATCTAGAGTTTTAAGGTTCTGAAGTGTCAACAGGGGTCAAAGAACTAGTAGAAGAGTCATGGCTTGAGAGTTGAGAGTTTCTTTTTGTAGCTTTCCATTTTGCAAAAGAAAATGCACTCATTCTATAAATGCTTTAAACATAGATAAAAACTTTGCTCATAATTTGCAGATAAAAGAGGCAGAAGGAGGAATTCTTTTTGTTGATGAAGCCTATAGGTTGATACCGATGCAGAAAGCAGATGACAAAGACTATGGCTTGGAGGCCTTAGAGGAGATCATGTCAGTCATGGACAGTGGAAAAGTTGTAGTCATATTCGCTGGCTACAGCGAACCAATGAAGCGTGTAATCTCATCCAATGAAGGTTTCTGCAGAAGGGTAACCAAATTTTTCACCTTTGATGATTTCAGCTGCAAGGAACTTGCAGAGATCACCCATATCAAGATGAATAATCAGCCAGAGGATAGTTTGCTTTATGGATTTAAGCTGCAAACTTCTTGTACTCTTGAGGCCATTGCAGAGTTGATAGCAAAAGAGACGACAGAGAAGCTGCGGAAGGAGATGAATGGAGGTTTGATTGATCCAATGCTCATGAATGCAAGAGACAATTTGGATCATAGACTTGACTTTGACTGCACAGACACTGAAGATCTGATGACATTCACCAAAGAAGATTTGGAAGCAGGCCTTAGATCAGTTTTGCAGTGAGGTGGTTCTTACAGTTCACTGATGTCTGTCTTTTCTAATTTTGGGGTGGTTTTATTCAATTCATTGGAGTTTCTAAAGCATGCATTTGATGGCTTCATGACGAAGGATTACTCTGTTAGCTCATCTCTGGATGTCTGCCCCCCATTTTTTGTATCTATTAACTTAGACACCTGAAGCAGGGTCATCAGCAGCAGCAGCAGCATTATCATCATTATTTAGGCTATTTATTCCATCAATTTGGGGTTGGCGTTTATAATTGGATCTTGCATCCTTTAATTTTTTCTATGGGCTGACTGCCTATCCAAAACGCAAGACATCTGAAGTCGTATTAGATTGATTTCATGACAGCTGTTCCATTTTTCAGATCTTGTGTTTCTCTGTATTTCGAGATGCCATTTTTCAGTAATCTGTATGTTGTGTTGTTGCCATTTTTTCTGTATATTTTGAAGTTCTGAATATTATGATCACTTTCTGGCTGTATCCACATCTTATTTTCTTTCTCCAATATTTGCTTTTTGATGTTGCTCTGCTTGATTTAATCTTTAATCTCTAATAAATTAAAGGTTATGAGATGCAAGGCCAAACTCGTATTCTTGTGGTGGCAAGTCCGCAAGACTACTGAATTGGAGAACCCTCGTAAGCAAGAAATGCCTTTGTCATTGTTGTTGTCCGTATAGTTTTGAAAGCAATTATTAGATCCGGATTCATCAGGGTGTTTGCAGTGTTCAATGCTGTAGATATGGACCCTGTGTGGTTTGTTTATTTCTTTGCATGTGGGGAGTGGGGGGAATGGAATCAAAATTCTGTCTGAAAGATCCTTCAGCCGAATGCAAGGAAAATTACTTTTCTAAAGAGCAAACAGGTTTTCTGAAAATTAGTTTCTTATCTTTTCAGAGTTTCACGTTTCTGAATTCTTTTTTTTTTTTTATAAATAATTTTCGGGAAAGAATTTTCTAATCAAGTACAGGGAAATGGGGTGCACCAAATGTAGGGGTGAAACTTGGGTCGGGTTTTGGCCTGAACCCGTATGACCCGATCCAAAAATCATGCGGGTCGGGTTATGAAAGTCGGGTCAGAGGGTTGGGTCGAATTGAGAAGTTAGAAACTCGCATTGAATTTAGATCGGATTGGGTCGAGAGATTTTTAACTTAACCCGATCTGACCCGATCCGATTTCAGCCCTAACCAAATGTCTCAATTCATCCGAAAAAGAGTAACTAGTATAGTTTTTCTCAGCTAATTATTGTTCGATGTGAAGTATAGTATACTCTATCTAACCTCAGGCATCAAGATCCAACAATAATATATTACTTTATTGATTTGTTAAACCAATTTTTTATTATTCAAAATAAAACATGAGAAATAGGTATCTTGCCCAATTTAGCCTGACTCAGTTGACATGGCAAGGTTTATCATATATCCCTCGTCCACAATCTTTCCATTTAGGGCTAAATTTGTGATTCTATGGCATAACTCGTTGCCTCTAACTACAATGTTTTATTGACCTTCGACTCAAATCGGTATTAGCTTCTGCCTAGGTTTTTAAGGAGACTGACTAGGATAGCCATTTTTGGCATTTCTAACATACGGCGAATGAGCATCCCTGCACCCCTGCACACCACACTCCTATCGTGTATAGGGTGCGAGGCCCATTGGCTCTTACCGAGAGGGGCCTCATTCAAAAGCTCTCACAAAAATCACCCACCTTATTTGGAGATACTAAGTGATATTTTTAAACTCCTCAAATTTTGATCTTTATATTAATTTTCAACAATAAAACTTTTGAAACTTTTACTTGATTGATCTGATTGAAGCATTTTTAGTGAGTTTCGCATTTTAAAAAAATAAATAAGAGTATTAATTTGGTCGGAAATCTAAATCTTGTAAACACTTATCTATCACTCAGGACTTTAACCAGTTTTCTCTCCACTGTGAACCTTATACTGATCTTACCAGCGATATCCTCGTCCATCCCTCAATGTGTTGTGGCTTGCACTCCAAATAATGAATCCTCATCCACAACACGCTGCATCAACCATTTCAGGGAAAAAAAAAAAAACAGGTTGCATCAACCAGTGTTCTTGATCATCGAACCACATGAATACCTTCACAAAGTGACACGTCATAATTCCATGTTTTTAAGTGTATATCAGGTTTACCTATCTATAGTCGCATCAGAATGATAATTTATTGTCATAAAAGTTATCATCATAGCCATTTAACCTCATCATCCTTAATAGCAACCACGCCCAAGAACAATGAAAGAGGATATCCATGGGAAATCAACCTTCGATGTTAGTTTTTCCCCAAAAAAAACACCTTAGAGATTGTTTTGGCTGAGGATTTAGACTCGTAGATTGGAAGCGGGATTGAAATGCGTCTGATATCAACCGGGTAGCCAACTGCTGTCCAAGTCTCATTTTTTTTGCTGCAACCATTAGGGAAGCAATTTGAAATCATGCTTCCATTTCTAAATGAAGACAAAGGGACGGTCTTCTTGGGCTTAGAATCTGGCTAGCTGGCATAGTGAGAGCCTGATATATACTCTGTTCATATATATACTTTAGTTAAATGTCTGGGTAGAGGTCTTAAATTAAAATCCTTAGATCCAAAACGGGCCAGCAATTTAGGCTTAATTCTGGCGTTGGCATCATGACCCTCAAGCTAGGTGTTTCTGGATGGTCTGAGCTTACCCTAGTCCATTTACAGCCCAGTGCAACCCACAATTCTTCATACTTCTATTAATATTTCCTTATTTTCTGTGTGCTCACATGCTCACATATCTATGCTACAAGAGTAGCTCACTCAATAGAGAAATACAGAAAAGGACCATTCATTTCTTCAATCAGAATGGACTAATTTCCATTAAGATAAAATAAACTACATAAAGACACAAGAGAAAAAAAAAAAAAGAGCAAGGCACAAGTCCATCCAATCAATTAAACAATCAAGATGATCCAAATTCAGAGAGTGCCGACCTGAGCAAGGCTGAGAAGGCCTCAGATGCATTCTCATCATCAGCTTTGACTTTGATATTTGCCTTTGCTGTTGATGTGTTGACAAGGCATTCCACTAGAAAAAAAGCAGCTGATTCATCCATCTTTTGTGCATAAAAGAAAAACTTGAAATTTGGCACCTGACCCCCTGAGGCAATGCACTGGATGGAATGACTTTGCATGTGTCGGAGGAGGATTTGAGGTGTTGTCAAAGCTGCAGCTCCTTGAGAACTTAAAGAGCATTCCTGCAGGGACAACACAAGCATAAATCAGATTTTGTTAAGGTTAAACTTCAAAAGATTAGGAGAGGCATCACCTGTGAGGCAGAAAGAATTACATAGGGAATCAACCTTAAGGTATTCAAACACTCCTATGATGAAAAGTGACTATCAATTTAAAGAAGTGCAAGTAAAATGACGAGATCTACTGGCAAGTTAAGTAGAAAAGACATTTTATATAACCTCTGTAACTTACAATATAACCTTTCTAATCTAGGAACTGCAAGGTCCAAGCAGGAACAACACTTCATATAGAACATTCATGCAACTAAAATGGGAATGAATAGTATATCCAGCAAAAATGATTTAGAAGACGTGAATCTAAGTAATAAATAAGTAAACCTGTGACAACAATATTGCCAGTTGGCCCCATTTCCGCTGAAAAGTGCCTGGATCCAGGACCGGTTTTGCATTAAGCTTCAATTGAGGTGGCAAAGGGGTAGCAGGTAAACCCAGACCAAGTAGATCATCAATGCTTGAGCTCGATAGTAGGGTACTAGTTTGAGATGAGGGGTTTGAAACCACCGATTCAGATTGCATTGAAGCAGAGACCAAAGAGCCACTGTAGTCAGGTGCACTGTATGCAGAGCCATTGTTAGTAGGAACTCTACTTTCTTCCTTCTCAGATGTGCTTAGCAGAAGATCATTATCACTTGATTCAAATCTTTGAGACTGGATCACATTGTCTGCAGATTCAGCTCCCACAGACAAACTTCCAAGTTCTTCGGAGAATTCAAATGGTCCTCGATGTTCCTTATCAGTGAACATGTAAGATGGCTGCAAGTTTTGTAGATCTTCAGTTTGATATAGATTAAAAAAATTCTGGAATATATATATATATATATATATAGAGAGAGAGAGAGAGAGAGAGAGTATCCAGATTTTAATTAAGAGTAGCAGCCACATAACAAAATAAACCAATGTTGACAAAAGCATGCCAGAAAAAGGGAATACCTAGAACATTGAGGTTTTATGTAAGAAAGGCCCTATAAACACGTGATATGTTGCATCCTGATTCCTGGGTAGGAATGGGAATTCGCCCCAAATATTCATTAGCCATCAGCCTGATTGGTTCTGATTTGTTTTTAAAGAAACTGGACCCGAATATCTTTTATGCACCAGAAATTTTCTCTATGGTGTACACTTCAGCAAATACACTAGATGATTTTAACACAACCAAATGTATTTCTCGTACATAATACATGACAGCTAAACTTCAAGAAAATAGGCGTCAACAATAGGCCTTACTTTATTAGTATTGCATCAGTTTGGAAGAGAGCAAATTGGGATAAAAAATCTTAAGGACCAGACATCCCAACCTGCATCAGGCTTCCTCTCCATGTCATAATATATGCCATTACACCACCATATCCAAACATTAAAAACTTGAAAAAAAAAAGGAATTAAAAAAATGGCATATACCAAATTTATCTGGGAAGAATATCACCTTCTGGTATACAACGGATAGACTGTTAAATTCATCGAATATGCGATCTTTAATTTCACTGTTCTGTGTATCAGCAAAGACAGAAACTGCCTGTTTTGGAGGGTCAACTACACGTTCTGCTAGGGATACATCATACTGCAACAGCCTGTAGTAGAGTAAGGCTCTGTCATGAACATCCTGCAAAAAACTAGGACCTTAATAAAAGATTTCATGCATGAATTGCTCTGCAACTTATAAAGTTTCAATTGAACATGTTTTAAAAGAGTTGACTGGTATGAATGAAGTTATACCTGGTGAGAATCAGCGAGACCAGCAGCCAAAGCAGCTCCCAATGCCTTTTGGGACTCAGGTGGTCTTCTGAGAAAACACTTTAATACTGCAGTGAGAAGGTGTAAGCGAACCTGTAAAATACAAACTTAGATTAATTAATGCAGCAAAAACTTAATGAGGCCCCATTAGGAGTGAATATTAGTAAAAGTAGACTAATTTTTGCACTACCCCAGTGACACCAATAGCACTTGACAAAGAACACTTCTTTGACATGTTAAAAACTATGTCGTTTCAGTTATAAAATTTACAGCACCTTATAGTTAATCTGAGAAGATTTCATAGTTTATTGTTTCTAGATATGACATTAACACAATTGCAGCCATACAGGTTCTGGTCAAATCAACCATAGCTATTAACAGTCATATTAAGGAGTGGGAAACAGAACCACAGGAAAGAAACCATGATGGAAAAGGCTCCAAGCACTATAAAAAACTTGGGTAAAAGATGGCAAAGAGGTATCCAAAAGATTGGACTTAAGCAACTTAAGCCAAAAGCACACAATGTGATTTTAAATTTGAAAACAGTATATCTTCTCTCTTTTTTTGGCGGGGGGAAGTTCAAACACTATATTGTTCTTTCATTCAGCAATTGACAATTGCTTGAGGGAAACAAAGAATCTTTCTTTTTCTATATTATGGAAATTGATCACGTTTGCTATATTATCAAGTATTTAGCCAGAAAAAAAAAAAGTTGAAGATTTTCGAAGGAAATAAGTTTCCTTTCAAGGATGTGCCACAGATAGCTCTTGTTAAAAGAAGGAAAAGAAAAAGAATTTCCATGATAAGGTTGTCAGACTCTGGTTGGAGGTCTATTTTTGGAGTTAATGGTGATAGTCCAGAGATACTGAGACGGGGGAAATATGAATCCACCAAAGCTGAAGCTTAAGCAGAGAAAACAAAACATACGGACTTTGCAGACATCATCCTGGAGAGTAAAACCATGGTTACCAGATATTTGAGCTAACTGCTTTAGCCAATTCAGTAGCAAAGAGAAGGCAGGGAGGGGGCAGGGGGACATGGTTATTGATGCGGCCATCACATCCAATGAAGACCCAAATGAAGATGATGGGCCCCAATTGGCCTCAATTGATGAATTTACTCTCCAATTCCTAGAGAGAATTGATGGAGGGAAGACAGGGTCTCATGAGCTTTCTAATGGACCCACATACACCCAAATTGAAGCCCATTTGGACATATCATGGGTCAACGCCTGTTGTGAGCAGTTTTGGGCCTCAAAACCCCACCAATTCAAGCCCATTTGCTGCCAACAAGCTGGGCATCCAAATTACACATCAGTGCCAACATGGATGCTACATTGGACACCAGATGGATAAGGAATCTTCAAGAAGCTTTGGGTGCATGGACCACATGGAGACCAATTTGGAAAGCCCAGATTAGAAAGCAATCCTTGCTTGGGCGTGTGCATCACTATGTATCGGTCTTGGGTCATGAAAATACAGTAGGTTTTTGAACAAGTGGCTGAGAATTAATGCAAGAATAGTATGGGGGTGCGGACCTGATTTTGGGCCAGATTTGGACTTCATCAAGTTAAGCAATTTTTCAAATTGTGTGGCTGAGATGCAATATCAAGTTTGCCCATGGATATGCAGATTTTATTTTTGTATTTTCTGTTTTTTAAGGCCATTTATTGATATAATAATTCCACATGGCAACCAGCCACTGGAGGAACCTAGGATTGGCAAATAAACCCAAGTAGGTTAGCAAGTCTTATTTTTTTTAAATATTATTTTCCCTAGTTTTTAGTTGTTTGTAGCCTATAAATACTAGGGGAATTCGACCATGTAATAAAAAAGAAGTCGAATTTTGAAACTTAAAGCTTGGGTTAGAGTCTCTCCTTTGTGATGAGTACTAGTTCGGTTCTTTTGAATTTAATTTGTGTTTGTGTTGATGAGTGAGAAGGTGTGAAATTGGGCCATAGTGGGACCCGGATGAGGCCCAGGGGCGACTATTGCTGCCAGGTGAAGTTTTATCCCTTTTTTATAAATCTGCTTGAGCTTTGACCAGATCGACTGATCAAGTTTTAAAACATTCAGTCTTCTTTTAAAATTTAAAACAAAGTGATTTGGCATCTGAATTCATCCTAGAAGACAGTGGTAGTGATGCAACATGACCATGTGTGTGCAAAAACATGACCAGATGGAAATATTTTAACAGTACTTAGCATACAGAAGCATGCCTAAATGCCATCTAAAAATGCACCGGTCATCTTAAAAGATGTCAATTTGTCAAGTACCAAAGGAAGAGTGTAGCTAATTCAATGCATTTCCACTAACTGTATGCCATGTATGGCCCAAACAGACATCTTTGACTTCACTGAATAATTGAGGTACATACAGCACCCAACCAACATTCTGAAAGGAAGTTGCCACTGAACCAAAAAATTGTTTCTAAAACACAGATCTTCGTAAAGAATTTGTTCATGGAGAAAAAGAAATAGTAGACACCGTGCTTAGAATATTGCAACAACCCCTAGTGGAACCACAAAGAAGTTTATTAGTGGCAAACTAAATTTTATGCATGAGAAAATTTTATTGTTGTTCTCAATTTTATGGCATAAAACATTATTACCTCTGCAGAGTGTTCATCATCCCAGTTGTCTATAAGACTTTCTAGGATATAAGGAGCATCAAGCATGTCCTGAGAGTACTCCCCCAACATCCATATCAAAGCTGCTTTGGCTTTGGGCTCTTGGACATTTTTGCTGCTGATGTTACCAACTACGGCAATACAATCATGGCTCCATTGAGGATATTTTCTAAGCAGATCTTTCACAAGTACCTGAATTAACAAAATTGCTGAAACTAGTCAAAAGCACATGCCAATGTGGAAATCAGATGGTAAATCAAATGTCTGCTTATCCATTACATGTGCCACAATGAAAAGCCTATTAATTAGATGTTTCCAGAATGAGGGATACTGACAAGTGTTTCAGCAGTCACATAGTCCTTTTCCATCTCAAGGAACTGAAGAAGCCTGTCTACAATCGCATTCACATCATATTGCTGTAGTGCAATTTTTCCAACAGCCCGAATTGACTCCCTTGCAATAGGCACATCAACATTTGCAGCATATTCACATAACTCCGTAACTGAAATCAAGCCAATAATAATTTCATACAGCAACTATAAGGGAAAATATATTACTAGGGAAATAGCATGTGACAAGAGAGTAATTACAAGGAAATAAGAATACAGATGTCTCAATATCAAGTACCAGAATGCATGTTCAAGACATCAGCTTACTTACCAATTTCATAGGTATTACTTTCATTGGCCACAGCAGTCAACATCTCAAGTTTCAGCTTCTTAACATATGATGGTTCATTGTATTGGCAATAAAAATGTTTGTAGTCTGATGAAAACAGCATTGGAGCTCGCATCACCAAGAGATGCAGGTGGCTCAGAATTGCATAAGATTGTTCTGGACTTCCAGTGCTCACTAATGTGAGCAAAGGTGCCTTGATACGTTCATATACCTAAACAGAAAATTTTGAATTTTTATAATGTGTAATTGAAAAATTTAGAAGTAAACAAAAAGACATGATTCAAAAAGACCAATACAAAAACACAAAGATATGTATAAACTGACAATGCTCTGGTATACAGGTAATCATTATGATGTACTGAAGGCATGATAGCAATTTGTACAGTCCATTAAAAGCATTCGGCCCAGAAGAAACAACAGTTTTCTAGCTAAGAACATCATCAATTATTTTTCAAAGTTACACCTATTTAGTGTTGATGTAGATGTACTCATGCAAGACAATTAGTGCGACTGAACTAAATCAATTGCAAGGTATTCAGGTTATAGGCATTTTAAGAGTATTACTTTTTACATCATTATATGTTTGTTTGTTTTTATTATCTATTCATTCATTCATTTGAAGAGAGATGAATATTTTAATATATAAAATATGAAACAAGGGAACCTCCAGAGAGGTGGAGGATTTTAAAGGAGGGAAGAAAGAGTACAGCATTAGTGCATTACAAGGCCAACATACAGGGAACCTGTGTTAATTAGACTCCGCGATCACAAGCAATGGCACTTATCATGATATGTGAAAATGCTGGCTCTCTGAGCTCGCTGAAACATATGTTATAAACACATTTGTCAAACACCATGGAAACTAAGTACTAGAACTAGCTCAAGCTAAGGTTCTTGGAATGCCCTTTCACTATTGAGGGCAATAAAATGGCTAAATAGATCCAATGTTTCTTAAACAGCAAACAGCTGACCGCTATTTGCATCACCCCCCACCCCTCAACTAGGTCTGAGAAAACTTGTCATTTCTTTGAATTCCACTAATGTTATCACACTCAAAAAAAAAAAAAAGGAAAAAGAACGTTGAGTGGTTGAGCTTACATCAGCCTTCCATTTTAAATATATCCTGGAGAAGTGAGGGATCTGCATAGACTACACCTACTGATTTGAACATTTATGACCAAATCCCAGTATCAATTAAAACCCAACTGCTAATGTAGTACACCTCATCACCTGATGATCCTTCAAATGTCCCCTAATCGATCCCAGTATCAATTAAAACCCAACTGCTAATGTAGTACACCTCATCACCTGATGATCCTTCAAATGTCCCCTAATCGACCTTCTATCAAGGCCCATAAAGATGGTGCAACCCAGTGGAAGAGGAGAGAGAGATAATGTTATGGACAAGTGTGTTGACCTACCAATCTAAAGGTACAAGTATGTTAACTCTTATCTCATACAACTGTGCTTTCTGGTAAGCCTATTAAGTTGCATAAAGCTTTAGACAAAACAACCTGAGATGGAGATGCACGTGTTCAGATGAAAGAAAACTCCCTCTTTTGAAGTTAAGTTTGATCATCAGTATCTGTGCCCAGAGGAAAGAGAACTCTCACATGGAAAAGCAATGACTAGAAACAATGACAAGCATGAATGACAGATCACAGAAAGAGCAATAATTTTGTATTTCTCTTTTAAGAAGTAAGAACAATAACAATTGGCAAACTCAAAAAGTTCTTGTAATTGCTACACACCCACTGGTAATGATATTTATAATTTTGGACATAAAGTACATGAAAAAGTGTTTTCATGATAGGTACCTGCTGATGAACATCAGTCATGGACAAGGTCATGTGCAGAAAAACCTTGATAGTTGCCAAAACAACAGCACCATTTGCATGCTGAAGCCTATCCTCAAGGAGATTCATTATGTCAAATATCTCATTGCTATCTGAGGGTATATATTTGGATACCAAGTCGAGTACAAGACACTGTGCCCATTCACTGAATTCCTTGATACTGTCAAAGTCAAGGCAACATAGATGCAATCAATACAAATTGCTGAAGCATTTTATACAAATAAAAGATGCATTAACCAACACATAAATGCCATATCTCAGGTTTTTTTCATTTTGAGTGCTACAATTAAGATCTCTATGATTATCGATTGTAATTTGGGGGTTTTCTCAATTATTTATGGTGGTAAAGGATAAAAGCTTTGATGATGATAATAATCTCTCTCTCTCTCTCTCTCTCTCTCTCTCTCTCTAAATATATATATATATATATATATATATATATATATATATATATATATATATATACATTAATTGAGCAGTTACAGGTCAGACTGTATTTTCTTCATTCATACAAAGAGAGCATTGACAAAAATTGTATTTATTTCCTCATTCATGCATTATGAGAATATTCAGTACCATCTTTTAGATGAACAGTTACAATTGGGAGAATTTTAAGTTTATACTTTTTCCTCTTTTTAGAGGTAAATTTTAGCCCCACAAGCTCACTCTTGTTGTAATTTATCTTCAATTCAGAGCAAGCTTCAAATCATCAAGTTCGGTAGCCACAAATTGTAACTCCTGAATACCTGCATTAAGGATTATGAGATATTCCTACATCTGAATGAACAATCTGGAAGCCTTGAATATCAGCAGAAAAGATAAAGTTGAGTTTGTATTAGCCATGAATGGAGAACTACCCACACTCAAGTGACTCAACAAAATTGAAGCATCTCCAAAGATGCAGGCATAAAACAAATTAGACAGATGCTTCCATAAAATAAAACATCCAAATAAACCTCTGAGTCCTGTCAGAGACAAGTTGAATGAACCCATGACAAAAATTTGTGACACCAAAAAAATAATTTATGAGAAAATTATGGGGCCTTAAGTATCATACCGATTCAAAAGATAATATATGAATGGCTTGCTAAGCAAATTTTCTTTCTCCCTCAACGCTTCTTCAGAAGTACTTGCTTCCAAGCTCCAGATTTCTTGTAATGAAGATAAACAATTTGCAACAACCTAACAAAGACAATTAAGTATAAATATGCTGATATTTTCTTAAGATCAAGTATGTCAATGTTTTCTCAATCATCTGTAAGAAAAGCTCCTCAAAAGAAAAAACTAGTTCAGCTTGCACATATCCTTATAGAATTAAGTCTTCTGGAAAATAGGAAACTCGTATGTGTTAAATGGATATAGGTGCTAGAGAAGTGACGAGGAGCCGACATATAACACTCTCTACTGCGAGATAGGTGAAATGGCAGTCTAAACCAATGCAAGAGTCCAAATCCCTGCAACTCACCAAATTTGCCCCACAACCCTTTTTCCTATATTTTAGCTATTTTTGCACAATATTTTTCTATTTTTAGGTGGTCAACCTTACAGCATCTTCTAAATTTTTTTTTTGATAAGTTAAAGACTCAAAGATCAATGGGTGTCATCTTCCATATGATCTATGTTTTTTTTATGGAATCTTGATTCTTTACACAGTTTCATAGTGCCACTTTACCATATGGTCTATGTTTTTATTACTTTTAATAGTATTTGAGCCTTTTTTAATTTTTAAACTCTTATATAAGCTAGTACATTTTATCTTGAGTTTTGAAATTTTTGCCCATTTAAGTAATCCATTTTACTTTATTCATTAAAATTTTAAGACTCTTTTAGCTATATTCCAAAAATTCAATAACTTTAAGTGATTGATATGAAATTAGGAGGGTTGATGGAGTCTAATGAGGCTGAAGTGAGGGCAATTAGAAGATCACTTCAAGTTTGATCTGGGTTTAGGAGTGGTAACCTCATTATCGAAGGTGACTCAGCTAATGTCATCTCTTGAACTAGTAATAAAAAACCCCCGGGTGGAGGTTGATTGGTATTGCTAGGGACATTTAGAGGTTGTGTAGGCTAGGTGGCGTCTATTTCACTCATACACCTCGAACAACAAACTGTGTTGCAGACTTCTTGGCGAAAGCTGGTGTTCAATTACAAAGTCCACCTTAGGAATTTTTCTCATCTCACTAGCCTTGAAAAATTGGGGATTGGGGGTTTCATTTGAATCTTGTGTTGGGTGGATTTTTGTTGTATTTTTCAATTTATTTCTTACTTTTTCTTATTCTTTTTTATGTTTCTTTTCCTTATCATCGACTCTGAGTATATATCTCCTATACTCGGATCCCTTCTCTTGTACTTCATTCTTATTTTAATGGTATTAAGTCGTCAATATTCCCAAAAAAAAGTTATTGATATGAAATGATGTTTCTACTCATTGCCCTTAAAAAAAAATTCTTAATTTTTATTGAATTGTTTTTACAGATATTATTCATATAATATTTCATTTATCTAATTTTCTCTAATTAGATAATATTTATTAATTTTACTATCAGAAATTATTTATCTCAAGATATCCACTTAATAATGTGGAGAGAAGGGATAAAGAAAGACATGATAGTTAGTTGAAAGACTAACTTTATGATTTATGATATAATCAAATGGAAAGTAGAACTTGAAAAGCAGACTCCAGATAGATGGGATTTTGGTATATGATGGTCATGATGATTATTATTATTATTATTGTTGTTGTTGCTTCTTTTGATATTCTCAAATATTACACTCATATTTTAATAATTTCAATTTAAGGACTCACTAGATCCCATTTGACCTAAGTATAACCCAAAGGAGTTGGAGTGACGGCTAGAAACCCGCCTCAGGAAGCGGGAGTCCTAAGTTCGATTCTCACTCCACCCTAAAGGGTCATTCCTCATAGAGTTACTAATGCGGAGCATTCCACACCACACTCCACAAATTTTTTTTGTTTGTTTTGTTTTCTAAGTTTAGTTTAGTTTATTTTTAGAAAGGATATTAATGTAATTTGTTTTTAGTTTCTTATTTGGGATAAGGTCTTATTATATAAACCCCTCTCTCTAGTAAACTCATTCACCTATGAATGAAATAAAATTGAAGTTCTTCCGCAAGAATTGTGCGAGAATAGCTTGGAGTGAGTCCCTGGAAACTCTGGTGAGATATCGGAGAGGCGAGAGGCCTTGGGGTGAGGCTATCCTTTCTATCTTCTTCAGGTACATACCTTTCTTTTTCTCTTTTCTTCTCCTTCTCCTTGCTTTACCCTCCTCTGGAACCCTTCCCTTTCTCAGATCTACATTGCCGAGAGACCCAAAACCCTCCCTATTGCTGCCGTTACCTTCCTACCACCCTTTGGGTCCTTCCGCCGTCCTTCATGTCCTCTGTTCTCGTTGTCCCAAGCCTTTGACACCCCTGCAAGTCATCGCCTTCACCTTAGCCTCATCCCTTGCTTGCCGTTACCACCCAGAAACCCCTTCCTGCTGTCGCGTGTCTTCCGTGACCCTTTGGCCTTTGTTGCCGACCTCCGTAAGCTCGACACCCTTTGCGGCAACACCTAAAACCCACCCCTTGCCTTCTGTAACCCATATGCCCTTTCTCTTACCCTCCGTTCCTTTTATTTCTTTGGTAAGCACATGGTTATTTAAAACCATATGTTTTTTCCCAAGGATATTTTGCATGACTATTTGGTAAACTTATATTATTTAATTGCATTTATTAATTGAAATTTAATTTCAGCCCATATTAGTTTTAAGTGCATTATTTTCATCCCCTTTAACTTTTAGAAAACCAATTTAGGCATTTAGAGTTACCCTATTAGTTGTCATGCATCCGTTACCCAGTGTGTGTGGGTAGGGAGAGGCTTGCATATGCCCCGAGGATTAGTCGGGTGCTCTAAGAGGCCTAGACACCTTGGTCATAAAAAAAAAAATCAACTTAAGGGTATATAATGGTTGGATATGTGTCAAAAGCAAAAAAGTGAGAATACACGTTGTGGTACGGGTGGCAACATAAATTTTAGTTATTAAGTTGTTTTTATTTTTCATTTTTTGTGGGCATGCACACTACACAAGTCTCAATGCTAATATAACAAAGGGATAACTATAAGAACCAATCTTTTGGTCCAATTATAACAAACCACTCCTTTTTAGTGAATTACTTTTAGGTCTACCTTTTCACAAAGAAATGACAAAAGTCCCCCTGCCTTCAAAAAGACTAAGTTTGTTCATAATTTTTCATCATCATCATCATGAAAGTAAAAAACCCATCTACATGGACCAATATGTGGCCACATGTAGATTAAGAATGTGAGAAGGTGAGCCTATCTTACACTTTATCTAACAACTCAAACAAATGGAACAATATGAGGACCACATTTGGAGTAAAGATGTGAGATCTAGTAAATAATCCATACAATCAATTATAGGGCACATCATTTTAAGAGTTTTGGAACATAAGTGGGCCCAATCTTACACTTCATCTAAGGTTCAAAAACATTGAATGATATGTGGATCACACATGGACTAAGGACATGAGACCCATCAAGTCATATGTCCAATTATGGACCATGCTCCCATAACCCATCTTGCACTTGCCCAGCTATTCAAAAACATGGAACAAGTAAGCCAAATCTGGATCATCATGTATTCATCCAACAATGCAAACACATCAAATGAGATGGGTTGGGTCGAGTTGGGTGGGGATGAGTTTGTTTGGGATGGATTTAGTTGGGATGGTTTTGGCTCAAGTATACCCAAGGTTTAAGGCAAGGTTGGGTTGGATTGGCTCCCACCACTGAAGAAAGGTGAAAGCTAGGTTGGGTTGGGTTGGGCTGGGCATGGGTGTAGGTCTCACTAATGAAGAAAAGAACGGTGGGGCTTAGGTTAGGTTGCATTTGAAATTTTAAACCAAGTGAAAAATCAACTTTTCACCCAAACCTAACAACCTCTAATGCCTCTTTTTTATGGCAAAGGGATTTTTGTGATTTATTTCAAAAAAAGGGGGGCCTCAAATAATTTGCAAAGACGAGGATTTTTTTATAGTTGGACCAAAAGATGGAGGACTTCTATACTTATTTCCATAATGAAATATAGGGTCCTCATCAATCAAAAATAATTGGGGGGAGGAGGGTCCTCAATGTTTGAGTGCATACAAGTGCTTGAGCCCTAATTCCATACACATGGGACCAAGCCAATGCCCACTTTATTGAAAGATACCTTTTAGTGGTTCAAAAGGTTTTTAAAATTATCATCTAAAAATATATTGTAATTCAAAAGTATGTTGTGATGTGTTAAAAGTAACATAACAAAGATAGATGCATGGTGTCCAAGTTCAGTGTCCATTACAGGAATAGGTTCTATTAGTTGGGTGCAATTATAAAACAGAATGATGTCTTGGTGAGGAGATGATAAATAGAATGAACACTAGGTGGGCAAATTGGAGACAAGCAAATTGAATCTTATGTGATTGCTCAAATACCATGAATTGAAGGGTCTTTTAAAAGCAGCAGTTAGACATGCAGTGTTATATGGAGCTAAATGTTGGGAAGAGAACAACGAGGAGACAAGTATATATAAGCAACATTTTTTCAAAGAAAGAGAGATGCATGTCTAAGATGGATGTGCAGAGTAACAAAGGAAGAATTAGGATGAGTCTAGGCATGTTTATTTAAGAGTATACTAGCTCTCATTTGAATAATTGTAACCTTACCAGTTCAAGTTAGTAGGAAAGGGGAAGACCAATTATGACATCTAAGTAGTTAGAAGCAACATATTCAGCCACAAAGTGACAATATTGGCTCTAAATGGGAATTCATGGAAAAGTAGATGTCACAAAGTCAGTTGCAAAAGATGGAATATGGCCTCAGAAATAAACTACTAACTTTATAATCCTTGTCAACCATCTATTACCTAGCACTAAATTCCCCATGTTGTCCATGACTTCAAGAAGATGACATTATCATATAGTGATATAGTTCCACAATATTACAATAATTTGTTTGTTAAAAGAAACAAATAGTTCCTCTTAAAGATCCACATTACATTAAAAAAAAAAAGTTTCTTATAAATAAAAGGTAAATCCAAATCAATCTCAAACTGCAAGTCTTCTCAAACTCATAACTTTTAAGAAATGCTGGTGATATTTTCATAACAATCAAAACAACATGAAGAGATAACACTAAATCCACATCTCAAACATTTTTTTACACTTTACAGATTATGCAACATTAGCAGACATTATAGAAGGCATATGATGATGAAAGTGCAAAAAAGGATAAAAAAATAAAAAAATCCAACCTGAGCATCCTTGTCATTGAGCATGAGAGCTTTAAGCATTGAGGGGAAATCTGAATCAATGCAAACTGAGGCAGATATGTGATATAGCTTCAACACCCCAGTGGCAGCCACCATTCTCACAGAACTATTACTATCCTTCAAGCCCGACTGGAGTGGGCCAACGAGATACTCGACGAGATTGGCCACTCGCAAAGAACAGAGGCTCCTGAGTGCAAGGCCTCGGATCATGGGGTCCTCATCACGACAGTCCTTTTGGAGGAAATTAATAGTGAGAAGGGCGAGATCAGGGTTTACTTTGGCATAATTGGCGACGTATAGGTAGCACATCTTTTTTAGGACAACATCGGAAGTGGCGGAGCACATGACCATCTCGCTGAAAAGAGAGGAGACGTCGATGCCGATGGTCATGTAGGATATCACCTTCTTGAAGAGCTCCCGCTTCGAGTCGTCCATACCTGGGGCGCGTGATCCTGCCAGGTTCCGAAGCTGCAGCTTTAGATCTGAGACTTCTCCTTTTCTGCATGGTTAGGATTTTGGATGAAAAACAGTGGTTTGGAACCAGATTTGTAGCGGCAGAAATTGCAGCAGCAGAAGAGAAGAAAAGGAGGAGGAAGAGGACGTTTGCTTACCCGGAGGGTTGAGAAGGAGAAGATGGAGATGACGAACGATTGGATTGCATTGGAGGAGCCATGTCCGATCGAGATCGGAGTCCGGTCGAGATTGGAGAAGATAAATGGTACGACGTTTTTATTTTATTCAGCTTAGACGAGACGACGGAGAACGACGATGAATTATCCAACGAAATAGGCTTCTTTTTTTTGCCCTTTTTCAGCGAGGCCTCCTTCTTCCTTATTTATTAAAAAAAGCCAATGAACGGGAGAAAGTTACCTAAGGATTTTTTTTTTTCTCTCTTGATTTGGAAATCTTCTGTATTTTTATTATAATAAGAGAAATGTATGAAAGAGAATGTAAACAAAGGAGAATGGAGATTTTTATTTTTTTCTTTTATTTAAAAGTGAGACCAAAATCTCTTTCCTACATGAAGGAATGCAAAATTATAATTTCTCTATCTATTTATCGCTCTTTCTAGTTGTATTTCTTTGTACTTTTTCTTTTATAATTATCAAACAAAAAGAATCTCTTACTAAAGAGAGATCTCTAAAAATATTTGACATCCAAATGCAACCTTCATACCTGTTCACCTAGACTATCAAACAAGATGCAACAAAATATTAAAAAAAAAATCCTTACTCATGAGAATCTCTTATCCTAAAAAATTATCTACTCACCTTTTTCCAAGAAAAACTAATTTTGACTTGAGAGAAAAAATGGGATGAAGCCTACTTTCACTCTATTTGTGAAAAATTGAAAATCCTTGGTAAATCTCTTATTTTTGTTTGATCTTATAATAAATTATAGAGTAGTTACCTCACTTTCTATTATGTCATTTAATATTCCTTTCCTCTACGCTTTCAATGATCTACTTATTATTCTTCTACTTACAACTTGTATAGTTTCAACTCAACGCACTAGAATTGACTCTATACATGTCTAAATCACTTGAGTCTCCCAATTTGTTATATGTTGTGATTATTTTGAGATTGTCTCTAACATAATCATTTCTATATCTTAGAGTTAATCAATTTATCCAACGTAACATGTCCATTTCATCACCCTAATTTTGTTTATATTTTTCATTCATTATCTAACACTCTACTTTAAAAAAGCATTGAGGATCTTATAAATGTTTTATAAAATTGTTCCTTTAAACAAAGTAAAACTATAATATTATCAAAACCCCATTAATTTGTCTACATTTTACCCACTTTGCTTCAATACTATTAGTTATATTTCGGCTCAATTATTCAAGAGATTCTACTGTAGATCTTAAATACTTAAACTTCCCACAATGTACTACCAGATCATTTTCAATTTAATCAGACATTCCTCTATCTTTTGCTCCATTAAAGTTACACTACATACATTCTATTTTTGTTATATATTTTTAGGATATTTATTTTTAAAATTTACCTCCAAAATTTCAATTACTATTGAGTTGTGCTTTAATTTTACTAATTAATATTATATCATAAAAAATATATATATACCACAACACTTAATCTTAAATTTCAGATGTTAAGTTATACTCCCTCTGTTCTATTTTAGTTATCCCATTTTAAAATTTTGAATTTTTTAAAGAAGAGTTCTCAAATGACTTGTGAATTTCTCTCCAACATCTTGTAAATATTTTAAAATGCATATAAGACAATTATTTTAGAACAATCTTAAAATGCATATGAGAGAATTAAATTGAGATAGAGAAAGTATATAAACAATAAAAATATGGGCTTAGACTAAATCATCGAGAAAATTCAAACTTAAACTGAAAAGGACATGCAAAATAGATCAACTTAGCATGTTCATATAAAAGGAAAATCCTTTTAATTTTAATTTCTTTAGTACAATTCAAATAAAATGAAACCTACAATTTCTATCTATACAGTAGTGTATTTATATTATTATATATCGAATTCAATCTGAGTGCGACCCTACGGCACCCGTTGCCATACTAACGCCAAATTGGCAACCATGCAATATCGCAAGTGTGGCGTGCAACCGTAACAACTCTACCACGTGACGCTGGCACTTATCAATTTATCAGATAAGCCAAAGGGTTTAACACTTTAACCAGCACTACTATTAAATTCTTGTTAAATGGTTAAAGAGTAACTCTTGGGCTTAACTCGTATGAAAAAATCGAAAAATGTTTGAATTTGAGTTCATCTAAATTCGGACAGATTTATTTTCAAATTTAAAATATTAAGTTTAAATTAAAATTGAAGTTAAGTCTAAGTGTAAATATATGAAAATTTGAGTTACAGTCTTATAAAATTTAACTTTTAATTATATATTTATATAAATAAAATTTATACAATAAATAATTTTATTAAAAATAAATTTTTCTTTTAAAATTTAAAAGTCTAAACTAACATAACTCAGCACTTATATTTTGGTTTTAAAGTTAAACTTTACAAAGACAATTTAAATTAGGAATAAATTTAATTAACATAGGTTGACTGCACTCAATCATAAACTTTAAATCTTAATTTAGAATCAAACTTTAATGTGTGAATCATATTTTTAGATAGGTGTATTTATAAAAGGCGGCTAGGAGACTTTTTCTTTATAAAAAATAAAACTTGGCAAATTAAATTAATTTGAAATTTAAATTACGGTTTATGACAGGACCGTACATCTAAAATTTGATATTTATACTTTTCCAACTCATCGCCACGTGTCGTGAGAAAATGATGTCTCTAGCTTTTTCATGCACGTCCTGACGGTGCTTTGATGGCACCCACGTGGCACTGTCATTTTTCATTCCATCCACGACCGATCACATGCTGTATGTATATAAACATGATCAAAGTGAAACGGATTACCTGAATTCGATGGTTTCATATTTTCTTCAATTCACTCTCCTTTGATTTTCTTCTCGCATTTCTTTCGGGAGAGATAGAAAGAGGATTCCTTCCATTTCCATGAAATCGCAAGAAAATCCCACGGATTCTGCTCTAGCGTGCAGCTCTTCTCTTTACCACATGTCCTCGTCGTTTTCCTCTTCAGCTAATGCCGTTTTATGATGACTCTGAAAAAGACTTTCATCGATTGAAATGAAATGCCGTTTCGATCGAGCGTTAAAATGTTCTTATCTGCAGACCTAGAGTAATGTGAATCGATTGAATGGGGAGTAGTGATTCTGAGAGGTTGCGTTACTGTTTTTCGTGGTTTTGATGGTATTTTCGTCAGGGAATTAAGAGATGAGTACGGGGAGGCAGGCAGTGAGGGATCTTGTGGAAGAAGCCAAGAAACGGATCATGTTATTGTCACTATGCGTTTTCGGATTGTCTTATCTCATGTCCCGTAAGTATTTGGATTTTTAGCATTTATGGATTCTCTGTTATTCCTAATGTTTTTCCTGCATTGTGAAGCTTCACTTGGATTCATGAAAAATGGTGCTCTATTGGAAATTAATATTTTTTTTATAGAAAAAGGAAGAAATGGATTTAACATGCACCGGTTAAAAAAGTTTTTATTTATTTAAGAAAGAAATTCCTTGGAACGCATCCAAACGAGCCTTGATTTCAACAAAGTTGGGAATTGAGTGGAGTTCTGCTATTGAGTCTGTTGCGTTGGCATACTTTCTATACACTGAAAACAATAAGTAACAAAATCAGAAGTGGAGCAAATAATTTTCAAGGAAATCGAAAACTTTCTCTTCCTTGACACAGGAAACGCTAAACGCCCCCAAACAGCTCTAACTCGGTGTGCACGGTCTACAGCAAAACTTCCCTAGTATAATTAGGCACATGGAGTCTATTTGCTACAACATGGTCTGTATTACTGTAATGCAACTCTCAATGTGGCAAAATCTGAAAATATAGGAAAGTTGGATGAAAATAAGATGAAAAATGTTCAGAAATTAGGTTGTCACCTAAACATCTCAAGGCCATTGTATAGATTTCCATTTGGGACGGGAACACCCCTTCAAAAGAGTTGGTAACTTATAGAAAAAATATGATAGTAATTATTAGTCTTAACATTTTGAAAAGATCTACAAAAAATTCAGAAGTTTCATTGTTGTTACTTGTTTGGACACATGTTAAATCTTAATGGTATGCAACTGCACAAATGATATTGTGGTCTTACTTGCAATGAACAATTGCATACGACTCACATCTTACTGTTACCACCATCTCATCAGTGACAAGCTCCTCAGTTTGGATCAATTTGCCTATTGCAGCCGCTTTAGTTGTCCTCTTCCACTACGTATCATTTGACCTTGAGATGCGAAGAAGAGCTACAGTGTACAAGAGGCCACTCTCTTCCAGTAATCTTCATAGAAAGAAACCTTTTGAAACTCCCAAAGTCATTGATACGACAAATTGGAGAAGAAAAGTGAATTCTCCTTTTGTTGAGGCAGCAATCGAACAGTTCAGTAGACATCTAGTTTCAGAATGGGTAACAGATCTCTGGTACTCCCATTTATCATCTGATAGGAATGGTCCAGAGGAGTTAGGTGCAGATCATGAATGACGTCTTTGGTGAAGTTTCATTTCGTGTGAGAGATATAAATCTCATTGATCTTCTCTCTAGGTATTGGATCTATCATTACCATTTCTTGAATTCTAGTTGCTTTTTCTCCACGCTCTTGTTATTATAGTACAGAAATTCCTATTTTTGTTGATGCAGGGATTTCATAAATCTTATTTCCAATCACTTGGAGCTTTATCGTGCATGTCAAGCCAAGATTGGAAAACAGTCTGATAAGCAATCTGTAGATGAACGAGATATACAATTGAAGCTGGTTCTGGCCTCTGAGGATAAGTTGCATCCAGCTTTGTTTTCAGCTGAATCCGAGCACAAGGTCTGAAACAAGTGATCTTTCTCTTTCAATTAAAAAAAGAAAAAAGAAAGAAGTATTTTCTGCTTTATCAAGCAATGACTAAATATTGCCTGTATTGATGTGAGTGGCATTTGTTCAAGTAGCTAATCCATGGTCACAGTCATGAGTACTTTGTTTTGTGCTTTTCCAGGTTTTGCAGCACTTGATGGGTGGGCTCATCTCTTTTACTTTCAAGCCTGAAGACCTGCAGTGTTCATTCTTCCATTTTACCTGCTAGGGAACTTCTTGCCTGTGCAGTGATGCGACCTGTCTTGGACCTAGCCAATCCACCGTAGCATTTCTTTTAGTGCCTACATACTAACTTTAATATTTTGTTACTTTTATCTGGTTTTCTTCTTCAGTTTCTTTTATTTATTTTCTTTTCATGACAGGTTTTTAAATGAAAGAATTGAATCACTAGTTCTTTCTTTTAGCCACAAGGCTGAGAGTGGAGTTACTTCCTTGACACAAGACGCATCCCAATTTAAGACTTCTTCAAGAACTTCATCTGATCATTTAACAGGGTTAGATTGCTCTGATAAAGGTCTTGAACTTGTGCAATTTAAGCATGAGCATCCCAGAATTGCCTCTGGACAGCCTGTCGGAAAAAATGCCAATGGCACTTCTCACCCAAAAGGCCCTGCACATTCTGGTAATTCTGAAACATTACGTTCCACTAGCTCTTTGCCATCTCATTCACATATTGGTCATGGCAATGATAATCTATCACAGAGGCCAAGTGGACGGTGGGCTCAGATTTTAGACTTAATTTCTCAAAAAAAGATTCGAGCTCTTGCTCCCGAGCATTTTGAAAATGTGTGGGCAAAAGGTCGGAACTACAGAGAGGAAATTCTAAATGAATCAAGCAAAAAAGTCATACAGATTTCGACAACAGAATTTCTTCATAGTTCAAACCATTTGAAGGTGTCACTCAAGAACAACATGCAGGATGGGACAGCCAATGTTGATCTCTCTAGGAGAAACACTTATTATCCTCAGCATAAAGCTCCAGACATATTAGAAAATCTGTACTTGCACATTGATGGAAACACAACCCAACCAATGGTTGCATCATATCAAGAAAAAACAGAACATGACACCACGCACTCAGAGGCTGATGAACTTAAGAAGGATAGCTCTAATCCAACTGTAGAAGAAGAAGAAGATGATGATGATAGCAGTAACATCACGGGTCTTGATTCTCCGGTAACCAAAGTTTGGGATAGTAAAAGTAACAGAAATACTGCAGTTTCACATATAAGGCATCCTCTTGAAAGCTCTGAAGAACATCTGCCCAAAAAGAGTGGCAAAAGTCGTGTTTGCTATCAGAATTTATCTGAAGCCCATTCAGGAAGGAAAAGGTCTTCACCTAACAATCAGAAGGCACCCATCTGGAAAGAGCTTGATACTACAACTTCCTTGCTGGAAGATGGTCGGGAAGTACTAAATTCATTGAAAAATGACAAGAAGGGGGAGGAATTGGGTGATAAAGTACTTTCTGTTGGGGAAACCAGGGGCAGAGTCTATGATGGAGAATCTGCTTCATCTACGCCCACTATTTCTTTGTCTGAAGACATCTGTTCATATTTGGAGTCTTCCAAAAACTCTTTGCTAGCAGATCCATTCCTGAAGCTGAGATGCAAGGTAATTTACCCTAATTTTCAAGGATTACTAGTTTCTTCCAATAGGATTCAACTTCTTATGTCACATGTTGCAGGTTTTGGGTGCCAATATTGTAGAGAGTGGTTCTAGAACCTTTGCTGTCTATTCTATCTCTGTGGCTGATGCGGACAGTAATACTTGGTCAATCAAAAGAAGGTGATGCAAGCAATGCACTAAAAGTTCCTTTCCATCCTTCATTGATGTCTTCTTTTTACGACCTATTAAAATCTCAATCAAGTTTGGTTTTTCTACTTTGGTGTGTTTTTTCATGCATCTAGGTGGTAACTTCTACATTTGAATGACCATCTGTTATCCACCTGACTAGTTTACATACTTTATTAGGTTCCGACATTTTGAGGAGCTACATCGGCATCTTAAAGAATTTCCTGTGTATAGTCTAAGTTTGCCACCAAAACATTTTCTGTCATCAGGTCTAGAGGTGCCACTTGTTCAAGAGAGGTGTAAATTGCTCGACCTGTATTTGAAGGTGATTCCCTCTACCAACACACACACACACACACAGAGATAACCAAAAAAAGGAAGGATAGCCAAACCTATGAAATCAAAATGTTAGATGTTCGATGAATTAAAAAAAAAAAAAAATGTATTCATGCAGCTTTTGTAGGCTCTCATTACCTTTTTAGCTAGTGAATGTTTTGAGGTGTTTTAGTGTAGTATTAGCATTAGATGTGAAGAATGCTTCATGAGCCATAGTAAGCTAGTTGATGGATTGAGCTTCATGTGAGGTGACAATTTGTTGCAATTGTTTAATATCAGAAGGCAGAGAAAGGAAAAAAAATATTACAGAAGGGATGCTATAGTAGACAGTAGACAACTTATGACAGAAGGTATCTGTCCAAGTTGTATTGTTCACAAGGTCTTCAAGCTTGGTTCATTCTGTAGTTTCAACTCTACTACAAGTTCTCTTGAGGTTTCTAAAGGCGTTACATTCTTCCAATTAATTGTCACTTTGCATGTGTTGCATGGTATCTTATTGCACTGATTCTAATTATCCATGCATTGCTGTTCTCAGAATCTACTTCAGCTTCCAACTATATCCGAATCAATAGAAGTTTGGGATTTCCTTAGTGTTGATTCTCAGGTTTGATATATTTTTCATCAGTCTTTATTTACTCATGTCCATTATATGCATTACTTCTATGAGACTTCCAAGCATTCCTGTGTATTGCAGACATACATGTTCTCAGATTGCCTCTCTATCATTGAAACATTATCAGGTAAATTGGGGTTTGCTATATATATATGTGTGTATGTGTGTGTGTGTTATGGACTCCAATATTTTCTTCTTTTTTGGGGATGAAGTTGACCAAGATGTTACGCCCTACAAGAAGTGTACAAATGTTGCAAGTGTATCAGAGACTACAAATGACCAGTACTTTTCAGAAGGAGAACATTTAAGCACTGGCGGTACGGAATCTTCTTTTGATATGAAGCAAAACTCAGTATCAGATTTATCAAACTTGAAATCGGAAGGCATTCCTGAGGGATTTTTAGGAAAAGACTTTGGAGAAGAAAGTAAAAAACTGTGTGAGGATTATTCAGGTAGAGATACAGAAAATGGGCTGCAAAAGAATGTTTCTTCTCAGTTACCATTTGAAGCTGCTGCAGATCCAACTCTTCCTACTCAGGTACTATTATGTATTTATTAAACTCCGGTACTACTATGTATTTATTAATGACAGATAGATGGGACAAGGGTTTGCTGATTGTGATGATTATTTTGAGTCTAAGTTTTGTGCATCTTGGTTGTTTATTCTTTACATGAAGGGTGTTGTAGCTTAATGTTTCTGTTATTAGTTTTATGATGTTTGATCACTTCTATAGATACTGTGAAACTTCTAGCCTGCATATGCTTTACATAAATTTGATGGTATAGCATCTTTAGAATATTATTCTTTACATGAAGGGTGTACCTTATTGTTTCTGCTATTAGTTTTATGATGTTTGATTACTTTTATAGATACTATGAAACTTCTAGCCTGCATATGCTTTACATAAATTTGATCATTAGCATCTTTCAGAATAAATGTTGCTATCCCAAATGAGCATAGTAATTTTAATTGCAGTGGGTGCCTTCAAATTTAAGTATCCCGTTATTAGACTTGGTGGATGTCCTTTTCCATCTTCAGGATGGAGGTTGGATCAGGTATTGTGTTTGTTTTCAATGGCTATATATCTTTCACTCTTATATAACATTGTAGCAAAAAAATTCTAATAATTTACAATTCCATAACAGACGCCAAGCCTTTTGGGTAGCGAAACAAGCGTTGCAACTTGGGATGGGTGATGCATTTGATGACTGGTTAATTGAGAAAATTCAGTTACTGAGGCAAGAATCAGTAATTGTCTCTGCCATCAAACGTGTTGAGCAGGTGATCCTTACACTTTTTATTAATTTTTTTAATCAAATAGTGAATGTATTTGAAAACTTTGGCATTTTCTTTTAAGATTTAAGAATGAACACGTACTCACTTGGCACAGGGCATTACCCTGAACAATGCGGGGCTCAGTTTGTCCATCTCGACGAGTGTATTAGAAAGGCCAATTATTTAATATGGGACCGTGAGAATTATCTTGATTGGATTAATCACATTTTTAAAATCTCCAAATGTTTAGGGAGTAAAATAACTAAACTAATAATTTTTTAGAGAGCTAATAAAATCACATTTTTAAAATCTCCAAATGTTTAGGGAGTAAAATAACTAAACTAATAAATTTTTAGAGAGCTTGTAAAATGACTTGATTTAATCAAAGTGATTTTTAGTGGGTTATATTCAAAATATATACCTTATAATGACCCATCAGCATGGCACCACTATTGAGTGTGCATAGAATGAGCATAGTAAGAGGTGAGTAAGTTGCACCTACTCTTTTAATGTGGACATCGTTTTTCAAGATGGAAAACATATTATAATTCCTTTCTTTCTTTTGAAATTCAATTAAAATAATAATTTTTAATCAGTTGATTATTTAGAGTAAAATTAGTCTATTATTTTCTATCGGTGTTGCCTTCACACTTTATATTTATATTTATTTTAAATGAATATAAACTATTCAAATGTTATACCACATTTGCAACACGTTTTGGGATTGGCCAAGTCTTAACATATCGGAGTTGGATTCCAATTGGTTTCTCAATCTAGGGGTGCTATCACAATGTATTTATCAGGGGTCCGATCGTATTGGCCAATATGATACGGTTTTAAAACCTTATCATATCGGCCGATATCATAATATTGGTCGATATCTGCCGTTTTTGTTAAAAAATAAATAAATAAGAGGAGAGAATTTTATCGACTGAGATATCTTGTATCGGCTGATATCTCGGCCGATACCGTTTTTTCGACCCCTGATATTTATCATCACAATTATCTATGTTTGGTAGGTTGAGGCAACACCATTTCATTATATGACGTTAGATTCTTTCAGAGTTCTCCACTGGTTGGACAAGTTTAGGTGTCTTATCTTCTAGTAAAACTAGTAACGTAAGACACCTAAACTTCTGTTGATCAACATGAATACTTCCAATTGGACTAGCCCTTTTTTATCAAACATGAATACTTATGTTGTCTTTTCTGTGATTATTTTGTATATTTATTAAAATTTTAAGCCAAGCTCAGATAGATGAAATTTAGGCTTATGATAATGATAGCGATCTGGTTTACATATCAATGGACTAGATTCTTTGGCCTGATGGAATCTTCTTAACTAAGCACCCAAAGCGTCAACACCCCCTACCACCTGAAGTTCAGTCGCATAATGCATCCCGTAAAGGGGAAGTACAGGGAAGTAAAAGAAATGCACAGGACGTGCAGGTGAACGAGGAAGAAGAATTTGAAGCTGCTAGACGTGAAAAGTTTGTTTATGAACTCTTGATTGGTAAGATAAAAGGTCCTTACATTTCCTGCAAGCTTTGCTGGTTTCATAATTTTGGTTATTAATTTCTCAATCAATGGTTTTAGATTGAAGAGTCATGCTATTTAACTATGTTATCTGGAGATAGTTGCATGGTGCCGACTGCCAAGCGTCAAGGTGTCTTCAAGTGCATGATATGGCTGACTCTAAAATTCAAGACATTGTTCCTTCCATAAATGAATGAACAATTAATAACAAATGAACATTAAAATAACTAAAATTATTTTAAAACAAAATTTTAATTAAAATTTCTGTGATGGTCTTTTTTCCAAGTGATCAATTAAAATGACCATGAAATTCATGAAATAGAATCTTCAGATGTTATGCTATGGCTTTTGCTTCAATATCTGAATAGAAAGGTATAAAAAGGAACATAAAATTATCAAAACAAAAAGAAAATCAAACTGATCAATGTGGACAATCGCTAGTCTAGAGTGAATAGGGACCGGTAGCTGTTTGTTGTATGTTTAAACTAGGTTGGTTGTTGTATGGTTAATTGTTTAAACTAGGCTGTAGCTTGGGTAAGGCTTGACCTGAAAAAGTTAAAAACTCAAGGCAACTTGGATCCCAGCTTGAATCCAATTTGGGCTAAAAATGTAGGGTTCGATTTAAAATTGGGTTAGTCCTGGACTTGCATTTTAAGGGTCCAACACTTGACCTGAAAGACTAAATTTAGACATAAGCTCGATGTAAGCCCAAGGGCCCATTATATATTTCTATCCTGTAAATAATATAAAATTCCAACCATCTAAAACTAAACTCAACCTAATAATAATTGCTTGAACTCACCATTACCTATCCACATCTCTAAGTAGAATTTGAAATTACATATTTGCTTATGTGTATACAAGTTTTTTTTCATATTAAAGATGAACTTTGGACAATATTGGTAAGTAGTGGGAAAGGACAAGAGAAGAAGGTCGGGCCCAATCAAGGTAGGGCCTGTAATTGTAACATGGGATTTAGCCTCAATTGACTTAGAGTCCAACTCGACCCTTGTGACTTACACCCCTAGTTTAAATCTAAGCTCTCTCATGGTTAAAAATGGGTTAAAATTGGGCAAAATGCCAAACTAAGTCAATTCTAGTTGTCATGCACTGAGGCTGGAATGACCTGATAAGCGACAACTATGACAAACTTTGTATGGTTGCTCACATGTTCCATGGAACCAAGGAGTCCATTCCTTCGCCTCCTTTGTTGTTTTCTACTCTATGGTGCTAAAGAGGCCTTCTTCTTCTTCTCTTCCTCCTTTTAAATTGTTTACTGCTATATGTTGCTAAAGAGTTGTTTTCTTCTATTCTTTTTCTTCTTTCTTTTTCGTTGTTTTCTATTCTGTACTCTGTTACAAAAAGAGGCTACCTTCTCCACAAAAACCAACTGATGAGAGAAGCTTTTGTTTGACAACAACATTCATTTTTGATATCACCAACCACTAAGACACTGGATATACCCCTGGTACCTGAGAATTTCTCATTTTGAATATAATAACAGTTTCTTTCATCATTTTGGAACTTTACATGCTTCCAAGTCTCAATTTGCATACCAACATTCAATGAAATTGTATATTTGTTGGAAAGTTTTGAAGTTTCACAGACTAAGGATGTTCTTCATCACTTAAAAAGATGCAGAAACGGACAGCTGGTCCTCTTAGTTATAACCTACTTTACTAGTCAAACCTAACTTCTTTTGAGCTTCATGCATCATTCCCCTCCCTATGTGGCAGGTGGGACTTTGTCTGCCTTGAAATTTGCTCTGTGACTATCATAAGGTTCAAGTTCAGACTTGTGTGTGGACTATAGAGCAATGAAGGAGAGGAATGGTTTCCCTAAGACCTAAAATGCTTATGGAGAGGAATGGCTTAATGAGGAAAAGAAAAAATAAAATGTAATGGTGACAGATCATATATTAGGATTAGTGAGTGTTAAAAGATAGAACTAGAAAAGACCAAATTAAAAGACCTTGAAAATAGCTGCAAAAGATGAGAAAATGTGGGAAAATCATTTAAAGTGGTTTGGACACACAAGATACTAGAAACAGACCCCCCATACGTATCATTGAAAGGTCAAAAGTAGAAGGTATAAAGAGAGGGAGGCCAGTTGAAAACTTTGAGAGTATATTGTAGAAGGATATGAATGATAAATTGTAGAGTGGGAGGTTATGGTTCATGTTGAGTAGATATAAGAGTAGAACTCAAAAGCCAACTCCAAATAGTTCAAAAATGCAATAGTGGTATGTAAAAACATATTTGTTTTTCGAGTTGCATTTAAGATCAGATGAATGGGTTGGGGTTATATTTTTTTAACTGCCATGTTCAGGACCAGCCCCAAATTGGATTTTAGGAAGGAGACCTTCTTCTTGGTGAAATATGATGCTTTTTTTAGAGTAAAATTCTCCAAGAATATCAAGCATCTTGATCATCTATATAGAAATTTAGATGCAAAAAATGTGTATCTGTATTTTGATAGTGTATCAGAGGATGAGCAGATATTGGGTTCTGTGGCTCAAATCGTCAATGCAAACCTAGCATGAAACAGACCCCAAGAATCTTAAGGATGTGAAACTTGTCTTATCCATTTTACCTGATCTGTTAATCTTCTTTGCGTTTCTACAGATAATGCACCTGCTGCTCTAATAGGACTTGTAGGTCATAAGGAGTATGAACAGTGTGTCAAAGACCTTTATTTTTTCATCCAGGTTTGTTATATGCAATGAAAGAAACATGTTCCATCAGTTCTTATTTTCCATCACATGGAATAGCCTAAAATGGGTCGGAAAAGAGGCAATAAATATCGACCTATACCGGCAAGAACCTGGACCTATGATCTCACTCTTTGGCAGGCCCAATTTAAAATATTGTCTACTGATGTGTCATGACCAATGCTTTTAAAACTTGCCATGCTGAGCTGTTGGATGGATGCATCTTAGGTTTTGGCACACATGCCCCACTGTTATGCCCTAATGTTTATAGTTATTGAATCCATTACTTAAACTTTTAATGTCCTTGGTCAGTCCCAACTTGGCTGAGTCAACCCACATTTGTTCTTTTAAATTCTCTCATGTTAGTACCAGTTGCCAATATCATATCTTGATATTCCCCATGAGAAAGGAAATAATGAATAATGGGATAATAACGATGATGATGTTTTTTCTATTAAGAGTTAATTTCCATTATGCAGTCCCCACTTTGCTTGAAGCAACTGGCATTCGGCCTTCTTGAATTGCTGCTTCTGTCGGCCTTCCCTGAGCTCAGTGACATTGTCAAGCAGTGCCATGTCGACAAAGAACGGTTTTTGGTGCAGTTGAAGCAAAATATACATACTTGAGTCCAACAAGTGATTTGAGATCCATATTTCTTTGACTGCCTGTGGTTCAGATGCTCTGTGATTAGCACTAACTTGTTTTCATGGATCTGAGCTGATGGCCTGCATTAGAAGAGTGTGGCATCCCCTTCCAATTGTGGTTTTTGAGGTAATCAAACACCGAGTCTGCTTATGCTGCAGTGCAGGTTTGTTTGCTTGCCCTTCTCTTATCGTATAAGGATAGCTGGTATTGATTCTTTCATCATCAAAATTAATCCTGTATACCTTCTTTTATTTGTAAATTGTGATGTAGATGGATGTGTTTCCTTCTGAGAGGTTACATCAAAACCATCTATTTCAAATGGTTTCATGCTAACGCCACCGCAAATGCCATGATAATAGTATGAATGATAATCGTGGACTCATGGGCATCCGTCATAGTAACAGAGTCAACTATGATTTTTTGTAGGAACTGATGCAGGTTGGACCGGCTCAGTCGAGTCAGTAGTATACTACACGTTTTTGGGCGTGATCCATTAGATACTTTGTAGGCCCTTTGTAAACCCAGGGTCTCTTAGTGTTGAAAGTCAAACTGAGTCAGCTGGATCTTGATAACCCCAACTCAACTCATATTAAAAATAGTTGAACTCAACCTGTTTTGGTCCGACTCGATTTGGTTACCTAAATAGCACAACCTAACCTGACCTAGAGCCTGAGATTCCAGCACGATCATTTTAGTCCGAATTTAAAATAAAACAATTTAAAATAAGTGAAAATATAAAACAACTTTAAAAAAGTAACAATAAAAATGAAATACTTGGATTTGATGACAACCGGGAATGGAGAAGGGAAGAGACCGAAAGCCAGAGAGGCTTGAGAGAGAGAGGACAGAGCCATGGAGAGAGGGAGTGAGTTAATTTTGATAAATCAAGTAACACTAAACAATCCTATGTTCCTAAATTGAGTGCACCACCATGTCTCCCTTTGAAGGAAAGGAAATTAATAAAATAAAAAATGCAGGGCTGGCTGATACTGCCTTGACTTGTATGGGCCATCTCGGTGATACAATATGCGTGGGTTATACAGCTGGCACATTGCAGTATTGACCATTTTTTCCATTTTGTCAAACAATGCAAAAACATGTGGAAAAAGAAAAAAATATTGTGGTAACTTTTTGAATAATAAATGAATTTTACAAAAGCAAAACTTTTAGACAAAATATGTTAAAAAGATTAAAATATAAAAAATCAATATTAATAAATACTTAAAAGTGAAAAAACGGTTAACAACCTTAAGATACGTATTGGCGATTGATATATTGCAGAGCCTATGTGCTGCACATGTGGCCAGTAAGTACAGCATAGGTCAGTACATAATTTTTTGACCTGTAGTAAATACTACGATGTGTCAATTTGTTTTCTAGCACAACTGGCACAAGGACAACTTGGCCCCGTCGATCTAAAAAAATTCAACTCTCAACCAGGATCGATGCTCGTAGTCAATTTGAGAAGAACCGAGATTTCATACCTTTTCACTTGTCGCAACTGATTTTCACCAAGTGCGTAGGGGCCATATTACAGACTCTGTATTGTCGATGCATAGGTATCAACCTATTAGCCATTTTTTAACCTATGGTAAAACTAAGATGGCAATGATACTCTAAAGCTTATATCTTGTTGTTTTCTAGGGCAACATAGCACCTTGGCCGACTCAGGTGAAACAGAATCAGAAATCTCAAATTACAGAATCCTGAGTGATTAGGCATCTGGCCGTTACAGCTAACCCAAAATGACACAGATCGACGGAACTGCCAAGCCACTAATCACAACATAATAACTCGAGGCCAACAAAATTCTCAAGCTGCTTGTATTTTTTATTTTTTTTTACGATAAAGCTGCTTATATTTATAGCATAATAGACATCATCATTCTTCTATGTCCAATGCCTCCTGCAGTTAAAGAGAATCAATCTACCCATTATGTGGCCCATCAATTGATTAGGTCATGATTGGAAATGCACAGATTTTGTACATGGCAGCTTTTATGAGCCCCCCCTACCTTTTTTTTCATCTATGATTCCGGTTTACTTGTGAAAATTGAATACCTATAATCTTATATACAATCTGTTAATTGTAACATGACTCAGCCTGCACTTTTCATTGTTGTGTGAGTGCACATCCGTAACAATGCTCTTCTACATTTACGATTCTAAGTCTATGTTTATCTTATTCAGACCTGAAACGATATTCCATCCATTTACTTTTCATGGATTTTCCAAATACTACTCTCATTATTCAATCATGAAATATCTGCAGAATAACAAAAATATAAAAGTCGCTGAGCAGTATGTTTATTAAATAAAACGACAATCTCTAAAACCAACAAAAAATTGACGGTAGGAGTCCCGTTCCAGATATTTAGGGAATCTCAAGCCTAAGCATAATAATGACATTCAGCCCACGGCATTCTTCAATTGGTAGACACTGGTTAATCACAGAATCTCAGTTCTGAGTCTTGTAGGGGGATTCGTACATCCAGAGTTAAATGTAACACCCTCATTCTACCCTCAGATAGAGGTGAGGGTCTTCAAGTTCTTGGTAGTTAAAAAAATTGATATCCAGGAATATGATAATTCTCTCCATCCAACCCCCTACTGAAAATTGATGTAAATCTTCTATCACTGGCCCATCTCTAGTATATATAACGCATCCAAAATCCAAACACAACCTAATGGACTGGAACCATTAACACATTCACCACTGGCCAGATAGATGAGAATGGAGAGTTCGGAAAAAGAAGATGCACGACCATTTTGAAAATTTTGCCTATACTTCCTCTTTCTCAAAAGGGCAAATATAATTTTTTCATTAAAGCTAGGTGCAATCATGGAAAAAAGTGAGTGGTGCAAAAATCACTACCCAAAATAATTCATGAGACTTAATAATAGTGCTGACTCATGAGACTTAATAATAGTGCGTCAACACGATTAATTTGACAAATATTTACGATAAACTATATCGCAACTGGACATGTGAGATTATATGCAACATGCAAAAGGGGCAAAGTGCAAAGAAATGCACAAAAACCAGTACATCATGTGTCAACTGGAGTTGGTCTTAGGGTTTAGGGTTATGAGATTGCATAAAGCATGTAAAGGGGGCCACAAACAGATAATGTAAATGCAAAAAAATAACAAGGTTTCTCAGCTGAAGTTGGGCTTCACCTAAATATCTAATCTATGCCTCTATTTATTTATTTAGTTACAGACCACAAATTCAAAAATGAAATCAATTGAGGTGTTTTCAGAAATCACAGTTTAAGACTATATAGTGGAGACAAAAACAATTTAGAAATTGGTATAAACCAAAAAAAAAAACAGATAGAAAGGCGAAAAATTAAGTGGCAAAAAAGGCAGAACATGAACTTGTCACAGATGATGGCTAGAACGACTTTGGTGCAAGTCTGGAGCCAGATGAAGAGTCTCGACAAATAAGCTCTCAACCAACTTGGTCACTCTTTGCACCAAAATGATCACATCAAACCACACAAACACTTTTTAACGCAAGATTGAGAGAGAGGACACTTTTTAACGCAAGATTGAGAGAGAGAGCACCGAGACTTGAACGACGACAAACCCAACTTATATTAATCAACAAGAGAAGTACAAGGCTTGAACCTTTTATAAGAACTCACACTTGAAGCTATCTATCAAGCTCCAACAGTTGGGGAGTTCATGAGGGTTGTAGAGGTTGCTTGCAAATGAGCTCTCCATCTCCTTTTATAGTTGAGGCTTGGAGAATGCATGGTTAGGATTGTGCCAAGTGACATCCACCCAATAGTCATGAGTCCTCTACATTATAATTCTAGAACCCTCTATACAAATATCTTAAATATTTTCTACAAGACTCTACACAAGTCTACATTACACTAGAACTTTCTACACAATCCTAATTACTTCTACAATATTCCGTATCTACACAATTCTAATTACTTCTGTAATATTCCATAGAGTTCTAAAAGATTCTACAAGACTCTAGAGTACTCCACGTGACTCCACACCTTCACCGTTGTGTCATGGGTGTCTTGACCCATGACATGTAGCTGTTGTTGCAACAACAAATGCCTGTAGGTTGAGCAATGTTACCATCACTCATTTGAGTTAATTTGTTTCTAGATCATCATCTTGTAGAAACTAATCCCATCTATCAGGGTAAGGGTCAGCTTTCTGAGTTGTTCTCTTTCCTTCTAACTATTGAAAACCATACTCTAACCACCCTCTCTGTTACCATACAATGCCTCGAGTCCTCATCTACCTATTCAATCCAAATTTTGAAAGGACATTCTGTTTCAGATCTCCATTTTAATCATACATGTAACATGTGTGATGCCTAACGTGTGTGGACCCAAAACCCCTCACGCACCTAATGAGTGTAACGACACTGTCACATCAAATGCATCCGTTCCCACCCGATGAAATACTCATATATTCCACACGTATGCCACCAAATTGGCATGTGTGTTGCATAGGCCAACTATGGTGTCATTCAAATCTCTTAGAACAGATATATGGAAATTGTACCTTGAAACTGTAAATTCCAAGTAACGTGCAGCCCACGATCCAAAAACTCACAAAAAATTAAGGAATTAAAACAAATTACTAAGCAAAAGGGATCCAAGTGCAACAAAATCGTCTGAATTAAAGATCAAATAAGGACAATAACAAAAGCTCCGTTTCTAGAATCCATCAAGATTAAGCAACAAATAAAGTAGCTTCAAAACTACGAACAGAAGTGCCAATTTCATACGCTTATACTGACGCAGCAGCAGAGTTCTTCCTTGGAGCCGCCTGAGTGCCTGAAATTGAAAAAAAAAAAAAAGAAAAAAAATTGAAAATGAATTCAGCTAGAGATAAAACAGAGGGAAAAAAAAAAGCAAGGCCCATATATCGGCAAAATCCAATACCTTCTCTGAAGTTGGTCTTGAATCGGCGGGGCACATGACGAAGATACCGCATCCGCCCTGTTCCAGTGGTCTTCCTTCGTATTGCCTTCACGCTCCAGTTATCTGAAAAAGGGAAAGTCAAATATATAGGGAAAATCACAAATGGATGTGAAAAGAGAGATAGGAATCCAGTGCCTACATTTGCGGGTGCGAGCTGCAGGATAAGCGCAGGCGGAGCATCTGCTCTTCTGGATATGAAAGCTGCGGCGACCGCACCTGATGCAGAGGGTGTGGGTTTTGTTCCTTCTCTTTCCAAAGCTTCCCGTTCCCTTCCCCTGTTCCCATCACACAATGTCCAAAAGGACAAATGAAGATATGAAGAGAAATGGAGAGATACAGATAAAAATCCGAGATTTTTAGGGTTTTGGTGCTAAGAATTCTAAAGTTTGAAGGAAGGAAATGGAGATGGAAATCACTCACCATGTTGTCTTCTTGGCAGTTGCAGAAACCCTAACCCTAACCCTAACCCTAACCCTTCAGCGGACCGCTATCCTCGCTTCTATATATTTTACTCGATATTATATATGAGTTGCAAGGGTTTTAGGGTTAGAAAGCGTGCGACTTCTAACGTACGACAGTGTCTACTTTAGCAGCAATTCGTGATTCTGAGTAACTTATATCTAGCTCTAGCGAGACCGAGTATTCTTGAACTCTAATAATGTACAAAAGATGCTTTCGACTGTGTTTGAAATAAATTTTGATAGTCCGATTCGTTGAATAGTTATAATTTATTTTTACATTGATAAGAAATAAATTTTGTTAAAATATTTAAAAAAAAAGTGAATTAGGAGAATTTAGTTAAAAAAAATATTCAATAGTAGCTAAAAAGGAAAACATATATTATTTGATGAGTCCAAAGAATTTAGTTTAACTTTATTTTATTATTTAAAAATAAATAAAATTCATAAAAATATCTAAAACTAGAAATTTATGATTAAAAAAGGATACAACTGAAATCATTTTAAATTGGTATTTTACAATTTGAAAATTTATTAAAAAATTGTAAACTTAAGAAAAATTGTTTATAATAATTTTTTATTAATTTCACTTGCGCGAAGCACGTGTATTCTATTAATATTTTCATGGATGAGAATACGAGATTGTACTTTTATAGATTTATTATTTATTGGGTTTTAGGTAAATAAATAAATGAGATGTATAGATAAATTTATAAATAATATAATTTTAGAGAAAGTATTCTATTGAATTTTCATTTTTTTAAATAATAAAGATTTATAAATTGTTATATATAATAAAAAATATATTATATACTACTTTAAAATATTTTGTCAAATCTTAGATTTTGATATTTTTATTAACACACCTTGACCTAAAAAGGTTTAAAAAAATCAACAACTTGAGTCTTCAAACCCATCCTCAAATCCAATTATCTTTGACTCAACTTTACAATTTGCAAGCAAAATCTATACACATAATTTTTATCCAACTTAACTTGCACTTTTATAAAAATTAAAATTTAAAAAAATATAATTTCTTTTATCAAACAGACATTCTTTTCAGTGCTCTGTAAATATGAAATTTCTTAAAAGATTTATTGCATAGATTAAAGTGAGCTCACATAAAAATTAAAACACAAGGTCTATCGTGGATGAATTTGTATAATTGAAGCTACGAATCAAACAATAAATATGTTGGGAAGTATAAGGGAAGGAGATTTAAGTAAGTCCAGGCATCTTAAAATGGGCAAAATTTATTAGGAGATACGGGATAGGAGTAAAATTCTCATTTTATCCCTATCGGTGTACCGCTTCATCAAGTATCGACATGTTATCGGTACACCTGTACTTGATGAGCTGTACACCGGTAGGAGTAAAATAGGAATTTCATTCCATCCCGTATCTCTTAACAAATTTTGCCCATGCTAGGATGAACGTCCTTTAAGTAAGGTTTTTTGGAGAACTAATTTGTACTCCATAAAATTTATTTATTGTGCATTGGATTGACATTCAATTTTCTTCTTGTGCCTTTCAATAGATATTTAAAAAAAAATATTGTCATAGTCGACGGATTTCTAGATCCAATGTTGAATCTGAATACCACACGCTCACATATTCATACACTGTAATCTCTTACAATAACTCTCTTTTTCCCTTGCTTCTCTGACTCTTCTCTACTATGACAATCTCAGTCTCACATACATGACAACCAATTCAGTGTTTTATGCTCGTTCTAAACATATTGAACTTGACTACCACTTTGTCTGCAAATGAGTTGCAGTCAATAATTATCAGATTCAATTTATGTATTTTGTTGATCTGACTAACAAACATTTTTATCAAAGGACTTCCAAAGCAACACTTCTCACATTTCAATTTCAAACTCGTCTCTTCTCTACCATTGACTTTGGGAGGGAGTATTGAAAGAATATTTCACTCGACTAACTTGTACATCGAATCTCTCTTCTTGTAAATTACGTTTGATTCATCTCCCTTGATCAGGGATATTACATATTGATTATGTTTGATTTATTTCCCTTAATCAATGGATTGTTGATTGATTTATTTTTCCTTTTTAGATGTACTCTCATGCATATATTTGGATATTCATAATACAAAATCATCAAATCATTTTCCCGAGAAGCCCAATCTTTGTTGACCAACACTTGGATATTGTATTATTGTTTTACAAATTACAAATGAAGGCTTCTTTGGTGGTCTGAACTTTGAACTGGAGGAATGTAGTGCTTTATTTGGTAGCTTTATTAATAAATGTTATATATCCACTCTAAAATGTTGTATTTGGTGGCTTTCAAAATGACTCATTCAAATGTAAAAAAATATAAAAAAGGATTTTTCATTCTAGAAATGATCGGGAAAAATGACTAAAAGGTCAAAAAATAGCTTTCAATAATTTGTCTATTCTCAATCCGTGAAGGTTGGTATTGGGTTCAAGACTTTAAGTCATTCTCAACACAAAAGAGTCATTCCCTATAGTTTTACCGTTTGTTTATGGATAAAGAGGTCTGTACATGTTCAAATAATTAGTTAGATGCTCTACGAGATCTGGACACCTGTCTTTAAAAAAAAAAAAAAAAATTTACGTCTATTCTCATTCATTTAGCATAATTTAAAAAACAAATTTAGTAGGACATATCTTCTGTGATGATTTTAAGAATTGTTTTTTTTTTCTTCCAAATTATGAGTATTCCTACATTAAATTAAAGGTGAGATCAAATCCATAATGATACATGAAATTACCTACAAGTCATGGCTATCGAACAAGTTTTGATCAGGATCAACCCAAGACTTCTAACCTAATTGCCTGAAGTTCAATTTAGCTATACCTGGGCGGACAATTTATTATGTAAAGGGATCGTAACTATTCAATTGTAAAGATGTCCTAACCATTCAATTGCCTGATCGACTTGGACCATGAGAAATTATAATAATAAAAAAAATGTAGTTTTTGTAAGACGGCCCAGGGAGTGAGCGAACTGGTTGAATGCCCAGTGAGAGGGGGTGGAGCATCTCTAACGAACCTAATCTGGGATTAGGTTTGACAATTCTCAATCAACCCATTAACCCATCAACTTAATTCACTATACAGAATTAGAATTGCTATCTTTAACCTCGTTAATGGTTGATTTGTTCTCTCCATTATAAATAAGATGGATTTGACTTCGCCTTTCCCATAAGAAACAAGTGATGACTCGTGAGAATATAAGAAAAGGGAAACGAACAATTATACAATGAGAGCAATTCATATATGGAAAACTGGGCATAGTTCCTCTGCAAAATATGGTTGTCTACTAATCATGAGTTAAAATGGTTGTCTATTAGTTACAAGTACTGAGTTTTGTAGTACTTACATGGGTTGAATTGTTTGCTAATTATGCAATTTATGGCATAATCATACAACACTGAACACACAGGGAATCTGATGCCAATATCAATTATTAATCTTATATTGAATTACACAGAAATGATATGATTCATATCAACATTGACTCCATGGATGCTGTAAAAACTTTTGAAATTGTAAAAACTTTCAAATAGAGAATGGGTCATGAGTGATGGTCAAGAACTCGCTTCAGAGTATGAGAGTCTTGAATTAGATTTCCACGTCACCACAAATGGCCACTCCTCTGAATAGAGAGAATTATCTGGGTGCTCTTAAAAGGCGTGGACAGCTTGGTAATAAAAAAGAAAAACTTCCAACCAGAGGAAAGATGATCGTTGAAAACTTCCGAACCTTTCAGACTTGCATTGGTTCTTATTTGTTTACATTTGCCTGCTCTATTACACTGGCATTGTACATTCTTGTACTGAGTTTTTGCAATTTTAGAAGTGGGGATTGAAGGTCCCTCATGTCAATGGGCAACTTTTGAGATGATATATTCCTCGACGGCGTCAGTGCCACCGGAAAGCACTCGATCATCATCTGTGAAATGTTTGTACTGAGTTGTGAGGGTGCGCAAGTTATCTGCTTCTACGCCCTGTCACATAGCAAATACACGCCATTTTCAGTTTTTGAGAGGCCAAAGCACAGATAAAAGAGAATTGATTTGAGCATCCACATTTTTGTAAGAGTAAGCATCTAATGATGCAAATTCACAAGTGATTCCCCATTTTGTCTCTGATTTTGCTACTATAAATTGAAAGGAGAAGCAACAAAAATAAGAAAACACTCATAATTTTCATCATTATGTGCTCCTTTTAGAAAAGAGACCGTACCCAAATCAATTCCCAAATAAAATTCATCTGTATGTTGTGTCATTACAGTCTTCCATTGAGTTGTACATGAATTTTTTACTGTATAGAAATAGTAGCATCTCTGTACCTTCATTGATGAACTTAATACACTTCAAACTGGAGCCTCAGCCCTCCTAACGTTGGGAGGCAACCATTGTTTAAGGACTAGTAAAAGGGCTCAGGCGAGTCAACTTAACATGATTCCAATTCAAGTGAGTTACATGAGTTTTCTGGGTTTTCTTTTCCGATTTTCCAAAAAAAAAAAACTCAACCGGATTTCAAACAAGTCCCAGTTTTGAGTTCTTGAACAGTGGAGCTACGGAGGTAAATAGAGACTGTGAAAGGATTTGGGAATTGAGAAATTGAGAAATTGGAATTGCATATTCATACCTGGGTTGGGAGCGATCTTGAACTAGAGAAATCACCAACCTCGTAGCAGTCTTTCTCTTTCATCTCCAACATCGATTGAGCCTCAAAGATGGTGTCGTCGTTGGGGATGACGATGATACGGCCTGGTTGGCTTGGATAGATCAAACGGAGCAACAAAATAATCTTCAAAGTCATTGTTATGATAGTCAATATGACCAATCCCCAGCATGCCCAATTCATGTGAACGTCCTCCCTCTCCCTCACTCTCGATTTCCCTGTCTTCTCTTCCATCTCCATCCACATGCCCAAGTCAACGGCCCTGTCTGATTTTATCTCTCTCTCAGCCTCCTTCGGTACTTCCCACCAAGAACCTCGTCGAGGATTGGAGGCAACTAAAATGAGTGAGCACAACCTCCTGTGGCAAATCCCACTCACTTTCGTTGCTTCACAGGGGCAGATCTGACAGGCTCTCAAGCTTAATTATAAAGTACAATAAAATTCAATTTAAAAAAATCACTTCAAATATATTTTTAAAAACTAATTTTTTTTTAATAATCATTTTAATTTAATCTAGAACATATTTGGAAGTGAGTGACAATTGAATAGTATCACATTTATACAATGATTATAAATATGAATAAAAAGTGTAAATATATGTTAAATGTAAAAATAGTCATTTGAGTTCATAATTAATTAACTCTCAGTACATAATTTTTTATTAAAACTCTATATAATTAGACACATAGTTTTAGAAGATGCAACACGAAAAGTGATCATTTATCTTTAATGTACAAAAAATAAGTAAAATATACATATTGCTGAAAAATGTTTCAATCATTTTTCTTTCTCTTTTCCTATTTGTTTAAACAAAATAAGTATTTCATTTATTTTTGGTGCACCAAAGTTAAAGGTGTTGGTGTACCAATCAATTCCCATGGAGGACATGTATTAGAAAATTTTGATTGTTCAACAATTTATTAAAGAGGCTTTGAAGCTTTTTAAAAGAGTTTTATTTAAATATATCTACTTATTTTTTAATTTAAATCTAAATATATAATTTTAACTTACTTTCTCAAATGCGAGTGACAGTGACAAAAAAACCTGTTTAAATAAAAAATAAATCCTTAGCAAAGAACAACTTTAAAAGATTGGAATGTTATTTAAAGACTTTTTTTTTAATCCTCATATTTGATGTGAGATTAATCTTATGAGGATGAAAACCTTTCATTCGACACACTTGTAAATTGATAAAGAGTAATCTCATATAGAGTGGAGTTTGAACGTGAATAGACTAATATCTTTATCATGAGGTAGGCCCATGTATTTTTGGGTGAGATGAGTAGATTTTTAAAAGATGAACTTTATATATCTCAATTATTGTTATTTAAAATTATTATTATCTAAAATGACAATATAAAAATATGTTTAAAAAATATTTGTTTAATAATTTATTTTTTATTTTAAAAATTAAAAATCTGATACTTCATGAATCTACTTTAAACAGATGAATAGTCTACAAATAATCTACAGTCACATCTAGCCATCTAAGGGTTTGAAGCCTGAAGACCTCCCCCACAGGACGAATGGACGATCCAAACCAAATTGTATCCGTTACCGTTTGCGAATTGTCAAGAAAACCGGACAGCGCGGGAAATAAAAGGAGACTACCCGGCGGTAAGCGGGAAGATGAAAGAGGCAGCATACGCAGCAGAAGCAGAAGCAGAAGAAGAAGAAATGGAAGAGAAATTGTCACTAAATCCCAATTCGAGTCCAAAATCGAATCTTAAAACGAAATTTCCAGCATTTCCTTTCGAGCCGTATCCGATCCAAATCGATTTCATGAACGCTCTCTACCATGCCCTCGACAAAGGAGGAGTCGCCATGCTCGAAAGCCCCACTGGTATTATCACCACAACAAACCGCCCCAATCTTTCTCCCCATTAGATTTCAATCCTGCAGTCTAGTTTTTTTCGGTTTCTGTTTCTTTATTTTAAACTATAGAAAGAACACCACTAATTCTTTTTCTGCAGGAACGGGCAAAACCCTAAGCATCATATGCAGCGCTCTTCAATGGGTGCTCGATCGGAAATCCCATGATCCTCTGAAGCCAAAAACTGAAGAAAAATGCTGTGGAAACCAATCAAGTGTGGAGGATGATGAGCCTGATTGGATGAGGAATTTTTCCTTTGTGGAGACGAAGATGAAAGTGAAGTTAGATCTTGAATCGGGGAATTCTAACAAGGGAAGATCTAATTGTAACTACAAAGGTCTGACAGCGGAGGGCTTTAGAAAGAAAGATGAGAAGACGAGCAACTTGAAGGCGGTGGATGATGATGAAGAGTTTTTGGTGGACGAATATGAGAGCGGAGATGAAGGGATCAATGGTGAAGACTTGAAGAGGAAAGCAGGGGATGTCTGCTTTAGTTCCAGTGATGTCGATGAGGCAGAAGAGGAAGAAAAAGAAGAGGATGACGTTTTTAAGGTTTATTTTTGCAGCAGGACGCATTCGCAGCTATCCCAATTTGTAAAGGAGTTGAAGAAAACATCTTTTGCTTCTGAGATGAAAGTCGTTTGTTTGGGATCTAGGAAAAATTTCTGCATCAATGGAGGTAACTTATGATTCATTGATTTCCTCATTGTTTGATATGTATTTCCTAGTTATCGGGAAACTTGTTTGTTCCTCTTAAGTGCCCATGCTTCTTGTTTCCCATTTCTGGAATTCGTTGTTTCAGGCTTATATATAAATGCTGTCAATATTTTTTGCATATTTGAGCATTTCATGCATTAGATTCTTCTTCGTGGCTTCTCCTACCCATTTTGGTGACTATGATGTGGAGGAAACTGCATATCCTTGGGAGAGAAGGGAAAAATGCTAGGGTGGTTTTAAAACTTTCTTCCTTACGGAGGCTGGCTGCCATCTAATGTGGGCTAGGCTCCTTGTGGTTGGGTGGAATTCATTGAGTACCACTTTGAGTTGGAGAATACCAATTGCTCTCCTATAGATTCATCCTAAATTCATAAGATGGGCAACGGAAACTAAATGGCTTATAACAATCAAATTTTCATGAAATGACTAGGCTAGGATGATCATATGGTGTGTCATCCTCCTCTCTATGTATGTCTTCCAACAAATCCCAACTAACCATCTGGGCCTTAGCCTGGAAAATTGTTGGGCAGTCACTTAGCCAGAGACGCTGATAGAGTTTCTCAAAAGAGAATCCTTTGGAAAATTTCTCTATGGAAGTGCATCATGGGTGAGGTTGGGTGTTCTTTCAGAGGACCCACTTCTTCAAGGTGATGAAAGGTCAAGTAGGGTCTTGCCACATTCTGTTTATTTCTAACTTGACCAGAAAGTGGGAAGTAGTTCTGATTCAATGTGGGTTATTTCTTGATTCTAATGCATAAAATTCCAAGCCGGTATAAGGGAGACTTGGTCTAAGCTTCTTCTGTAAGAAGTTGAATGGTTGATTTCACTGTTTAGGAGATGGGTCATTGGAACACTTCTTATCTATTCAGTATTGCGGAATGGTGTTTAATTCAGTATCAGTTAACTTTTGCTATAGGTGTTTAGTGTTTTAATGCTGATAATTTTCCTTCAGCAACTTCTACTCGGTATTAAAAAATGATGGTTAGTCTTTAATGGCTTATTGTCCCTTTTTTATGTCTGTTTAGAGGTTTTGAGACTAGGAAACCCGATACGGATCAATGAGCGATGTCTGGAGCTGCAGAAGAACAAGAATCAAAAGGGCACCAAAGTCAAGGTTATTACTTTTTTTCCACTTGACTTTGATTTGCCCATTTAGTCATGTTCTCCATTTGGTGTTTTGTGAAATCCCCTACTACAAGAATGGGAATGAATAGAATGATTTATCCCTTTTTTAAAAATTTAGTATTTTTTTTGGCACTTGCATCTTGTTTGAATCCTTTTGCGGAGATTGTCTTCTCGTTTCATGCCGTTGAAAGTCTGCAGTATTTATCAGTTGCCATGTCCTTAGAATTGCCTTTACGGTAATCGGCATCATGGCTTTGTTTTATGTCACATTACTTCCAGATCATTTTGTATTCACAACACTGAATCCATTTGTTGTAACTAAAGTTGGATGAGTTCATCCATATGGTGCCAAGCTCACAATGGTTCATCTTTATTATAATTAATATAAATGTCATCACCACCACAAAGCTGTTTATCCCATAAATGTATATATAGAACAAATATTTGGATTTGATAAGATGTTCTCTGTTGGCCTACTTACCTTGATGCCCAAAATGCTCCTCCTTTATCTTTCTTTTGATAATTTAATGGAAGACCAACATGTGATGGAGTAAGACCTTCAATAAATAAAACACAGTTTTTGTGGGAACAAAAATTATAAGCTGCTCTTTCCACTCAAATCATTAGTCCCTTTTTCAAGTTTGAATCGTTACTGTTAAGATGCTGTGATTCATCCAAAACATGAGTTGTTTGGATAGTGATTTGGTTGAATCATAAATTGTATGATTTTGACAATAATGCTAGATGTTATATTTACTGGAAGTCTATGAGCTTCTTACCCAATGCTTTTCCAATTTCAGTTCATTCTGATTTGGCATCAAGTTTTTGGGTGCATGATGTATTTTCTCAGATGTGACAGTGGCAATATGCAGGTCTTAAGTGATAGAGGAAGAGTTCGACAAACCAAGGCATTGTCTGGATGCCCAATGCTGAGTAAGAAACGGCTACAAAAGCAGTTTAGGAATGAAGTATACCAGAATAATGCCTTGGACATGGAGGATCTTGTGCAATTTGGAAAGAAGATTGGGACCTGTCCCTATTATGGATCTCGAAGTATGGTTCCAACAGCTAATCTTGTGATCCTCCCATACCAATCTCTTCTCTTAAAATCATCTCGTGAATCACTTGGTCTAAATTTGAAAAAAAGCTTAGTGCTTATAGATGAAGCGCACAATCTAGCTGACTCCTTCACCAACATGTACAACTCAAAGATTACTTTCTCACAGGTGGATATTTCTTGTCCCATTTTCCTTGTTATCTAAAATGTTCAAATGATTGATGATTGACTTTGAGTTAGATTGTTCCACAGTTGGGTGATTCAAGCTTAGTTATGTGGTCTATGGAATGCAGTTTGGTAGTTTACCAATTTGTTGGATTAGGTTCAGCTAGTTTTCTGAGATCATCTCAGTTGTAGTTCCATTTCATGAAGTTGTTTCTTATTTGGTTGTTCAAGCCTATTGTGATACTCAGTATGCAACTTGGCACTTGTTTTTCAATTTTTTAGATTAGGTCCACTCAATTCTTTGGATCACCTCAGTAGTAGTTCCATTTTACCAACTCGTTGAATGTATTTGTGTTTCTTATTAAGCATGGTTGTATCACTCAAAATGATTCAATATGGTTTTATTTATTATTTATTTTCAATTGTGTGCAATTTAGTTTAATTTAATTCACATTGTCTGTCTTCTAAAGATTTGTGAAACCCAAATGATGTCATCTTTAAAAACTAGCGTATAAGGAGAGGGAACCCATGTGTTTATAAACCCCCAAGACCCCAAAGCCCATAGGTGATGTGAGACATGCTAACACTTCCCCTTAGCGCCAGAGCTGGAGACACTCGGCTCTCCCTCTCATGCAAGGCTGGAGATATGAACCCGCCCATCTCTGTGGTACACCTGGCTCTGATACCATGTCAAAATTCTCTTGATTGTATATTACTTGAATAAAACAAAGATTAATATATTCAAAGCCCTAATGGAAACAGAAAGACTAAACTACCTTTACACACAAATGACTAAACTTTATATACAAAACAATACAAACTCTAACACCCACCTTCAAACTCACGATGTTACAGTGTTATGCATCGAGAGTTTTCCAAGAAGATACTAGAATCTTGTAATGGTGTGTGACTTTGTGACAAAGTCAGCCAGTTGCATTGCAGAAGAGACAAACAGGACAAAGATCGTGCCAAGCTGCAGATGATGACACACAAAGTGGCAGTCCAGCTCAATATGCTTGGTGCACTCATGAAAAACTGAGTTATGTGCTATTTGAATAACACTCTTATGATCACAGTACATAGAGTAGTAGCAGAAAGAGCGACTCCCATGTCTGCAAGTAACCAACAGAGCCAAATTATCTCAGCAGTGGTAGAAGTCATAGCACGATACTCAGCTTCAGCAGATGAACGAGCAACAATAGACTGCTTTTTGCTTCTCCAGGAAATGAGAGTCACCCAGAGAAACACAAAAGCCAATAGTAGACTTACGATCAAAAGGATCATAACTTAAGACAAGAAGGTGATTTGGAATTAAAAAGTGGTGGTGTACCGTTTAAGAGAAAAGCGGGGTGTGCAAATTAAAACCCTAACTTTTGTGTTGCTATGCACATTTCTCATTCCAAGACAAGAAAGAGAGAGTCTAGGTTTTTTTTTGGATAACATGGTATCCCCACCCCACATTGGAGGTGAGCCTAATCCCACGGATACACGAAACTGCCCTCGAGCTTCGTGTATTAGGTAAGCCCATGAGGAGTCGAATCTAAGACCTCTAGTCTAATCATAAAAGCTTAGACCAACTGAGCTACCCGTGCTGGTGGTTTTCACTCGAAAATTAGTTACTTGTGCTTAGGCGTTGGCCTTCAAAATAATATCTTTTGCATGCTATTAATTACACCTTTTTCTCCTTTTTATATATTTTCTCTATCCTCCATCTTTTTCTTTCTCCTTTTCCTCATTACAATCCAATTTATTGACTTGACACCATCCATGGCCAACCACCGTACATATTGTGAATCATTTGGAAATTGTTTGGTAAGATCTATTTAATAAAAATGAAGATACAAAATAATTTTAAAAGTTGAGATTGAAGCCCAATGCAAAATGGTGAAAGGTTACCTGAAAACAAACTTGAATTTGCAAAAGAAAATGAAGATTAAATTGAAGAACTCAACTTGTGGGTTTTTTCCCCATAATTATTAATAATATCTTAAAACTTTATATACTATTGTACTTTATTTTACAATTTAATTTTATCTATATAATATTTATCATCGGTTGCGATACTATTCTTTTGACTGAGTTTGATTATGGTTGAACCTCATTCAACCTGCCCTTTGACTAAAACAGTTTAACCTACGATTTGGTTTTAAAAATTGATCCTTAGCTACAACTTAAATGGCCCAAAATTTAACAATATTTGAAGGGGCATGTCCGAATTGAACAGTGGATATACATCAGAGAGGTGTCAAACAAACTGCAATTTTTTTTTTTTTTTGTAGTAGTAGTGGGGTGGGGGGCAGACCCATTGTTTGGTATGAGAATGAGCTGTAGTCTATACCCCATCTTTTTGGTTTATTGGCTTATTACCATATAAATGATGCATTAACTCACTTTGTTGCTAAGTCTATGATGCAAGCCCTTTTAAATAAGGCCATTTTGGGATATTCTTTAATAAAATGATTAAATATGTATTGGGTGAATTTATCATGTGTGATATATAGGAACACTTGCATACCATATGGACTAGAATCCATTGACCTAGTTTTTATACTAGACCAAATCATGTTACCATTGAGACAGTTAATTTGTAAAATCCTTTTAATGAAGTAGTTCACAACTCTTATCTAGACTAGGTAATGGAAGTTGTTAATCTGGTTGGCACTGAAAATACAGTGGCCTTAGACATCTCCTGAACAGAACAAACTTAGCCCTTCAGTCAACAGGATGGAAAGAGACTTTCATAAAAAAATACAACAAAGTTCCATTCCTTTTTTATTTATAGTATTAGTCCTCATTCACATGATAAAAGCCAAATATTGGAGGCATAAGATCATTTTGGCTGGTTATTTTGGGTATTCTCTATCCAAGATTGGATCCCTCTGGTCTACAATCTGCTTCAACGAGTCATGGTGTCAAAGTGTCAAACACAAAATGATATGAACTCCAATTTTGTAGTTTGAGGTTGTGGTCTTTTGTGGTTTTGGTATGTGCATGAGAGCTGATGAGCAAACAACTAGCTTGATGGGTTCTTTACAAATTCAGGGGAGGTTTTAATTGCCTCACTGGTTTAAATAGGAAATCAGCACTGAGATTATTTCAATTTCGTGGGTTCTTTACAAAATGAGGGGAGGTTTTCATTGCCTTGATTGATTTAGATAGGAAATCAAAGGCAGCTTTTCTATTCAATTAGGTTTGAAACAATCAATGTTGTCAAACTGATGATGTCCTGGTGAACTGAGATTATTGCAACTTGGTCATTCATTACTCAAATTTTCTGTTACCCAGCTTGAGCAGGTGAATTCCCATCTCGAGCTGTACCTTGATAGGTTCCGGAATCAGTTGGGAGCTGGCAATAGGCGATACATCCAAATTCTCGTTGTCATCACTCAGGCTTTTCTTAGATTGTTGCTTGGGGACATGGAAACTAGTTCCATCAGCTCTTGTAGTGTGGAAGGATCTTCTGGAAAGATAAATGACTCTGATTCTTCTATGACTATAAATGACTTCTTATTTTCCCTAGATATTGACAACATCAACCTGGTTAAGTTATCGCGGTTTATAAAGGAAAGCAACATTATGCACAAGGTACACTGGTCAGCATTATTGAACTCTATCAATGTGTTCTTTCTATTTGAAATGAGATCATGTGATGGTTGGTTTTTTCAGGTCAGTGGATATGGAACTAAACTACTCAATTTACAAAGAGGTTTGGTTCATAATGATGGTGCAGACAATAGTCCTGAAGGAAGCAGTCTATCTGGGTTTCAAGCATTAGCTGGTCTCTTGCTTTCTCTTACAAATAATGATAGTGACGGAAGGATGATAGTTTCAAGACATGCATCCACATGCTCCAGGCAACAAGAAGAAGGCTACTTAAAATATGTCATGCTTGCTGGAGAGAAGTTATTTTCTGAGGTTTGCAAGAAATTCTTAATTCAATTTCTCTTACTTTGTATGAGTTATTATTATTTTAGAATTTGAAGTTTGCTCTCAGCTTTTAACATTTATAAGAAACTCTCTCCACTTTCGCCAACTGAGAGCTCCCAATCCTAGTTCAATTGCTCTTGTTAGGGATATAGAAATATCTACCAACCTTTTCTTTGACATTTCTCTATCATTCATCTCTTTCCATGATGAGTTCATTTTGCCTCCACATGTAATGGAGTAAAATGAAACTAAAATGCTGGTTCGTCATATCCACTATTCATGGGTCCTCCACATGTAAAGCTAAGCGCTCAACTTGTATTTCATTCTAAACATTTGAAATGAGGTGTTAAACGTCATTTTACTAAAGTTTATAATCCCAGGTGGTCCTTGCAAATTGTTTTAGTAGCAAGGGGTGATCAAAAGAGTGAAAACATTGGGGTTTCTAACTAGAGAAGTTATCAGTCAACTGCAGTGTGACCCACTTTTTTGGGGTTGGCCCATCAACTTGTGTGTTAATTAGTTGGACTGGTAGAATTTGTCACAATAGCTGAAGAATATCCTTGATTGATGATCATAACCACCTCTAATAGTTAAAAGAATTGCTAGAGCAGTCTGGTTAACCATTCAAATTATATGCTCTTGATTAAATAATTATAATAACCAAACACAACTTGAAATTTATCATGTTAATAAAAAATGGCTATTGTCAATCCAACAAACCGACATGAATGTAGGTGGGTTGAGTGGGATCTAGAATGTGGGTTGAACTGCAGAACTTGATCTTACAAAATACAATTGTTAGTAACTTTGTTGGTACTCACGAGATTTCCTGGCACTTTCAAAAAAAAAATTACGAGATTTCCTGGAACCCATGTCCTCATTCTATTATTAAACATATCTTATATTTGAACTTTCTACAGATAGTGGAGCAAGCACATGCTGTTATACTCACAGGTGGAACTTTGCAGCCTATTCAAGAGACAACGGAGAGACTTTTTTCATGTTTATCTCCGGACCGGTTTCATTTTTTCTCATGTAATCACATTGTTCCACCAGAAAGTATTTTACCTATTGTCGTTTCACATGGACCTTCTGGCAATTCATTTGATTTTAGTTACAATTCAAGAAGCTCTCCAAGCATGGTCAGTAGTTGCAAATTTTTATTTCAATTAGGTTATACAATGTCATTTATTCAGTTTTCTGAAAATTGATCCAATGGATAGGATAAATTTTCTTTCATCTATTCTGTTAGCCTTCAGCCTTTGGATTTGCCCTAACCTAAATCCAATATAGTATTTTGGTTGGGTGATATATCCTTTTTGAATTTTCTGGATCCAGTTTTGTGGGGCCCTCAGTTGCCATGCCACAGAATTAATTGCCTGTTCTCAAAAGATTTTTTTTTAAAAGAAAAAGTACAATCAGCTAAAGAAGCTTTCTGTGGCAGAAACTTAAGCTTGTTGGTATGCATGAATGTGAGGAACGATGAAATATGAATTTTATGATCATATGATGTTTCCACCTGTTTCATATGTTTCCCTAATGATACTTGTTAAACTGTAATTTTTCTAGAGTCCATTCTTAAAGCTGAACCAAGGATTTCCTTTCCTAGGGTTAGTGGCCAAGCTGAGCTCTAGAGCTGGACTTTGTTCCTTGTCAACATTCATTACACAAACATGCTTTAAGCAGCCTATTACCATTTGATTGTTGAAATGTTATTTATGAACGGTTGATTCATGTTGGAACATGGTGGGGGCTAACTATAGTGTGGCAAATGCCTTGCATCACAGATAGAGGAACTGGGGCGTTTAACTTGCAATCTAGTAGGAGTGGTTCCTGAAGGAATTGTCATGTTCTTCTCTTCATTTGAGTTTGAAGGGCAAGTTTATAATGCATGGAAGGCTTCAGGTATAATTGCAAGAATTCTGAAAAAAAAGCAGGTGTTCAGGGAGCCCAGAAGCAGTCTGGATGTTGAAGCTGTTCTCAAGGAATACAAGGAAGCTATTTCACTGTTCAGTGCTGACTCAGAAGAACCAGGAACTCATGGTGCGCTACTTTTAGCTGTAGTGGGCGGAAAGATTTCTGAAGGTATTAACTTCAGTGATGGAATGGGCAGATGTGTGGTTATGGTAGGACTTCCCTATCCAAGTCCATCTGATGTGGAACTACTGGAAAGGATAAAACATATTGAAAGGCTAAGTGAATCAAATGCAAATGGACCTATGAACCTTTTTGATAGTGAAACATACACTGAAAATTCTGTTCAAATGGGTTTCAGCATCATAAAAAGTTGCAGGCGGAGGGGGAGAGAATATTATGAAAATCTGTGCATGAAGGCAGTAAATCAATCCATTGGTATGTAGACCAGAGTACCTATCTTTTCTTAATCTAGTGATATCTATTCTAGCCTGTGTTGAGTTTGGCCATAGAATGTTGATCCTGATCATTCGTCTGGCAAGTCCCAACTGGATAAACCATGCTATGAAAGTAAATTCATAGATCCTAACCATCTGATATTTTGTAATATTTTCAATGGTTTTGGCATGTCACTGTATTTGTTTCCTCAATCATCTACTTAGATGTTATCAACCAAAGCTAATATTGCCCCATTAGGGAGATTTTAGTGCATGGTCTATCTGTGGGAAGGTCCAGATTAAAGGTCTGAATTACTGAAATATGGATTCCAATTGTATCTTTTCTAGATGCATAATATTATACTTACCTTGAAATTAAACCCTTTATACCCTATGATGTGGTAAGTCATTGATTGGTATTTGAACTGAGTCTTGAAAGGCCAACCAATTGTCTTGCCACATCAATGTAGGAGTATTGTAATTTAAGTGCAGCATCTCCCTTTCTAGATTTCTTAGAATCATGATAATGGCTGTTTATGCACATTTTCCACGGATGCTTCTCCTTTTTATCTTTTACTTCAATTATTCGAACTCCAGGTCGGGCAATTAGGCATGTGAATGATTATGCAGCAATCCTGTTGGTGGATTCACGTTATGCAACCACTTCATCGAAAGGGAGCTTTTCACACCCAACAAACAAGCTCCCACAGTGGATAAAAAACTGTTTAATTCCTTCCCCTGGAAACTATGGGGAGATACTTAGGCTACTTCATCAGTTTTTTAAATTCAACAAGCAGAGAAAGTGCCAGTAAAAAATCCAAAGCATCATGTTCCTGTGGAGGTTCAGGGCTCTTGGGTTAACCAATTTCTGCAGAGGCTTAGCTACTGTGTTTAGGGTATGTCTTCTCTATTTTTCCATTCATTTATGACTTTCCAGCATCATTCTTTATCCAAGAACCGTTGGCAGACCATGGTAGAGTTGTTGTATCTCTTCTTATGTTTGTTGAGATGTTGTAGTTATCATATAGGATAAGATAAGCCTTTGCAATTGAATTTGTTGTAAACGCGTGCATGTACACACACAAATGACTGTATATATTGTTGTTTTGAGGAATGGATGTCCTATCATTTCTACTTCTTCACACAGTTGGTTGTACTCCATAATCCACAACCCAGGTCAAGCATACGAGATCAAGAAGGAATCCAACAAAGCTACATATAGGGAAACTGAACAACTATTTATTTCCTTTTTGGACAGAGGACCTGAGATTATGATGCCAGACTTGCATAGGTGGAGTCCATCTTCATCCATCCTAGAGGAAGAAAGTTGCATTTTTTAATAGCAAAATTTGCCATCACACTAACTTTATAATCTGTTTATGCCCATTTGAGAGGCATGCAAGTGACAACTGATCTTCGGTGAATTTAACCACTTCTATCAATGCAAGGGACCCGGCAAATTATTTGGTCCATAACAATGCTTGCAAGTTCACTTTGTCTTTGGACTGATCATCATATTCTCAGTTGATTCTACTATTGAAACTATGATTAACCATGGATGTATTATGGTAGGCTTTCTTTTTCATGCAACTTTTACTTGTATCTTCTGGAGATTTTAACTTCTCCTCAGTACTGCTGGCTACAAGATAGCTGTAATGACCAATTACTAACTCCTCTCTCTCTCTCTCTCACATAGTAGGGAAAACGAAGAAAAAACACAAGTTCTTGAAGTCGCATTCAAAAGAAAAATCCCTTCAAGGAGAAGCTTTGTTTCTATGGCCAAAGAGCAATTTAACACATGCTGTCATTTTTCAGCATCCACCATCCCTTTGAATTATGCTAATCCCATGAATTGGATAGGGACCCAATCTCCTAAACTTGAAAAGGGGAACAACTCTTTGCTCATGATGGAGTTGCTTCACCCAAGCACAGATCATTCAAGAATGGTGATGACTGATAACAACTCTTTCCTGATTCGCTAGTTGGAACTTGGGAGGGAATTTGGTATACTAGTGAAATGATTATACGTTAAATGATGCTCTTTTCATATTATATTTTCAAGTTGATATGAATATCTAGTTCTGTTTATGAAAATGTTAAGAGAAATTTTTTATTTTTTACATGAATGTGTTGAATTCTTTTAAAGTACAACGCCAATGTGCATGTCAATAGTTATTATTTTTATGATATTCTATTGTAGACATTAGTACCAAATAGGTTGTAATAAAATCAGGAGAAAAAAATAATTCCAGACAAACTCTACCAAACAATTTTTGAAATCAGGCGAATGACATAGGTTTCAGACAACTATTTCAAGACTATCAAACATGCTTGAATTGGCCATTTTCTTTCCATTGTCACGTCAGCGATCTCATTTTTTGAAATGAATTAACCACCAAACATACCCAGATTGACTATCTTACTTTGATAAGCCTATTTTCTCTAGTAAATTAATATTATTAAAAATAAAATGGTCACGATAACTCGTGAGTAATTAAAGATTAGAGATTTCAAAACATAAAATAGTATAGGAAGGTGGCAATGGAATATTCAATCTTAAAAATTCTCAAATTAAACAAATTCTAAAATTTGATATGTAATAGATTTAGAATCTTAGCCAAATGGATCATCCCTTTTGAATCTAACATTAAAAAATGGGTTAATGTTTCGAAAGTAAAACTGATGGATCATCAGCCTTTCCCTACTCTTAAATTGGTCTCTTACAAACAGCTTAGAACCAATCCAAGGGTTGAACGGCCAACAAATTTCCTCATTCAGCTTGGCTGAATCTGAGTAAAACTCGAGTTAGAAACCTAGAAATCCATTGGCCTCAATGCCCATCAAAGGTTTTCAGCTAAACCAATTTACAGCCCAACCCTAGTTAACTCATTGTCTATTGGACCCACAGAATTGTTGAATCGACTCGTGGATGAAGGGGATCAGAAGAACCCAGCTATAATGATTTATTAGCTGCGTTTGGATGGGGTAACGGGGTAATTCCTCATTATCTTTATTTGGTAATTGAAGGAGAGGAGTGAAAAATCAATTTTTTACCTCTTTCCCTCAACTTTTGAAAACCCTTTTCAAAGAAAAGGTTTTTCATATTACATGTAGGAACTCCTCTCCAAAACTTACCCCTCATCCAAACATAGCCCATCGTGGTCTTGGACACTCAGATAAGAGAGATGGAAAGATGTACAGAGAGGCTATATATTGACATGAATATTTGATAGTTGGAATTTATATCAGTATTAAATCAAAAGTATCAAATTATTATCAAAGTTGAAATCTTTTTATATATAAGATATCGGTAGGCTGAAATTAATTTAGAATTTAATCCCAAACATATTAATGTACAACTCACCCTAATTAGTAAAAAGAATTTTAAACCATTATACTTTATAAAGTTGAATATGAAGTAAAGAAGTAGAGATCAATAGATAAATTTAAAATTTTATAGATGTGTATATAATGTTCAACGAGTAAGTTAATTTGAAAAAAAATAAGTTTAAAAATGACTGGATATGTAAAATTATTTTAAATAAAAAATATATTGAAAGAAATTCATTTAAGGTAATTTGATTATATTAGTAAGAAATCAGGTACAGTCTCATACATGGAGTGAATTGACTCTCTGCTCTAAGAAGTTTGGATAACTCATAAGGAGAGTAATTATAATATAATATATAATAAAAAGATAAATAAAATTTAGAAGGCGGGTCATATAGACACCTGGATTTCCTGCCTCTACATACCTATTTTCGATTTTTTGGTGAAATTATCATTCTACCCCCACGTTTTAACTAATCCGAATGACCTGACAGTTCATTCTCAGTTTGGATGAATACAGTTATTCGAACAAATACCTCAGTGTATTTTTAGTTCATTCGAACGAATTTTCATTCGTTCGAATAAACAGTTTGGTTCATTCAATCTTTCACAAAATTCGACTTATTCATCGAATGAACCAAACTGTTCATTCGAAAGAACAAAAATTATACTAAGGTGTTATATATTCATTCAAATGAATTAAGAATTAACTAAAAGTTCGTTGGAATGAATTTATATGCAGAGGTAGAATGATAACTTCAAAACAAAAATTCAAAAATAGATGTACAGAAGCAGAAAATCCTAATGTCTACGTACATGGCTTACCAATTTAGAAAGTCAAGTATGCTTGGATAAGGTCGAGATAAACTTAGAGAACGGTAATTCTGTATCTTTGAATGCCATTAAAGGGAGTCCATATAGACACCGACGTTTTCTGCCAGCAGACATCGAAATTCGGATTTTAAGTGAAAATTACCCTTCTGCCCTTCCGTGTAGAATTGACTTAAGCACGAGCTGAAGATGAAGCGATCGATTCTGTTAATGTATGCTACAATAATTATATTATTTAAATAATAAAATTTCCTTTAAAACTTTAAAGTTATTTTTTAAGCATTGTGTATTTTCAAAATTTCTCAAATTTAATATCCGGACTAATTACGATAACCTGATAAAAATATTTTAAAACTTAAAGATCTTTTGACACTCCCAAATACTTAAAACAGAGTATTTTACAAATAAGGGTATCCCTTGGCTGTGCCGAAAACACATTTGGGAGTGTCAAACGACCTTGAAGTCCTAAAGTATTTTTATCAGGTTATCGTAATTAGTCCGGATATTCAATTTGAAATTTTTGAAAATACACAGTGCTTAAAAATACCGTTAAAATTTTATCTTTCCTTTAAAACTTTAACGGTATTTTTTAAGCACTATATATTTTCAAAATTTCTCAAATTAAATATCCAAACTAATTACGATAACCTGATAAAAATAATTTAATACTTTAAGGTCTTTTGACACTCTCAAATGTGTTTTCGGCACAGCAAAAGGATACCTTTATTTGTAAAACACTTTGTTTGAAGTATTTGGCAGTGTCAAAAGACTTTAAAATCTTAAAGTATTTTTATCAGGTTATCATAATTAGTGTAGATATTAAATTTGAGAAATTTTAAAAATACATAGTATTTTAAAAATAACTTTAAAATTTTAAAAAAAAATTATTATTTAAATAATATAATTACTGAATCGATTGCGATCGATTTGTTACGTGGTTTTGCTTCCACTCGTTCGCAGTCAATCGATCGATTTTTCAATCGATTTTTTCAGTTCATGCTTCGATTTGTTCGCGTGAATTCCTGAAAAAAGGGTAGAAGGGTAATTTTCATTTAAAAAATCTGAATTTCAGTGTGTTGACAAAAAAACGTCCTCTCTATATGGGCTCCCCGCCATTAAATTATGAAAGTAACTTGGTGCATTCAATATCGCTGCCATAAATCATAAATGTTTGTCAGCATTCTGCCAAGTGCCCGGACACATCATATTCTCTTGTTGATATCCTGGTAGGGCAACGACAAATGCTGGCTGGTTGGTTAGATGCTCTCTGTGCTCCCAATTTTTTTTTTTAATGCATGATAAAAATGTATTATGCTTATTTATTTTTTAGTGTAATATTGTATTTCTTTCAATATTTTGCTAAACCCATTACTGCAATCATGGGTTTGAGATGTCTGTTCTCTTATTTTTCTGATGACGTATTACAATCTTGGTGGGTATCAGTTAAAGAGGAATAGATCTGAGAACAGAGAGGTCACAACGCGGAGGAAATGGCGAGAGAGGAGGCGGTTGCAGACTCTAAAAGAGTAGAAACCCAAGAACTTCAGACGACAAGTGTTGGTAATGACGAAAAAATGTATCTGAACAAATATGTGCTTCTGAGTGCCATCTTGGCCTCCATGAACTCAGTTCTTTTGGGTTACGGTAAGTAGAAACTTCGTGCATTAAAGTTTTAATGTCCATTAAATTGCTATTGCTTACGATTTGGATGATGCCCAAATCGCTATTTGTTTTGAAAACTAGGGAGGAGGACATGGATGCCCAAATCACCATTGATTTGACTGCAAGGACATGGTCTTACAATGACTCAAATTGCTGTATTTTACTACTATGGTGCAGATATTGGAGTGATGAGTGGTGCTGTGCTGTTTATTAAGGATGAACTGAAGATCACATCAACCCAAGAAGAGATCCTGATAGGCTCTCTCAACATCTGTTCTCTTCTGGGGTCGTTGGCAGCTGGAAAGACATCTGACTGGATTGGAAGGCGGTTCACTATCATGATCTCATCAGCCATGTTTTTGGCCGGTGCATTGCTGATGGGTTTAGCTCCTTCCTTTGCCTTCCTCATGATGGATAGAGTGGTGTCTGGAATCGGCGTCGGCTATTCTCTCATGATTGCGCCGGTCTACACGGCCGAGCTCTCCCCGGCCGCCACTAGGGGCTTCTTCACATCTTTCCCCGAAGTCTTCATCACTGTCGGCATTCTTCTCGGGTACATCTCAAATTATGCCTTTGCGGGTCTGCCGGATAAAATAAACTGGCGGTTGATGGTGGGAATTGCAGCAATCCCGGCGGTTATCGTGGGGATTGGGATAACTGTATTGCCGGAGTCGCCGAGGTGGCTCATGATGCAGGGCCGATCTGAGGAAGCAAAGAAGGTGCTTATGAGAACATCTAACAATGAAAGAGAAGCCGAGTCTAGATTCATTGACATGACACAAGCTGTGGTCGAATTCTCTACTTTTGCTACCAGTGCTGGCTCTGCCCCCAGTAGCAGCAGCTCAACGATCAGTACTAATGCCAAGAACGGCAGCTGGAGGGGGAAAGGAGTGTGGAAGGAGCTGCTGCTAAAGCCATCGCCCCCTGTTCGAAGAATGCTCATGTCGGCAATTGGAATGAACTTCTTCATGCAAGCGTCAGGCAACGATGCAGTCATGTACTACTCGCCGGAGGTGTTCAGGGCGGCGGGAATTCACAGGAACAAGGAGCTGGTGGGCATCACCATTGCCATGGGCTTTGCAAAGACGTGCTTTGTGTTGTTGTCAGCTCTTTACTTGGACAAGTTTGGGAGGCGGCCTCTGCTGCTTCTGGGTTCAACTGGGGTGGCAGTGTCTCTGGCTGTGCTCGGCGTCGGGTCGAAGATCCTCGAGATGTCGGAGCAGAAGCCCAAGTGGGCAATTGCAATGTGTGTGGTGGCCGTTTGTGCGGATGTGTCTTTCTTCTCAATAGGGTTGGGGCCTATTACGTGGGTGTATTCGTCGGAGATATTTCCGACGAGGCTGAGAGAGCAGGGGACGAGCATTGCGGTGTCTGTGAATAGGGTGGTAAGTGGGGCAGTGGCAATGAGCTTTCTTTCCATTTCTAAGGCCATATCATTTGGTTACTTGTTACTCATCTTTGCTGGGATTTCTACACTTGGGACACTCTTTTTCTACTCGTTCTTGCCTGAAACCAAAGGCAAGAGTTTGGAAGAGATGGAAACTCTGTTTGAAAAGAAGCAGCAGGAACAGGGAGCTGGTTAGAGAATTCCTCCACACACGGGAGAAAATGCAGGTAAAAATGAAAAACGGAATAGAGTAGTAGAAATTAGCGTAGAGCCATAGACAAACTAAGTTTTGAAATCGATTATCAAGGTGAGGAAAGGTTAATCTGCTGTTTTCAACACTTAAAACAAAAAATTAGTCTGTAAATCAAAATGTATAAGACCTGTGTGGAATGTGGATCCAAAGAAAAGTAGATTTGATCATAATTTCATCAACAATCCACTTTCATATAAGTTGATGTTGATTAGTGTTTTGAAATTGGATTGTCTTTGTTGATTTCCCATAGCCATTCTTGTCCTCTTATTATTATTTAAGGGAAGCAGATTGAAAACCAGTCAATTAGTTGTATATAACTGGAGAAAAACAGTGACAATGGTGTTTGATCAATCTAATTATCTTTTTCCCTCTTCAATTTTCGACGAGTTAAAGTCAAACACGTGACTCTAGATGGCTTTTGAAAACCTCAAAATTTGGAAATATTTTTTTGATGAGGAAGTGATGGATTAACTCAATAAGATTAATCCTCTCAGAGCCTCTATAGTCATTGCCCACACAGCCTATCTGAATAAGTCAGGTGGTATGATTTTTGACTTCGTTCTAAATGGGACCCACTTGGGATCAAACTCTGCTAAGCAGAGATGCCATGTTGCAGACACAATGACTCTGGGTGGATCATCAAAAAAATTGCTTTTGAAATATATAATAAAAAAATATATTATAATATTTTATTAATCATGTGATGTATAAGATCTGTATCAGATTTGAATTACTTTTGGTATTGTAATTTGATGGTTGAAGACGAGGATGTCAATATTTTTAATCTAATTTGAGTTTGGATCAAATATTATGAATTTGAATTTAAATTTGTGATAATTTAAACTCAACACTATTATTTGAGATTGGTCGTTCTTTAGTAGAAATTAGCTAAACCTTACTATATGTAGCTGAGGCAATGCAGGGATGTTAAATGGATGTGGGGTTGGTGTGAGTCACGACTTGGCCGTTTCCTATTTGCCAATGGCCAATAAGTTGCCTGCAGCACTTCATTTCCGGCGAGGAACGTGTGATGGGGTGGTTAAGTGGGCAATCTCGTCAGCCTCACCCTATTTATTATCTAAGGAGTCAATAAAAAATCATTTCCATTAATTCATTTAAGTTGTGATTTTAATGCTACCATAAAAATAAAAATAATTAAAATCTCATAGATATAAGAATGATTAGATAAGAAAAAAGATGTCAACTCAGTTTGGCAATAGGTCCGTAGAAAATTTTCACTATTAAGACAACATGAGATTATTATCTTTTACATATAAGAGTTCAATCAAAAGTCATCTCAATTAATTTACCTAAGTTGTGATTTTAATGCTACCATAAAAATAAAAATAATAAAAATATTATGAATATAAAAAATATTCAATTACTTAAAAATGTGAATTTTTGCAGGTACATGCTGGAACACCTGTCTTTCAATGTGAGCTTTAAACAGGAATGGGCATTGCAATATGCACATAATAATTTTACTAGAGTAAATGGGCTACATTTTCTCATGGGACTTTATATGAAGATAAATCTTTTAATGCATTGGTAAATATATTTCAATTGTGAGGTCAGCAGATTAAATCCATGTGATGGCCTGCCCCAGATGTTTGATTTCTGGAGCGTAATTGTTAGATATAAATTTGACTTTATACGAAGACAAAATTTTCACATTATTATATTTTGTAATCCTAATTAGGACAGTATATAATATCTCTTTTTCGTGAAAGAGATTAGAGAGAACGAAAATTGTAATATACACGACTATATCTTTTTCTTTGTTTTTGCGGTATAATGGATTTGGTTTGAACCCGTAGACGTACTGAAAAAGAACTACATAAAATCTCCATGTCTTGTGTGTATTTGATCTGTGGTTTATTTTTTTATTCATTGTTTTGTGTGCTTCTATTCACAACACCGGAAGGTGTACTCAGTTATCCAGAAGGTGTTTTACTTATGATTGTAAAACATTAGGCCCAAATTTCAAATGGGGTCAGATTGGGCTCAGTGCATAAAATTCCGAGTTTATCCTGAAAGCTCAAATTTGAGCCATAACTTATAAAATCTAGGTTTTTTCCTTTAAAATTAATGATGTATATAATATAAAATATATGTAATGATATAAATTTGTTTTATTCAATAATACAAAAAGCTTCAGTTTTAGGCCTAGAAATCCTAAGCATGAATAAGCCCGAATATATATTTTTACTTTCGGGCCTACAATTAGAGTTTGATCCTGATTCGTATTAGACTAATTTGGGTTGATCTAGACTTGGGCTCAAATAGACCCAAAACCCGGCTTCGCCCACCTGAGTTTGGAGCCATAGTTTCAGGCCTGAATTGGGCCCATATATGGACCAAAAGTTATCCACATGGTGGTTTACGAGGCAATATCTGTGGCGATATATGTGAAAAACTAGGTATCACATGTGATTTTTTTTTTAATTTTTCTTAACATTTGAAACCATGGTTTACTGTATTCTTCAACTTTTCAAAAACTTTTCAATGTGGAGAGTTAATTAGATGATTCCTTTAATTAAAAATATATACTGATTTTGCACATGTGCACAATAAATTTTCTAAATATAAAATTTGATAATCATGTTACATTGAAACATCAAACATATCTATGAGAGAGTTTGGTATTTATATATTTTATAGTCATTGAACATCATTGCATTGCTCAAAGATAAATAGACTTTTAGAAATAAAAACTTCACAGCCTACAAAAAAAACTTCTCTAATTTACAATCACGAGTCAATTTTTAAACATGTCATGTCAGTAAATTTTTAACGTGCACGAGGGAGGTTCGTCTGAAGCAAGTCTAAACTTTTTTTTCTTTTCATTTTTACCTATTTTTTTTAATCCAGATGGAGTAAAAGATATAACAGAAAAAAGTAAAAGAAGTTTTTTTTTAGTCCAATTTCCACTCTCTATAAAATTATTTAATATATTTAAGTAAAATAACTTACACATAACTTAAGAATTAGAGATTTGAACACCTTAATTATAATTAATATTATATATATGTCTCAACTCGTTTGAAAATCTCTCCATTCCCTTCAAGCAGTTCCGACCTTTTGAAAGAAAACCAACATGGAGAAGCGATTCAAGCAGGCAATTTCACGCTTATTTCGGTCGTGCCGGTCCCGAAGCATTGACGATATCGTCCAGGAACCGGTTTTTCTACGTCGAGATTTCATCTTACTCGATTCTTCATCTCCCGAGACTCGAGCTGCTCCCTTCATTTTCCGCCGGAAATCGAAGAGGAACGTCGAGAGCAGCGAAGAAATGCATGGAAGAAGGAGGTGTCCTCTTTCTCTAAATTCCTTCAACACTCCACAGAAGTTAGAAAGGAAGAAGAAAATGAAGAAGCCGACGGAGAGGAAGACGAAATCGACCATAGAAGCAATGCTGATGAGAACTTCCTCAACAGACAGTCTCGAGTTCTTCAGCAGCGACGGAGAAACAGAGCAAGAGACGATGACTCTCTTCTCTTCCAAGATATTCTCTTCTGATTCCCCTGAAATCTGCGGCAGACACGAGAAAAATTCTAGAAAATCTCGGCATATCAAGTTGTCGAGCAGGAATTCCAGCATGGGTTTTCCTAGCATGATGAGAGGAAAGGTCCACGAGAGTGTGGCGGTGGTGAAGAGTTCGAGAGATCCATATGGAGATTTCAGGAGATCCATGGTGGAGATGATAATCGAGAAGCAGATGTTCTCTGTCAAGGACCTTGAGCAGCTCCTTCACTGCTTCTTGTCTTTGAATTCATCCTGTCACCATGAGGTTATCATCAAGGTCTTCTCGGATGTTCTGGAAGCTTTGTTCAGTAACTCACCTTGATTTCACTTTTTTAGAATCTTACAGCCTTATAGTTTCTCCATCTTCTTCTCCATTTGCTCTGTAAAAGGTTGGATTCATCTAGATTTACTTTCACTTTGGAAGCTGTCTTTACTGGTATTGCTGAAACCATTACCCACTACACAGTTGGAAGAAAAGTTACTTCTTCTCCATTTCCCTTGGTTGGTTTTGCTTGTCTTCTTGTTATTTTGCATTTCTGTTCTTAATTTCTCAATCACATTTAAAAAAAAAAAAATTATTTAGTTTTTTAAGTAACCTTTTTGGGTGTCTCTAGAAGTATTTTCTTTTAGGTGTTTCTTTAAATTATTTATAAAATTTGGACCAATTTGATCAGCTTAACTCTGATAATTATTTAAAAAATTTCAAGTTATTAAATAAATGTTTCAAATATTAAAAAGTAATAAAATATATAAAATACGAAGTCATTTTCAACAAGGACTTTGTTGCGGCTACCGAGTTCTGTGGAGCTGAAGTGACCCCATGTGTTGTCTGTCATACACCCATTTATTGAATACAAACTTTCTTTCCAGATTCTCTAAAATTCTAATACTAGAAGTAGATAGAATGGGTCTGTGTGTCAGAGCTCAGAAGGAATGGCTATTGGCCAGTGCAAAATCTCAGTCATTTTATTTAATAATATTTTTTATTTAATAATCTTTATGAGTTTTATTTATATTCTATTCTTCTTCATGTTTTTGTTTGTACAGAGCAGAGAGATTTTTGGTGTGAGGTTATTCTTGTGTAATTTCTGTATCTGTCTGTCTCTGCAGTTTATTTCATTTCCTTTAGAGCTCAGTAATCGAAAAGAGAACTGCGCTACTCTGTCAAATCCTCCTCTTTTGGAAAACTTGTTTCCCGCAGTGAGCAGAGTAGATACAGTGGTTTCATCTTCTTGTCATATTGTCAGGAGGAAAGGAACAGGACAACAGCTGCCTGCTTTACCCATTCCATGAATTGTTATCTGTCTTCTTCCTCTCTCTCTCTCCACATCAAATCACCTACAGAATTATATTACCACGTTATCTAGAATAACAGACCAACAAGAGATTACTTTTCTTGAATTATTCAATTTATGCTTTTAAGCCGTTTAAATTTTGATTAATTTAAAAATATTTTAAATTAATTAAATTTATAAATATAAGAACATATCTTGATTAAGGTATTAAAATAGCAAATGCATTTAAGTTGAATAAATAAATTAATTTATTTATGTAACAACTTGTCTTCCAACACACTATTATCCACTTTGGATTAAAAAAATCTATACAGTTTTGCATTGAGTTCAACTTTAATTCTTACAAAATAGATTGTGTTAGATGGAGGGGTGTTTCCTTTTATATTCTCTCATATTTTAGGACTTTTTTTCCACTCACGCACACACCCCTCTCTCTCACTCTCTCTTTAGCAACCAACACTATGGCGCCTGGGGCATTGGGCCTAGAGCGTCACAATTTAATTAAATTGATAAATGGCTTTGAGTAAACTTAATTTGATTCTTTTAAAAAGAGTATAATTAGGGATGAACTATCTAATAAATAAGTTATATGTTAAAAGTTTGCCAAAAAAACTTGTACTAAATTAGATCTAATTGATCTATATACTACATTTGATACGACTAACTTATTTAATAAATAAATAAATAATGGATTAAAAGTTAGATGATTTGACCTTCATTTGAATCCAACTCGACCCATAACTAGGTCGGTCAAAAATGCAGAATTAGCGACTTTTATTTGTTATTTTTTTCTCCATTTTTGTTGGGGCTTCAGTATAGAATTCATTTCTCTTCCATAATTCCATTTATAATTTGAATTAGGAATACTGATACATGGCCTACTTTCATAGATTTATCTATTTGTTTATAAGATGCAAGGAACAAAAAGACCTGCTCCAATATTCCAGACATGAAAAAGCTGACTCCACTCTAGTGCCGGATTGCCGATAGGACGTTCTGTTCTCTTGAGAACAGAGAATTGAATTAGTTTGTTTGAGTTCGAGTTGAAATTTTTTTGAGTTAAGTGAGTTGATAAAATTTTGAGTTAAGTGACTCTAAAATTCATATGAGTTATTTGACTCGATATAATCGTCTCAGTCATTTTTCTATCCAAAGTCAAATTATTTATTAAATTTAGTAATTTTATTCAGCTCAATTAACAGGTCAAAGATACTCAATTCAAACCATTCATAGTTTACTTGAAAAAATGATCAAAATGGGTCAAGTTACTTTAGAGTGAGTCAGTTTGCTCTGTATTTTATTAAACTTTAGGCCAGATTGAAAAAAATATTGTTCATTTCAGACTTCAAACAGCCTCATTGTTCATATGGCCAGGACAGATTGTCTGTGAATATAATTAGGTTTTGAATATCAGATCTGAGTACATAGACATTTATTCATCACTTCAACTTTAATTTTTATAATTAGTTAAATTAAAAAAAATGCAAAGCATAAAAACGAAGAACTATTTTTTTTTTTTTTTAATTTTGTTTTAAAATTTTAGATATTTTGACAGAGATTTTCTATATAAAAAGTAGCTAAGTGGAATGTATCATGATAAATTAGAGTCCATATCTATTTTGAAGGTATTATATCGAAAACGTTTAATAAGACCGTCTTTTAAATAGGTCTTGATCTTCTATGTGTTTTAATGTAGATTTTGAAAAGAGATTATAAAAGTTTACTATTTTATCATTATTTGTCCTAATTTTATATTTTTTAAATTAATAAATTAAATTTATCAAAATTTAAAATACTAAAATTCTGTAAATAAAATGATAAATTAATGCAGCAACTTCACAAATCTCTTATCCATGTTGTTATACAACACACTTAATCGTGCGGATAGCATAATCCATTCCAAGGGCAGTTATGAGTCTTGCTAACTAGTCTTATTATATTTGATCAAGCATGATAAACAGTTCATACTACTTTTCACTTTTGATTCTATCTTGTCACAGTAAAGTGTGTTAGTGATATCGGCTGATATGTATCATATCGATCGAGATATTTCGATTTTTGATATCTCGCCAGATGCAATATCCAGGATTGGATATTTGGGTTTGTGGTTGGTCCCCTGTAAATGGATGAGCATGGATGCAGTAGATGCTTTGTCTATTTACAGATACTGAGGTATTCAGTGTTCAATGTATCAATCTTTTGGGTAAACGTTAAAATGCTTTCAAACTTATTTTACTGATCAAGATTTTTGTTTTCTACCAGAGAAATCTATTTTTTTTTTATTGTGATTATCTAATAAAAATAAAAATAAAAATGAATATCTCAACGGAAGAATAACCTATTAAGTAGAATCTTTTGTTGAGTTGAATCTTCTAATTTTTTTTCTTCCAATCTAAACACACTATAAAAGTGCATCAAAAACACATGTAGGCTTATTGTCGTTTGAAGGTTGTTTAGTCATAACTCCAAGAAGATAAGGTGTGTTATCTCAAAATTTCAATTAGGATTAGAAGATTTTAGGAATTTTTTTTTTTTGTGTATATGTAAAAATATCATATTAATGTGTACTTTTACAAATTAAATTTCAAAAGAAATAATCTTGTTGACTCTTTATTTTGACAAATATTAGAAATAACACACACATAATGTAAGATATGACGTATGAAAATGTCCTATTTAATAAATAAATATTATATATCGACTCTCTTAAAAGAGCTCTAACTTTTTGATCCATTGAGGGAAGAAATTCCTGATTCCACCTTGATTGTCTCACTTATTGTTAATTAGGGCTGAAATCGGATCGGGACGGGTCAGGTTTTTTAAAATCCAATCTGATCCGAGTTACTAATATATAGAACCCGACCCGATCAAACCCGACCTGCATTTTGAATCTACTTTACCCTAGTTTTTACCAGATCGGGTCAGGTTAACTTAAAAATCTCTAAACTCAACCTGACTCCGAATTAAATACGGATTTTTTACTTCTCAACCCGATCAGATCCGCTGACTCCAACTTTCATGACCCAACCCATATGATTTTTGAGTCGGGTCATGTGGGTTCGGCCAAAACCCGACCCAAGTTTCACTCCGTAGTTAATATGGTGCCCATGTATATATGATCCTAAGCAACCAGTCATTAGGGTAGAAGCATGAATTTTGTCTCCTGTAGCAGTGGACTGTAGGGGCTGTGATCAAGTTTCATGTTGAAAGTGTAGAGAAGACTTAAAAATTTATATGAAACTTAGATCACTCTACCTACAGAAGGAAGATTGTTTGTACTGCTAACGAGGCCAACATCAGTGGATTGTGGTGTTCTCTTCTCTTCAAGTCTACCTACATAAAGGCTATCATGCTAGAAATAAGACAAGACGACATTCTTTGGATGGTCTCACACGTTATAACCTCGTGATATTGTCAGCCGGTGAGCAACTTATTGTACATAAGCTTGAAACCCAGAGACAACAGTGTTTTTTACTAGAGAAGGAATGGAAATAGATTGGAAGCAGTCGAGAATTAATGGCGCCTTCTAGTCAATTCAGTGGTGGAGATCTCATTTACTGTTAGCTGCAACTAAGAAAGCTTTCTTACATTGCAGAGATTGAGAAAAATTTAAAAATATCAAAAGAAGTTGTGATAGCAACAGCTTTTTTTCCTTATTTCTTCTTCCTCCGCCCAAAAAGCAGCCAGCATTCCATTTTCGAATGAGCTTTTGTTTGATAAATCTCTGTCGGGGGCAGTGATGTTAGCATGGATTGTTGCTTGTCCCACTGCCATAGCCTCTTAGCCTCGTGTCAATCTCATTAATGCAGTGTCCGTGGTATATGAGCCCTTCTCGTGCAATCTGATTTACTATACAACAACGCGTGGAGACGAAGGGACCAGAACTCCTGAAGACTCTCATGGAGATGAGTTTTGTTTTTTATGACCCAGAGCATACGTGCAACGTGCAAGTCTTGTACCGCACACATGGAATAATTTCATGAGGAATGGCCACCTTGCGATAATATAAAATTGAAAAATCAATTATCTTATGTAACAATTGAAGCACTATCTTTCAAACAGTTAATTTTTTAGAGTGAATTCTATCTAAAAAAATATTATTTTGTCATAATTTTTTAACAATTTAAAATGATAACTTTAAATATAAAGAATAAAAAATAACATTTTTTAATAATTATTAATATTTTAGAGCTACAATTATGGAACTAAAATGATATAGTATGAAATTTAATGAACAGTTTTTCTTTTAAATACAAAGATTTTGAGAACCTGTCTAGGGTTCTCATATAAACAGAATTAATTGATATTCCTTTATATTAAATTCGTCTATGAGTTTATATATCATATTTGAATTCAAATAAAATCTAGAGTCTATTTGAAAAAAAAAGGGAAAAAAAAGATTAACTAAATAGTGAAATTTCTATAGTGGACAATTTTTACGTGTCACTAATTCTATCCTTTTCTCACTTATAGTCACTTAAACCTCATGAGCTATATTATTTTCTAATTTGTCATCAATGTGATTACACCTGCCATTAAGCTTAAACTCATGAATTTCCAATATTATTATATAAAATTGAATCTTTATGATTTTAAAAATATGACGTCATTTATTTATTAAAGATGATTTTCATAAGACCTATTCAAATAAAGATAATTTTCTTTACTGATTTTCATAGATATATTGTTTATGTTGCTTGTGATTTGGCTTACTAGTTACCTTATTCGAAAGTAACAACTGATGTTATATTTGGATAAAAAACTTAAATGGAATTAGAATTTATATATTGTGAAGCTAAATATTGAACAAAGAAAGATTACTAAGTACTAATTAGCACAATAAATACAATATTAACTTGAACTTAGCTGAAGCTTCTTTGGACCGCTTTTGCCTTACTTTGTAGGTAACATAGTCAAGCCCATAAGTGGGGTATAGGGTTAAGTTCTTTAGTGTGGTCCATAACGAACTTAACGTCAAATTCCTTATCAATAGGGTTGAAAATAAGTATTTGGGCCGAGCTTATACTTCAATTGCCCAACTCGATTTACATGTGAAAAGCCCAAGCCCAACACGGGCTTAACAGATATGATCAAGCTAGGCCCGCATCATCCAGCAAGCCTGACAGTACGTCGGAGCTCACTGGGAAGCTCATTTGGGTTATGACTTTAAATAAATTTAAATTGACCGGACTTGACCAGATTGAAATAAAATTTGATTCGGGTTGAGTAGAGGGGTCCAAAACACGGAACCTGATTAGTAACTGATTCAATCGAATTAAAATTAAATTTAAATAATTTATATATTTTAACCTATTGATTTTAGCCCATTACCTCATTAAATTAAAACATCTCAGCCTATTGCCTCAATTTTATGTGCTCACATGAAAGGGAAACTCTTTTATATTTCATTGTCTATTGAAATAATTTTTTCTCCAAATTTTCTAATTCTTTTATCAATTCAAGTTGGGTTGGATCGGGTGAGTAGTTAAAAAAATCCAGATCAGATTGGAATGTGCAGTAAGACCTGATCCGACCCATTGCCACCCATACCAAACCTTGTTGCGCTAGCCCATATTTGGCCTTCCATGAGCCCTTTATCCAGTCTACATATGAGATCAAAGCATAAATTACCAAAACTTAACATCAAAATTTGTCTACAAAAGGCCAACATACTTCTTAATCAAAGGAGAGATGCCCTCTGAACAACACTAACCTAGCTATTTGTTTTTTGGATTTGATTGTTGTGGTAACAGTCCATATATATTCTATCATGAACACTGATCTTATGATTACTAGATCAACTGTTAGATCTTTCTCAGCTGGTAGCCTCTCTCCTCGAAAGAGAGAGATCATGGATTCGAGTCCAAGTGGTCCATACATAGGGGGCACAGGTGCGATGGCACTCTCCCCAAGAATTTTAAGAGGGCTATTACCAAAACGTAAGTTGGGGTGGGTCTGAAGGTTCTCTTGGATCTTTAAAAAAAAAAAAGATTTATGTGTTTTTCTTTTTTCATCTATTTTTTAAGGTGATTCAACAGTTGACGTTAGACAAACTTGAAGATCTGTTGGAATATCAATCTCTATCTCTTGATTCTTTGCTGTTTTATCAACTACAGGATGTTTGATTCTTTCTTGTGATCCAATTTGTCACATCCTTGCAATTAATCCATTACTACTCCATAAAATTGGCAACATATCTTGTTAAATGAAGGGATATTTTAAAAGATGCCAAAATGTTTGGCTTAATTTAGAAAATGCCCTATTGTTTCTTATATAAAACAAAAATATTGGAACTTCCTCCAAATTATCCTTTAAATGAATTTAAAGTCGAGTAACCCATTTGAGTTTGAGAGAGGTATTATTATCAAGATACGGTAAAATTTATAAAGAATACGACAGATTAGTTAGGATTATGATTATCTCTTTATCTAGTAATTAGATATTTGATAGAAACTTTACATTCTATGTTATCCATCTTATTATTCTATAAATTCAGTAGTTCTATAATGAAACAATCTGCTAGTTTTCTGGGTAATTCTATGTTTTTTCACATTATCAATCATTTATATTATTCGATAATGAACCGAGTTAAAATTGAGATTCAACTTGAAATCGTATTGAATAACTTTTTCATCTGAATTTAGAAAAACTCATTGACTGTGCTTGAACTTAAAATTCAATTTCACGGATTTCTAATTTACCCTTTGGAGGTTGATGTAGGCCATTACATGTTCATCTAAAAACCTCCTTTCTTGCTAATGCATCTTTAATCTTTATTTAGTAGCTTTATGTGAATCGGATTATCTTTTGCTGCTATGAACTGCCCCACCATTAGAGATTTGCTATCCTTGACACCATTAGCTTTCTTAATTGTTGATTCCACCAAACACTTTGTTAAAGTATCCTTTATTCCATTAGGAATTTGGCTACTTCTCCCACTGCAATTCTCATGTGATAAATAATCAACTTATTGTAGTTAGGAAAGCAAATAGCTTCCTTACTACAAGAGGAAACCTTCATTTGTTCAGCAACATGTTGTTATAGTAACACCCACTTGAAACAGAAAAAGTGATTTAAAGCTATTTAAATTATGAAACAGTCACGACCCACGACTGTCTAATCACACTTTGACATCTTAAATGATTGAATTAATAAATATGGTGAAACCAGAATATGCCTGGCCTTTTTTATGTCGGGCATATTGGCCCTATTTGTGGGCTAGTATGTGATGAATCTAAGCAGTTGAAGTTATTATTATTATTTATATTCAACATTTTATAATGTTTTTTTGATGCATCTTCTCTGTTGGATCTATCAAGATAGATTAAATTATTTGTTTTAATTATTTATTTTTTGTTCTTAAAAAATTAAAGACTAAAATGATTCTCTTTTTATTCCATTTTTTACAATTAAACCTCTCTAACAATCATATATTCGACCCTATAATTTTTTTTTTTATGATAAAGTAGACTCCACCTTCCGACACATGGAATTAGAGCACCCATGGGTTTTAGTCCGAGCTTGTGCTCGACCTTGCCCTAATAAATATGATTCATGAGGTTCCATTTTCATGAGTTAAGTACATGATGTTAAGATGGATTCTATGTCTTACTTGTTTCATAGAGTGGATGGAAATGATTCTTAAAAAGTCTAATGTTTCCTTCCTTCTCCAACTTTACATAGATTGAATAATTCGATTTTCCCTTTGCATCACATTTCTTTATCAAATGAGTACAGCATTTGGACACGATGATGCTCATAAAGAATGTGACGTGATTTGTTATCAAGAGCCCTTTAAAAAGCTTATATTCGACCTTATTTAATTGACACCTGCAATCATTTAAATGACAAGAATAAATGAAGCTTTCCATATGATAAAGTGCCACGTGTAAGAAGTTGGTGGATTTTACTGGTAAAAATTCATGCATAATGAAATGCTAGTGGGTCACTTGGAAGGGAAAGATGTTTAAAAGGGAGTTGAAGTGGGAAGGTGAAGGAACTCATATAAAGAGGCTCTAAATAGTAGAAAGCTCAAACGAAGTCGAGCCTTTCTAAAAGTAAAGTTTTCATTAGTTAATTAATCCAAGTAAAATTGCACCAATTGTATCATATACCTAATTTATTTCCTCTTTACTAAAGCTGTGGCCTCTAGGCTTGATGGCCTAACCCAGTTTACTGATCTAGTATTCTAGTCTAGGCATAGGATCACTAATGAGTCAGATTTGTCCTGCGTTTACATTAAGGGTTTCTTGTGAAGGATTAACCAATTAATTGAAAGTCATTTTAGTGCTTGTTGATGTGAATTATATGGTATTGTATAAATATGTAAGCATCAAGAATACTGCAAAAGTGCCCGATATAAAAGGATGAAATTTCTTATAAAATTTTGTTATTAGGACTTAGGTGTTGATCAATTTTTTAATTAGTGATTGAACGTGCTCTATACATGGTTAATGTCATTAAATTAATCGTTGTAAGTCTGCTTGATATCCTTGAATTAATTGCTCTAAATTCACAGGAGAAATCTAAGATATCACTAAAAAAGACTCATTCACATTGAAGAAACAAAAATAAAAATTTATAAAGTAGCAAATATCTCTGAACTCTTTTATGTTAAAGTTCGAGTATAAAGATGTGTTCATTTAATATTAGAATTCAGAAAAATTCTCCACTTAATGAAAAAAAAAAAACAAAAAAAAGACACCATCCACTATGCAACCTTCCATCTGAAGGTGTTAATTCTAATTCTAGAGACCCGCATAATATTGTATGAAGTGACAAAAAGTCTCACATTAATTAATTTATAAAAGCAATAACTATATATGATACTTGAGACACCTTTGTCTCAATGACAATTTTTTAGAGTAAATTCTACTTAAAAAATATTATCATGTCATAATTTTCTACAAGAATATCAATCCAATGCATTAGAAATAAAGTATGTATTTATTAACAAAAATATTTTAGATATCAAGGATTTAATATCTCCGACTAAAACCAATGAACCAGATTAGAATTTCCAAAACAATTGATCAGCATATTTGGTTAATATCTGAGGCATATGCTAGACACACTACATGAGATATTTCACTTAGTTGAAAATTCGAATCTTCTGAAATTTAGAGTCCTCAAACTCAGACTAATTAATGAATTAATATCCCCAATAGCCCAATTAGAACCAGCGAACAAGATTGGAATTTTTAAAATAATTGATCAACATATTTGATTGATACCTGATGCAAATGCAAATGAGGTATTTCAGCTACTTTATCTACTATTAGTATTTAATGTTATTTGAGACTTTCTTTTGGCCTGAGATGGATGTGAGCCAATTTTCATTTTTTAAGTAGTAGCCACATTTAATGTTTAAGATGGCATTTGAATTATATGAAAATGGATTTATTGGATGAATTATTAGTTTATCTTTTCAATTATTGCAAGTTTGTGCATTTTGCAAATTTCTGCTAATATAAAAGTGTTTAGGGTTTAGGGTTTAGGGTTTCATTTATGAAACTTATTTAATTGTTAAAAATTCTTTCACTAATGGACTTGAACTAAAATAATGGAACTAGGCAAAGCTTCCATTTTGCTTTCATAATATTATTCGTCTTTATAACCCTTTCTTCTTCTTTCACTAATGGAAGAGATATGTAATTGCACCACCTTATCTTCAGCTAAACATATAATTGTATATAATAACAAAAGATGAGCCAATACCCTTCCTGAGGTCCATAAAACTTAAATTCAACTTTGTTAAGAATATAATTGAAATTTGGGTGGAGAAGTTCGATGATGAGAATAAATGTATGTTTATGGACAATAATAGAGAAGATGCTTGCCAATTTTGCTCATTCCAAGTACAATGAATTAAGCCAAGTGGGCTCTATGACTTTTACACAAAGAATGGTCGATGAAGTTGGAACCAAATGTAATTTGTCAACTTAAATTAAGGAAAAGTGCTTTTAAGTTGAAATTGGAGGCCCATGATTAGAGAGCCCAAGTTAGTTATTATGGACACTAATAGTACTCATGATAAAAAGCAGTGGTGATTAGGCATTCATTTGGAAATAGCAGTAAGTTCAGTGCATTGCACCCTTTCAAGTGTCAAAATCTTTATTTTGCACCCTTTCAAGTACTCAGCGGACATGAAAAGATTTGATAATTTGGTAAATAGAAAATATTAAAATTAACTTTAAATTATATTTTTTAATATTTTATACTGATGTTGTATGTCATTTGATTGATATTTTAATTACTTCTTGAAAGATGAACCAATTGTACTTTGCCAAATGAAAATAAGGATATAAAAAGGTATAATTTAAGAATAAGTTTAGCATCTCCTTTTGATAATAAGTCAAAAATTAAGACTAAGCAACATTTTAAAGTTCAATAATTTTAATGGGTAAGAGCATAGATAAGCTGTGTCGGACCCACCTAACTTGCCATTTCCCAACTTTGATTAATGAATCTTATGCTTAAAATGAGGATATATATATATACTTCTTAACTTCTCTAAAATAGTTGTGTCATCTTAATTTTATTTTAGTGAAGATGTCACAAAGCACTGCATTACTACTATTTTTCATATGTCAAATAAGTAAATTGCAAAGATATGTCTATGACACCTTTAGTCTCACCCATGAATTGTTTGCATTTTGTATTTACACATATGTGTAAACATTCCACAACATATTTCACTTGTAAAAGTTTTATTCCATATAATCATTTAATCCATTCCACTCAATTATCATTATGGGAACACCAATGAGTTTGCTTAGCGCCTTAATTACACTTGATTCACTTCATAAATGGGTTGAACCTTTATTTATGTGGCTCACTTTAATATAGGGCCAACTTGGTCTGACTCATGTATTTTGTAGACCCCGATGAATAAAGAATGCATGAGATACGCTGTGAACTCTATTTTCAAGTTCACTTCTCTGGTTGTACATTTCAAATTCTTAGTAATAGATTCTATTTACAAAAAAAATGAAAGGTTTTCTAAAACTTCATACTTAATGTTGGGCTTATCATCAACATATTTTTTTTATCACTTTAGAGTTAACTGAAGCTTACATTCTGATAATTTTAAAGTTCTAAAAATATAATAGACTGGAGAATTCGAATTTTAGTATTAAGATGTATCTCCTCTCATGGAATATCAATGCAATGGAATTCTTAATGTCTTGAGATTAATTGCCTATATAAATTTTGTCATTTTTCTTCATTTATGTTTTTAAATCTATTCCCCCGTCCCCTCCCTCATTTTACCAACCAATTATGTATTATCTTCCTCTTATTGTAGTTAGAAATTGTGAACTTTTAGCTGTAACTATTAAAATTTAAAATTCTTTGTCATCAGATCTTTTTCATCTCAGGAAATGGGAGGTGGTAGGTTCGAGTCCCCACAACCTCACTTGATGTGTCCTAAGGGCAGTGGATATCACCCGTGGGAGTTTTACGCTGGGTTTTCCACAGTTTCTCACACGTAAATTCAAAATAAATTAAAAAATAAGATGTAAGTTGCATTTGAATTAGTAAGAAATTTTTAGGAGACATTCTGGGAGTTTCTACATTTTGTATGACAATAGAAAATTCCATATAAAAAGTAGAAGAATGGTATAGTAACATGTGACATTTTTTGACATCCACTCTAAAAAAAATATTGATAGCAGGGGTAAAGATATCGGTAGATACGAAATGTATCGGCCGATATATATCGATTTTTAAGCACCGCATTATATCAGTCGATACATATTGTATCGGCCGTACACATTATTTTCCAGCCGATATGGCCGATATATATCGGTCCGATATGATTAATATCGGTCTCTTTTTTTAAAAAAAAAAAAAAAAAAACGGTGGTCGGTCCGCGTCGATATCTCGGTCAATATCGGTCGATATCGGACCAATGTCGGCCCAGCTATCGGTCGATATTCAAAATATCAGCTGATATCAGCTGAGATTTACATTTTCATTTTTTTTTTTTAAATCCAGCTTCTTTTTGAGTTATTTATTTATTTTTTAATTTAGATAAAATAAAATAATAAAAAAATATTGATATTTAAAAAAAAAAAGTAAATGAGGATAGAGAAACTTATCGACTGATCTCTCGGCCGAATTTTGCACCTTATTAGATAGTACGAGCCAGATGAAGCTACTGACAGAATATTAATGTTCACACGTAAGCCTTTTTTCTAATGTGCAATGTGTATCTAAAAATAGGGTTCAATAATTTTAATGATAATGGGTCTACTGTAGTTGGCATGATCTAATTAGAAATAGCTTTAATTAAATAAACTTATCTTCAAAAGATAGTATTTAGCAGTCTCATGTTCAAATATAAAGTTTTTCCACAAATCTATCTCCATCCGTAAGGGTGTGGAAATTTGCTCAAGCCAACTTAATTAATTGAAATTCTATTATAAGTTTATAATCCATATTTAGGTATGGCCGCATGGTGATTATTTTATTGCTAATAATTTGTAGTGTAAACTAAAGTAGATAATTACTTAAAAACGTTTTCAACCTATAATAACACTGTAGCCAAACACTGTAGCCAGTATGTGGTGTAGGCCTGTATACATTACGTCAGGGTTCACTGTCCCCGCATAATGATCAATATAGAGTAATGGACCCATGATACAATATTACGTTGTTAAAAGCTATTTGTTTATTCTAAAATCTTAAAATAAATGAGAAAGAGAAATAATAGAAAACGGTCCATTTGTAATTATTTGTCAAAGGGTCTGTTACTTAGGCCTACTTGGGACCATGAATAATCATAATACTGGGGTAGCAAAAATAAATTTAATCATATGATTTTAATCATGGTTTCTTAAGTTTTAAAGATGAAGAATAAGAAAAATCTAGCATCTATGGAAAAGTGGGCTTTTATTTAAACAGTAAATGTAACTTCTATTGAAGTTGACAATTTAAGATCACAATAATTCTAATTTAAATTTCAAAGGGTAATTTTAATCTTTTCTTCACTAGGGCTTGTATATACTTACAGTCTTTGTATTCTTTTGGTTAATTATTAAGTGAAATTATTAAGATCGGTGAAGAAAGTCTGAAACATTCCTCAAGATAATTTAAAAATATTAAATGATACTTATGAAAGAGTGGGCTTTCTATAATCATATTAACATTTATAACATAGTACATATCATTTTCTTTTCTCTCTTCTATATCTCTTGTCCTTCCATTTTGCAGTTGTGTGGGACGAAAAGAAGTTCTTCTTTCCTGATAGTTTATTCTCCATAATCTTTGTCACAATAATCTTTTCATCATGAGTTTTACCATAATCAGGGCCGTCTAGAAACAAGTTGAGGCCTAAGACAAAAAATTAAAATGGGGCCTTCTTGGAGTTCATGCATAAATTCCATTCGCCTTACGGTCTACATATGCATTAGTTAAAAAAAATTATATAATTCCTATAGTTTTGAATAATAAAATCACCTTTAAAATTTTAAAATTGTTTTTAAGCACTATGTATTTCCAAAATTTCTCAAATTGAATATCCAGACTAATTACGATAACCTGATAAAAATACTTTAAGACTTTAAGGTCTTTTGACACTCCCAAATATTTAAAACACAGTATGTTACAAATAAAAGGTATTCCTCGGCTGTGCCGAAAATACACTTCCGAAAGTCCAAACGACTAACCGTAAAACCCGTTGAACTCCAAATTCAAAACTAAACAAATATATGAAATTTGAAAACTTAGATCTTTTAAATGATTGTTTAACTGGATTTTTTTTGTTTTTAAGAAGGGACGGGATTTGGAGTGGGAAAAGATCACCTATTTTTGGTAAACAATCATTTGAAAGATTTAAGATTTTAAATATCACATATTTGTTCAGCTTTGAATTTGGAGTTCAACGGTTTTTATGGTTTATTGTTTGGACTTTCAGAAGTGTGTTTTTGACACAGCTGATGGATACCCTTATTTGTAAAAGACTGTGTTTTAAGCATTTGGGAATGCCAAAAGAATTTAAAGTTTTAAAGTATTTTTATCAAGTTATCGTAATTAGTCCGAATATTCAATTTGAGAAATTTTAGAAATACACACTGCGCCACGGCGAGAGGGGCCTTCATTCACCCGGGGGCCTAAGGCGACTGCCTTTCTTGACTAATGGTCAAGACGGCCCTGACCATAATGCACCACTCTTAAAAGAAAAAGACTATTTTACCCTCTTTTACTGAAAGAGGAAAGAAAGAAAGAAGAAAAATAATAGTAAAGTGGTGCACCATGGTGAAAACTCATGGTATACAGATCATTACCCCAATCTTTGAGAGAGAAAAAGAGTCTAGAATGGAGAGATTCAGAGAGGGAGCGTGAAGGTAAAATAAAAAAAATGGAGATGCACTGTGAGTAATTTTTGTAATGTAAAAATCAATACCTTTAAAATAATTATATTTATAGATTATAATTAGTGCTTTTAAATTTAATGACTAGACCATTGAAATATTTTTAATATTATATATTATGTGAGTAGACCCATATTGCTAAGTGATCAGTTTCTTTACCTAAAGTCGGAGATTATTCCCCATAAGATCCGGACTTGGTTAGCTTACACGTCTAATTTATTTATGTCATGTTAAACGCATTTCAGTCGAAGCCTCCAAAATGGAATTATAACAAGAGCAGAGCTATTAATCTGGCGGTGGCACACATCGTCTACATCATTAAAAAAACATGCCATTTTCTTCTCAGCAGAGGTAGAAAATTGTAATTAATATTTGACTAAGGTGTTAATAGGAGAATCGTTCTTACTTAAACGATGTTATTCATGAGTGACAGTCCTCTCTGGATCTTATAGGTCCATGGGGGTGGGATACAATGTCTGGAGACGAGTGGACTTGAAAGGAATTTCAAAATGATATTTTTCATAAAAAATTAAGTGCACTTAACTTGAAAGTTATAATTTTAAAGGCTTAATAATTAACAGTCAAACTATAGTCAAATTTTAAATAATTTTTAATTCAATGATTATGTAACGCCCCATCGACTCACATGGGTGTGTGGGAAAAAAGTCCCATATTGTCCAGTATGAACATGAGAAAAGAGTTTAAGAGAGGGAACTTTTTTTCTCACACACCCATGTGAGTGGATGGGGCGTTACATAATCATTGAATTAAACTCTTCTCTAAACATGAGGCCTTTTGGGCCTGGTCAAGTGGGCCGGGCTCAAAGCAAAACCTTGAAAATTGGTTCGGTTGGTAGAGTAATAGGCAGGATCGAGGGTCCAAAGAGAACAACATCATGCTTGGGGGGTTGGGTTAGGATTGTTACAAATGATATCAAACCCAGTATGCTCGAAGAGTTGGGTCACATGTTGTTACAGATTACATCAACTTGAAATGAGTTCAAATTGAATATGAATACAATTGACAGAGGATATACGAGTGTGAGGAGAATAACATAGAGCATAATTGCCCCTTTTGTCTTCATGCATCCGAAGAGTCGAATCATCTTCTTCTTCACTACTCCTTCTCTTCTATTGTGAGGAGCTCTGTCGTCGCCCGGTTTGTTGTGGCTTGGGTCATGCCATCTTCAGTGGCCGAGTTGTCCTTTGCTTAGGACAACACCTCTGTTTCTCCTAAGTGTTCATCTTTGTGGCAGCTTTCTTTATTTGCTACTCTTTGGAGCTTGTGGTGGGAACGTAATAAGAGACTGTTCAAAGGCACAGTTGAATCTAATGGTGTGGCTTGCAAGTCGTAGCCTCACCATGTGTGTTTCTTGGGCTGCATCTCTTCCAGAATTCTAGAATATATCTATGTCTGACATTTTACGTGCTTGGAATGAATGTGCTGATTTGTTATGATCTTGTTTAGTTCTCTTTTATTGTAGCAGTTGGGAGTTTTTCTCTCAGGCTTTGCTTATTTTATTCTCTGTATTTGCACCTCTCGTGCTTATTTCTATTAATATATGAACTATTTTAGAAGAAAAACATAAAGCATAATTGATTGCTGATTAAAAGAGAGTTAGAACTCAGAATATCAATTTGGATAAATAAAATAAAGATGATGAACAATCACGATAAGTATTGAACAACCAATTGGATAATTATATTAGACTCAAACTAAGTTGTCTTGATAATCCTACAATCAATCCACTTTCAAAAGCATAATACTTATTGGCTACATTTTAAAATTATCTCAAATTGAGTCTCTAGATTTTTAAGGGATTTGTCTCTATTTGTCTCTCCAGAAATTCACTAATATACAAGAGTTTTCTTCTCACATAATATTCATTTTTCGGCCTTTGGAAAAAGAAAGGGACGAGCATGGATTAATCAGATACTTAGAAATAAACTCGGTGCTTGACACCATTACTTGTTTGATCACAAGTAAAGATATTGTGTGTCATCAATGCAAAAAATCGTCAATGATCAAATGATGAACAATAGTTAGTTGATTTTAATTACTTGTCTAACGTAGATTCTTTCATTAATTTATATAACAACAGCATAGTCTATCAAGCAGCACGTGTCACTTTATTAAGAGTCTAAATTTAAGCACAAAAACATAAGGAGGTGAAGGTATGTTCTCTTTTTTTATTTTTTTTGTCGATAGTTACTAAGATCATTAATAAATGAGATGTCCCAGTCAGCTTTCTTATATCTCGAGTTTATTCAGTAATACGGTTAGCAAAAAGAAATATATATATATATATATATATATATATATATATATATACCCACTCTACTCCACGCTCCCCCTCCGTTAGCCCATTTTTCTCATGGCTATCGTGTCCCTTCTCAATTCTTCCTCTTCCTTCTCTTCAGGATCCATAGATCATTAGATAAATATCTTCAAGAACAGAGAGAGAGAGAGAAACCCATTCAACAAATTGGATAAGACTCCTTAATCTATTCCCACCAAACGAGGAATTCCATAGTATTTTCAGCCTAATCCTCCTTGGATAAGAGAAGAACATATCCAGTACAAATCTCATACTCCAATCCTACAAGCTTGGAGAATTACAAGGTCTTCTCTATCCTTCCTCTACACTGTCGACTGTTAACAGCAGAGAGAGAGAGAAGCTCTTGTAAGTAGTAATTTGCATGACCCTATCCGATACGAAGTGTTGCTACTATTGGGCATTCCTGTATATGGACTACTTGAGAGAAATCGAAGGCAAACGAGTTCATGATCCATTTGAGGAAGGGCGGATGACGAAAGGGGCAAGGCGCGTATACGTGACTGGCCCTGTGATCGTCGGGGCGGGGCCGTCTGGCCTTGCGGTGGCTGCATGCCTCAAGGAGAGAGGTGTGTCGACTATGATCCTTGAAAGGGCTAATTGCATAGCTTCGTTGTGGCAGCTCAAGACATACGACCGCCTACACCTCCATCTGCCCAAGCAATTCTGCCAGCTACCCCTGATGCCGTTTCCCGTTAGCTTTCCGACGTACCCAACCAAGCAGCAGTTCGTAGAGTATCTGGAAGCATACGCCCGGCGGTTTGAGTTGCAGCCTACTTTCAATGAGACAGTGGAGAATGCTGAATATGATCAGAGATTGGGGTTATGGAGGGTTAGGACAGTGGGGCTGAAGAGGGAGGAGACGGAGTATCTTTGCCGGTGGCTGGTGGTGGCCACGGGGGAAAATGCAGAGGCAGTTCTGCCTGTGTTCGATGGAATGGGAGATTTTGTGGGGCCTATTATTCACACGAGCATGTACAGGAGCGGCGATACTTTTCAGGGTAAGAGGGTATTGGTGGTGGGGTGTGGGAATTCAGGTATGGAAGTGTGCTTGGATCTCTGCAACAACGGTGCTCATCCATCTCTTGTAGTGAGAGACTCGGTACGATTTTCCTCCCTCGTTTCCTTTTTAATCGTTTTGTGACTCTCTTGAAATTTCATGTAGTAATCCTACTAGTGATTTTCTTTTATCTATACAAGGGTTCCGGAAAACTAGAATCTTTAGATGGGATTTTCATGGAGGTCACCTCTCTCTCTCTCTCTCTCTCTCTCTCTCTCAAATGAAAAACAATAGTGCAATAGTGTTCTCTATCCACCCTTAGATTCCCTGTCAAATTTCAAAAAACACAGGCAACCCAATTAGAATTTTCCTTTACTAACTACAAATAGAATTCGGGTTCTTTTTTTATATCGTCTCATATGAGCATCACCCAATAAGGAAGTTTCCTAATATTAAGGCCCTCTCCCATCTCACAATTCAAATAGAATACGAACACACCAGTAAGAATATTCCTCTCTCTCTCTCTCTCTCTCTCTTCTAATACACAAATATACGTTGATTTTGAAGGTTTCTTCGACTGGGTTGCAATACATTTTGATTTAATACGTACCGAGTGTATTTTATAGTTAAGGTTGTTAATATAGTCTCTTGTCTTGAAGCTGCACTTTTTTGTTCCTTTTTTTCTCTCTTCCCTCGCTTTCTAGGGATTCGTCGGCACGCGGAGGATTAGTTAATATCAAATTAAATACTCTATATATGTATTTCATGCATTGCTATATTTCTTTTCTTTTTCTCTTTTGCAAAGTGAGCAATGAATCATCATCTCATCTCTATTAGCCCATTTTCAAAGAAAGGAAGTGATCCAAACATCATAAATATTTCCCTTTTTCTCTTTTGTGCAGGTGCACGTCTTGCCCAGAGAGATGCTTGGGAGGTCTACTTTCGGGCTGTCCATGTGGTTGCTTAAGTGGCTTCCCATTCATATGGTGGATCGTTTCCTACTACTCGTGTCGTGGCTGATGCTCGGCGACACGGCTCGCCTGGGGATCGATCGGCCCCAGCTTGGACCACTCCAGTTAAAGAACCTTTCTGGCAAGACGCCTGTATTGGATGTGGGCACACTGGCTAAGATCAGGTCTGGAGAAATCAAGGTCTGTCATCACACCCTCTTGTCGATTCATTTGATTCTAACGCCTTCTGCTTCATTTGATCTAATGGGTATGTTTGTACACATCACAGGTTTGTCCTGCGATCAAGCGATTGTGGAGGCGTGGGGCAGAGTTTGTTGATGGAAGGGTGGAGCCCTACGATGTCGTGGTCTTGGCCACAGGTTACAGAAGCAATGTACCTTGTTGGTTGAAGGTATGGGATCCAAGACTAACCGTTCAACCATCAACTCATTAAATTCCTTATGTTCATCCTCTATATATTTTTCTTTATCATTAGAGTAAATTCTCGATCGAATAACCAATCTAAAACTATCGACTCTCCCAAATTAAATTCTTGGATGGTTCCTACTATAGTGATTTCTCCACTGAATGAATAGTATAAATCTTTACATAATATTGTTGGCAATAGACACACTTCAAATAATTCTGTAAATTTATAAAATAGAAGAGAAAATGAGAAGGGATAAACTTTTAGTTGCTGATTTTTTGCATTGCAAACTTGATCACTCAACTGTATATATCGGCTTCATCATAATCTAGCCATTTACTTCTAAATTAATCAATTTCTCTAGAAATGAACCAACACTACAATTAACTAGGCAAATTACAAATTACTTAATTAATTCTAATAAACATGATATTCAAGAATCAAGGGTTTGGAAGTTTACAAGGCACAAACTTTGAAAACTCATAGTCCACGTGATTCTTTATCTGTTCATCCTTCTGGTGGGATCTTCCCTAGGAAATAGGCTCAAAAGTCTGGTCCTCACCTAATTGAACTGCAATAAATTTTGACCATCAATCTTCCTTTTTATTTAAAGAAAACATTATAAGTTCAATGACATGTGGTCTCTCTCTCTCTCTCTCAATTTAATTACAGGAGAGGGAATTCTTCTTGAGAAGGATGGGCTACCAAAGAAGCCTTTTCCCAGTGGATGGAAAGGGGAGAGTGGACTGTATGCTGTGGGGTTTACCAGACGTGGCCTGCAGGGTACATCCATGGATGCCAAACGGATTGCTCAAGACATCGAGCGATGCTGGAAAGCTGAAACGAAGCAATTCTCAGCCTTCTCTCGTCACCAATATCATCATGAATGATAAAAACACTGCAAAAGAAGGAAAGGGAGTGTGAATGTGCTTTGCATTCGAGTGAAAAGAAGAAGAAGAAGAAGAAGAGGTGGGCCTGTTCCATCTTCTACGCAGGGCACGGGCCTTTGGAAGGTGATGAGATTAAAAGGGGATGGTGGGGGACCTTAGTTAGGGGAGTCGCCTTGAGTTTTGTACAGCTTCTACTTGATGGTCACTTGAACCCTAATGGTCCAGGGCTGGCAACACCACCACTGAAATTAACAGATGATAACTCGCAACTATGCCTTTGTATATTCCCACTTTTCTATTCAAACGTGACTAGTTGTGCTTGGAGAGATTAGTAAGTTAAGGATTTGTGGTATACTCTTGATTGGATAACAGAGAAGAGCTTAGGAATTGAAGCTTATTTTTGTCATCATATTTGTACCACTGATTGATTCTTAATGGAGGTTTCTGATTTGATTGATACAGATTTTTACCTATTATCAAATGTAAAATAACAGAGTACGAAAAGGAACGGCTCAGATGAGCCCATGTGGTGGTGGAAAGAGGCCCTTCTGATTCAGACTCTCTCATCTGAAAGGTTGGACCACTTGTTCTTTTAAGGACCGGTATAGGCTGTGAGGCCCACTATTACTTTTTGTGGGCATGCCTCAATTAATATAAAATGCAATTTATAGTCAAGATACGCATACTTGTCCATGTAAATTATTCAGGACAATTCTCAACCGTATAAAAACTGTGCCAGCATTCCTTTTGGTGGACCCCACCATTTAGTGATCCAAACCAGATATTCGGTTGATGTCATAGCTGATGGACCACCTCTAGAAAATGTCCTCGGTTTGGTCGTCCGAAATTCGTCGGCAGAATTAGAGTTTTGTAATTGGTATTACACAACACCATATTAACATTTAAGACCATCTTATTTTATTTTGATCCAGTAAAGAATTTTGAGTTATCAAACAAAACGTCAGAAATTGATGAAGTTTCCCAATAGCGAGAATGTTGAATGGTTAAGTTTGTCCTTGGCGGATATTTGGTGTGTGTCACATCTGCTGTGAGTTCCAACATGTGTATTGCATATTGATATTTATATGTTATTTTTTTTTTATAATAATACGGATATTTCTACTTTATGTTGGAGGTGAGACTAATCTAATAAGTTTGTATAAATTTTCAAATTCATACACCAATTAAGTCTGCAGGAAGTGGTCCATTAAAATTGAGTGTGAATTGAACTCTAGATTTCACTTCATGAAAGAGACTTCTTGATCTTCAGGCCGACTGTTTGTATTTATATAACATTTAAATGAGTTCAACCCAACTCATTCAGGCCATACGATTATCAACGTCAAGTTATACAAATTGATGTGAGTATTGTTATTTTTTCTTAAACAAAGCAATGTATTTTTTATATTTTATTTTATTGTGGTAAAGTTAAAATCTAAAAAATAAAATGAAATATAATAAATTTATTGTGAGAAAATGATCACGGTACTCCATTAAAAAAAAATTGTCGGTGCCAAAGTCAATTTTGTCAAATCTTTATTGTTGTCGCTATCAGGATGAGTTTATAGACGTAGGGTTTAGGTGTGAGAGAGAGAGTATGTACGTCCATATCAAGGCTCTTAAACCCCAGACAAGTGCAAGCAAAGGCGATACGAATAATTGGATGGCCCACTAGATCTAGAAGTCCATCTACAGTAGGGCCCATGAGCTTCAGTACTACCAACTGACCCTGGATTTCCGAATGATGGGAAGGGAGTAAAGAGGGCATCATAAAGTTGTAAGTTTAGAGGGTACTTTTTCAAAAAAAATTAATGGTCTGATGGAAGGTGGGCTCCACTTGATTTCATAAAAGTCTGGTCTAATCTTTGATGTGATAAGATTCACCGATGCCAAACTTTTGCTGTGGATGATCCACACCAAATCATTTCCATCTGTAAATTCACATACAGCCCATCTTATTCTAGCATGATTGCGATGTTTTTTTATTGTCTTTTCTTAATTTTTTTATTTTTTCCTTTGTTGGTCACTTTCTTTGTGACCCCCAAATTGGTTATGTTCCTCTAATGGTGTCGTTTCAATTTTCAAGGGTTGGAGTCCTGTCCTCAGCGAATATACGATCTGATGAGGCTCAGACATGGGAGAAGTCTGAGGCCCATCATTTAATGATCTTTCAATTGTATTTACAGGTCCCACTGGACAGAACCCTCCCATCTTTAGGACTATTAAATTTTTGGTGTAACATATTATGAAAATTGTTTGTTTCTGTGCTCTGCTAGAGTGGTTGAGAAACGAGATCTTTGATTTTGTGGAGTCCCTTAGCCTCATAATGTTGGGATGTTAGTAAGATATATTGTATAATTACTGCACTCAAATTTGTAAAGCCTAAATGTTCAATTACGATCATCGTCATTTAGTCATTTATCTTATTAATTTATAATAGACTTCCTTATTTAAATTTGATAAATTCTACTCATTTATTTTTTTATTTTAGAAATATGATTTTGATACCACTTATTCGAACTAGATATCCATCTTAAAAAGGTTAACTCATTAAATAAAGTTACATAAGTTTCTTATAAGCTACTAAATTTCTCCCTTTACCATTAAAGTGGAACTCTTTCATCTCCCAACACATTCGAGGGTGAGTGATGAGCTCGTCTACGCATGGTAAGAAAACATAATAGTGGTGACCGGTGAGAAGGTCACCCATAATCCAGAAAGGTGGAGGCTGAGTAGCTTTACTAGAGAGATGAAAGGGGCAAGACGAGAAGGAGAGGAAAGGAAAAGATTAGGTGGATTGTTGAGAGTCTAAATGGAGTGGGAAGCTGGTAGCAACTGTTCTTCCCTCCCTTGCTTGTCTGTGTAAGATATCATATGAGAGATGTTTGAGAATTGGGACCGCCACTCACAAGTTGCACATCACCTTCCTTCTATCATTCCAACGTGATTCCACATGTTATCGATACCAAAAGTGGGGGTTTTGCCTTGCATACCCATATACATCTCACCTCACCTTCAGTGCACTTCAACTTCTCTCTCTCTCTCTCTCTCTCTCTCTCTCTCTCTCTCTCCTTCCTCCTAACAGTAAATAAATGAGGACCGACCGTGTAAATGTAAGGTCTATCCATGGATTAGGCTAGGGTCAACAACTTGAATAGCCCCACACATTTTGGAATCACACATTGGTGTTTGCTTTGATTTCTGAACTACGCAAAGTCGAAAACCCAACCCGACGATTTTTGACTAAATTTTAATAATAATTCTTTCTAACAAAATTAATGAGATACCCAAGATAAAATACCCATAACAATTTTTTATAAGATCAAACTCTTCATAGATCAAATTAACACACTTAAATTAAGACTTAATCAAAAGAACCTTATTTGATTAAAGAACAAATAAATAAGGACCGGGAGGCACTCATGTTAGGAACCTTGGAAGAATCTCAAACTTGCAATGCATTGAAAAACATTACATGAAATTATAACCAAAACATTACAAGAAGTATGAAAAAAGTTGGAATAATCCCATTCACCATTCGTAGCAACCAGTTTCTTATGATGAATAGACTGTCGTCGTTGTAGATCTGCACTTGACTCTGATTTTCTGGCTTGGATTTCTAAGGATTTTTTTGCTATAGTGACTGCCATGAATAAGAAGTGAGAGGATCGAAATTAGAAAAAAACAAAATCACCATCACCATCTTGAGTATGTGTTGAAAGTTGAAACGACCTGCTATTGAGGTTCCTTTACGACAATTGAGTCCGCTAAGCATGAAACCTTCACATCTAAATAAAGTGGACAAACTTGGTCTCGCCATGATGAACTTTTGTCAATATTAACGGAGGTATTAACGGGAGTTCTAATCCAAGTGGAACTCTTTCTAATGAGTCCTAATCCAAATTGTAATTATATCCTTAATTGATTTGTTTCTCCTCAAAAGAGAGACCTGCAAATACTATTACATCTGTGATAATGAGAAAGACAACAAGCCATTATTCTAAAGTTCTACAGTCAAACACCACATGCCTTAAAGCCATTCAAAGACAGAAATGTTTACATAACGCATGCATTCAAAGACTAGAAATGAGAGATTTTAAGGCCAATTACTATACAGCTTTCTCAAAAATAAAAATAAAAATTGATATTACCAATCAACCTTTGTTTGAAACCTAGTATTATGGTGGTGGATCCAGCATCCTTGGAATCCAAACCATTTAATTCATTAACACTAGTCTACTCGTTTGATATGGCATGCTGCAAAATAGCAACTAGGTGATATGCATAGTTAGACAATATATATATATTGATTAGAATTTATAGCACAATTAGTCAAGGCCCATTTTTACATAATAGAGATAATGGGTTCAAGTCGATAACAGATACGATAATCAATTCATGAAAATAATTTGTCAAATACAAATTAATGACTACCACATATTGATGATATACGGCATATAATTTTAAATTCATAATTCAATGAAAATTTTAATCCAATGAAGTGATATCATGCATTATATTATTTACTAATCAGTTTGGATTTGAGGTGAGTTTGAACTATGAAGAAGACATATCCAAGGTGGATGTAACCAGTAACCACATATTGATCCCTTCTCAGAGTCTCACAGGTAATTTTTTAGAATGTTTGTTTTCATCGCTGAGGTTTATTAGTACCACAAGAAAAAAATGTTCATCAATAAAATCAGCCCATGATAAATATTTTCATGTGTATATTGTTAATGCCGAAACTTTAATTTGACATAACTGAGTCAATATTTCTTGTAACTCATTATTGATTCTAATAACGTGTATTACAACATTGGTCACACTAATTTTACAAAATTGAAGTCAAGATTGTCGATAAATCAATAATGAAAAATTATTCAAACAACTTCATTTATATAATTTTAAAAAAAAATTACAGTGCCTAGAGAGCTCCATTTAGTTTTCTATTTTGTTTAATTTAAATTAGATGACTTTGACATTTCTTTCTAAAATTCATATCTGCAAATCTTTTTTTTTTTTTTTTAATTTTAAAGTCAACAAATCCCGCCTTATTGTTATATATTTTATAATTCATATTAAATTATAAATAAAATTTGTGAATTTTACATTGTTTTAGTGCGTGGGACTCGGAGGTGGCATGGCCATGAGTTGTTTTCATGGCTGGGGCCGCAGCCGGTTCCTGAAAGTTGGCCGTTTTAGGTGGCTTTTCTTTGTCTTTCAATCTCAAATTGGTGGCTTAAAGCAAAACCCTAGAAAGATCTTGGCTTTCTTGGTCGCAGAAAGAGGCCAAAAGATCTTTGATCGTACGATGGGAAAGCTTGCCATTACCATTGCCATTTGCGTTTGTGGGTCTTTCAGTTGCTTAATCGTACGGTCATCGCAGCCCTTCAACACAAGAAATAGCTACTGCCATTTTATCTTTCTTGCCACAAGTGCTGCTACAAAGCATTTGGGAGCCCTTTAATTTTTGCACTTTTTTTATCGCTACGTTGATCCTTCTCAACGGTCGAGTACTCATGACTAAAAGATATGTATTTTTGTATATTTGGGAGAACATATTATAATTTATTTTTTAATTTCAACCTTCTATACATTCAATTTATTTTTTATCACTCGCTGTTTTATTCTTTGCCATTTGATGGAAATGGGAGATGGAAGGTTGATGGATAGAAAACAACACAAACACACAAAATGCAGAAAAAATATACATCTCTCTTTATCACCATCTTTATTATTAAAATAATAATAATAATAATAATGATAATAATAATAATAATAATAATATATATTAGTCCATGGTTGATAACAACAAAGATAATACATGAGTGGACCTAAGAAAAGAAATATTACAATGAAAAACACAAAAAGAAAGCTGCATTGAGCCTTCCTTTTTGGGTAGAAAGTAGAAACAACCTCTCAATTCTTTTTCTCTTCCCTTTTCTTTTATGAATGGTGTCCCAACTCAGGATCTTTCAAAACTGTTCTTTCCACGGGTGTTTACACTCGAACTCAAGTGGATAGTGAACCCCACTAAATGGGTCAAAGTTGATGGATTTACTTCAAAGTCAATTTTGAATATAATAATTAATAGTAGTGAACTTCCATTTTAGTTTATATAATCTTCATTGGAGGACTATGCACTCTCTGTTGAGTTAAGGATCTTGAACGCAATGGGACATGATTTATAATCATATTGGGTATCTAACTCAGAAGACTAGTCTATTCGATAGAGTGAGCCAAGTCCTATTAAAGTCTTTAAATCTCCTCTTTCACAATTAATGTGGGACTCGTCCGATGCCCTAACAATCCTCCACTTAGAACGACATCTCCGCTGGATAGAAGGTCGTCGATCGTCCCATCCGACTAGAGGATCTCCTTACTCCACATACGTTGACTTGAGGATCTGGATCTATACAATTTGTTAGTATTAAATATTCAGACCAAAAGGCTAGCTTGATAAATGGAATGGAATGACTCAAGTATTTTATTAGTCTCTAAATATACCATTTTACAACCACTGTGGGACTCATTCACTATCCTAAATTCCTAACAAAATCCCAACTCAAAAAAAATCCCACAGTTTTCCACTTATAAATTAAAAAAAGAATCCCAACTCAAGACTTTTTAAACTCCATTTCTTTTATCTTTTTTCTTAATTCTTTTTTGTTTTAAGGATAAAATGAAAGAAAGAGATTCTTTGGATAGAATGCGAGTGTTGTGTTGGCGTGGATGAGAGGGACATGAAAGAAAGATGGGTTGAAAGTGAAGAGCAGAGAGGAATGTTTGCATGCTCGGTGCAAGGGAACTCATCCAAAGAGGCTAAAATGCCCACTTGGGTGGCACTTTTCCTCTGCCCTTTCTCTTTCTATTCCCTTGCAACTTGGAATCTCAGCACGCCTGGGTCGCAGTATCTGTTTTTAAACCTTTTCCAAGTTCTGGATTCTGGCTCTAAGATCCCTTCTTTCTTCTTCTTGTTTTCTAGTGAAATAAAGACATTGGAAGAACAAGAACATTAAGAACTAAACCAGGGCCTAAACTATCTCACAACTCTATGGAGGATAGTAAATACGAAAATCTTGACCTCTTCACGTATCACCAAATCCATTTTCAACAGGGTAAAGATTAGATTAGAAAAAAAGAGAAGAAGCTTAAGTGCTTAATTGGCGAGAGAGAGAGATATGTATGAGATTCATACATGTTAACAATTAAAAACCTATAACTAATGAAATATTTATATTTTTGAAAATTGAAATATATATGAGATAATTTAAATGATGATAGCTGCCTAACATGTCCGTCATGCGATTTATGTAAACATGAGATTTGTCCTAACTTTCACACACAAAATCACCAACACAAATTACACTTGGTTTTGTATTTTTGTCATTTGTATCATTGATTTTTGAAAATCTTTCAAAATCATAACTTTTGAACATATAATGCATCTAACTTTTTATGAAAAATATCATTTCAAAAAATATCTTTCAAATCTACTTCACACATTTGAGCCTAACATGGCTGCCTGGTCAATAATGAATCTAAACTTTTATGACTACTGAAAAATATCTTTCAAATCCACTTGCTCTATTTGGGTAGTACAAGTCGGTCCAATCAACAATGAATCTAAACTTTCAAATTTACTTGACTTATTTGAGCTCTGTTGGGCGCTATAATCAATAATGAATCTAAACTTTTATGACAAATATTATTGAAAAAATATCTTTTAAATCCACTTCACCATTTTGAATCTCACGTGACGGCCTGAGCACCGTCACATCAGCATGACATTGCTCAGTCGACCCGTCTCTATTTTTATGCCTCAACCTGCGACTCCTTTTAAAACCCGCTAGAGTCAATATTGAAACCCGTCTCCTCATGCTTGAATTAATCATTTAATCTGCATAAGGAGATTGTTCTCTTATTGTGGTACTCTTGATTCGATTTGAGTATACTCTTAGTTTTTCTAATTTGAAAAATCCTATAAATGAATTGACTGAAAAAAAAAGAGATTTAGAGATTTATAAAGGACTTGAATTGATTGTTAAAGCTGTGAATCAGTCTCACGTTGAAAGTGTTATAAAATACTTGAGTTATTCCACTTAAAAGACTAGTCTTTTGAAATTGAAGTTCTAATAAATATAAAATAAGAATGTGTCAAGCTTCTAAATTTATAAAATTTCACATTTAATTTTAAGTAATAACTCATGTGAGTTAAATTTTCGACTTAGAACTTATATTGCATTTTTATGGCTTAAATTTACGTTGAGCCTAAATAGACTTTAATTATTTCAAATGAAGTTAAGCTCCTAAATATCTAAAATATAAATGGGCATGGACATTTAGATTTTTGACTCTTTCTTAATCTACTTTCTTCCTTTTGTCTTTTTTCTGCTATTCTAATATTTTTTATGGTTCATGCTGTGCAAATTTTAAATTTATAACTCGCAAGCGCACGAACCATTTAGATAGTATAGCGATTAAGTGCAAGGTCGAACCCATCGGAACTTAGGAAAATATATCCATGAAAATACACCATTGAATTATATATTTCAAGAACTTTGAGAAATATGGAGATAAGTCATAAATATGGAATAATTTATCTAATCTATGATTTTTAATCTTAATTTAGAAACATTATATATTTAAACATAGAATCTAACAATTTAACTAATTTTAATTAAGATGATGGCATTAATATAAAAATATAAACAATCTCAATCTAATTTAGAACACAAAACTAAGATGCAATTAAATTATTTCCAACCTAATTCCACAATTTTTAAGAATTTGTATTTATAAATAAAAGAAAACATAAATAACATCTAAATTACCTATATACATATTTACAATGGAACTGGATCAAAGAATCTAAGGAGGCATTATCATCCAAATTTTAATAATAAAATAACGGCCTAGAACATGGAGCTCACGTAAAATTTCAATCTTATTCAAGTCTTTCATCAAATTAGTTCCCTAATTAATCTGAACCTTAGATCTAGATTAATCATGCAATTCTCCGATCTAAATATTTCATGTCCCAAAGAACCTTAGACCTAGAATAGTAATGTTAATCAAAGATCTAACTATTTCATATGTCCAAATTAACTACCAAGGGAGGAGTCAAGAACTAAAATGATTCAAACCATCATAATAAAAATCAAAATTTGGAAAACCATAATTCTAATAATCTCACCTTCTTTTATTAATTAAAACATGGAATTAAAAATTACAAATCAATGAAATTTTGGAACAAAAACATAAGAAAAATACAATGGAAATCAAAATCCACCAACCTTAGAACCCAATGTTGATTGAAAATCCCACAGTCTTTCTCCTCCTCTTCTTCCTCTCCTCTCCTTTTCTTCAATGCCCAAGTTCAATTTTCTCAATGGGAGAGGGCTAGTATTTATAGATGAAAGGAGGTGGAATGAATGGATTGGATTCAAAGATTTAAATAAAACAAGGGACACATGGAGGGCGGATATGATTTGTGCTAAATATGGAATGACTTAAAGGAGGCAAGGAGCTAAATTCGTATAAGGAAAGTGGGTGTAGAATCTTGTTTTTTACACATGCATCATCTTGCAGCTCAGTTTTGACCTTGTTAAATTCCGAATCAGGAAAAGTCATAAACTACAAAGTTGTAGCTCTTGAAGTCTTCTTTCTAACGCAAAAAGAATCAAACTAATCGTATATAGAAGTAGAAATTTATGACCAAAATACCGAACATGTATCAAACCTTCCTTATTTTTCTCCCTTTCTTATTTTCTTTCTCTTTTCTTAATCCACTTGCCAAACTTGAAAATCCTCTTATATTGACTTCTAAATTTCGAATTTCCTCTTGAGATAATGGAAATAGTATTCACACATGTGGATTTCTTCATGGGCTTTTCTTAATGGGCTTAATGATTGGGCTTGAGGTTCATAATAACTCATAATGGGCCCAGGCTTTATATTTAAGCATTTTTTCTGTCATCCTCACTTTTAAACCTGCAAAACACAAAATTATACTAATTAGATAAAATTAAATAAAATGAGGTACTAACAATCATAAATTAAGAGTAAAATATGTATTTATTTTGCACTCATCAAATACCCCCAAACTTACATTTTGCTAGTCCTCGAGCAAAACAAAAATTAAAAACTCTAAAAACAAAAATAAAAAGCCTAAACTACACCATTTTCGCTGGCACTCTCGATTGCATTTAGCATATGCAACAAGCCTTTAAACCCCTAACTCACCACTAGTGGACGAGTTATAGTCTCGTGAGGGCTTCCAGTGATGATACCCACAAACATCAAATTTCAGCAAAAATATATAAATAAAAAATTTAAAAATCATACAACTCCAAAATTATTTTACAAAACTTATACTTGGAGTGTAGTGTGTGATAGCCAAATATTAACATAACCTTCTTTTTCAAAATACACACAAGTTTTATAACCACCAGCTGAAAATGCGTTTTGACTCCAAATCTCACAATGGTATATCTCTCAGAAAGACTTTCGCACAGAGATTGGGCTGATTTTCTCTCAAAAGTATATGTGAGCGGAATAATTTCTCAAATTCAAATATCTCACACATTTATCATCAAAGAACGATTAATATCAAAGAATAATATAGATCTCATGAAAGGATGCCATTTTCCTGAGAACGTTGAATCAAATACCATTATTCTTCATCATCTATTCTCCACTTTAAATGCCATATTAACTGAGGATCAATAGGACTTCATGTAGGATGAAACGTGGCTTAGGGCCGGGTTATATCAAATAAGGATAAAAAGACTCTAAAATTAATATTTTGAGCAGAAAAGGTAGAGGTCTTCAAAATTTCACTAGGATTCCTTTTCCTCTATTTTTTCTTTTTATCACTTTCACATCATTTTTTTTTCTTTTTTTTTCACATCCTTCTTTTCATGTATGGATGTTCCCTTTCTTTCTTTTTTTTTTTTTTTTTCATTGATGATTTTTTTTTTTCGTTTGCATCTCTCATCATCATTTTTTTTCTTTCAAGTGCCATAGTTTTCTCAGAGTACCATCCCAATAACAATCATCTCTAACCTTTTCCGGGCCCTAAAATAGGTCACAGATTTTTCAATTTTTGGCTCAAACTCCACAACCGGAGTTGGGTATGGATAACATGGTTAATCAATAAAAATAGGCTAAATTTATATTCAAGGCTCAAAAGTGGGAACTAACATGATAATATGACGAAAATAGGTAGGCTTCAAAGGCTCAAACGATCCAAAATAATGGCCTGTATCACTTCCTAAACTTTATATGACTATTTCATTAGCTTCAAATAAATTAAGAAAAATATATGGTGTAATAATCCAATTTTGATGTCATTCTCAGTAAATTGACCAAAACAAAGAATAATGAGATCTAACAACAAATAATAATTATGCGCACATCAAAGAAAATAAGAATTACTTATAACCCTCAAAAAAATAGAATGGCTCAAAAGTTCACTGGGTCACAAGTCTCCACTGGTATTCCTCTAGTGATTACTTAACTCATGAATATTTTTATTTTTCTAGCTAAATTAAATATGGCTAGTGTAAAAGTTTTCCAAGCATAAATTTCATAAAATTCAAATGGAAAAGCATGATATAAAAATTTTAATCCACATATTAATGCTAAAAATCAAATATTTTTTCAATTTTTTTTTTTTTACTCCAAAACAAAACATAAAACTGATTTTTTTTTTCAAATTGACTCTAAAACGGATACAAGACTAAAAACAAACACAGTGTAACCCCCTAATACCCCCAAACTTAAATTGAACATTGTCCTCAATGTTCTCTAATCTACAGTGATCAGTTGCAAATTAGAAGAAAATATCAGAAACGGACAACTAAAAATTCAGAAAAATACCTGAGAGGGCTCTCTTTATTCAAAACCTCCAAAAACAAACAGATAACAAAAACAAAAACACACAACAAAGACTTTATACGGACACAAAAACAGAAAAACTGACCCAACAAAAGTAAAAACCTAAACTAGTCCAACATCAACACAAACACATACTGACTCACAAACATTGACACACAGACAGACTCAACAGAGACTCACACAAAATTCAAAAATTAATGTAGACAAACTGGACAAACAACCTTATAAACACGAACAATCAAATCCTAATCTAATTATCAAATACTAACATAAGTGATTTTTTTTTTTTTTTTCATCCTAATCTAACAATGCAATACTCAAAGCAAATATACAAACAATAATCAAATAACTAAGTTAATGCATGAAACTAATACCTTAATATGCATGAGCAAATTAAATATGCAATTTTTTTAATTTTTTGAATGCAAAATAAATGCAAGACAACCTAAGAAAATCTATATGAATGCATGAAAAAATTAAAAATTTAAAGAAAAGAGATTTAGGCACTTACCTTAGCTTGTAGTGCTTACTTCCGCAAAAATTTTAGAGCATACGATTAAAATTCTGCAAAATATAACACCACAAACTTTGGTGAAGATTCTAAATCTCATAAAAATGCATGAAACCTAATCTAAATGCAATTTCCTAATGTTATAACTAGTGGAGGAAATTAAATGATTGGAACTTAATTAAGAATTTAAATTAAATTAAGACCATAAAAATTTCTAAATTAATATCCACCAAATTAATCTAAATCAGATTTTCAAATAAGTTCAAAGTTGATCCAAATTTTTTTCCTTTCTTTTTGAAACTTTTTAGTTGAAACTTTCCAAATTTAGATCTACTTTAATAAAAATAGAATATGACAAAATTGTATTAAAATTCTAAAATTAGAAAACGCTAAAAATAGAAACTAGATATTTTTGGAAGTATCTAAAAATAGTAATCTCTAAAAATAAAAAATTTCTAAATTTAACATGATTCCAAATTTAGATAATCTCCTGATTATTTTTAGAACTTCTAAATAAGGTAAACTTCTAAAATTAGAATTTCTAAGAAAAATAGAAACTTCTAATTTTAAAGAGTTGGCAAAAATAGATATTTCTAAAATTAACATTATTTCTAAAAATAAATAATTCAATGGTGATTTTTTTAAGTTCCCCGGCAACGGCGCCAAAAACTTGTTGTGCAAATTTTAAATTTATAACTCGCAAGCGCACGAACCATTTAGATAGTATAGCGATTAAGTGCGAGGTCGAACCCATCGGAACTTAGGAAAATATATCCATGAAAATACACCATTGAATTATATATTTCAAGAACTTTGAGAAATATGGTGATAAGTCATAAATATGGAATAATTTATCTAATCTATGATTTTTAATCTTAATTTAGAAACATTCTATATTTAAACATAGAATCTAACAATTTAACTAATTTTAATTAAGATGATGGCATTAATATAAAAATATAAACAATCTCAATCTAATTTAGAACACAAAACTAAGATACAATTAAATTATTTCCAACCTAATTCCACAATTTTTAAGAATTTGTATTTATAAATAAAAGAAAACATAAATAACATCTAAATTACCTATATACATATTTACAATGGAACTGGATCAAAGAATCTAAGGAGGCATTATCATCCAAATCTTAATAATAAAATAACGGCCTAGAACATGGAGCTCACGTAAAATTTCAATCTTATTCAAGTCTTTCATCAAATTAGTTCCCTAATTAATCTGAACCTTAGATCTAGATTAATCATGCAATTCTCCGATCTAAATATTTCATGTCCCAAAGAACCTTAGACCTAGAATAGTAATGTTAATCAAAGATCTAACTATTTTATATGTCCAAATTAACTATCAAGGGAGGAGTCAAGAACTAAAATGATTCAAACCATCATAATAAAAGTCAAAATTTGAAAAATCATAATTCTAATAATCTCACCTTCTTTTATTAATTAAAACATGGAATTAAAATTACAAATCAATGAAATTTTGGAACAAAAACATAAGAAAAATACAATGGAAATCAAAATCCACCAACCTTAGAACCCAATGTGGATTGAAAATCCCACAATCTTTCTCCTCCTCTTCTTCCTCTCCTCTCCTTTTCTTCAATGTCCAAGTTCAATTTTCTCAATGGGAGAGGGCTAGTATTTATAGATGAAAGGAGGTGGAATGAATGGATTGGATTCAAAGATTTAAATAAAATAAGGGACACATGGAGGGCGGATATGATTTGTGCTAAATATGGAATGACTTAAAGGAGGCAAGGAGCTAAATTCGTATAAGGAAAGTGGGTGTAGAATCCCGTTTTTTACACATGCACCATCTTGTAGCTCAGTTTTGACCTTGTTAAAATCCGAATCAGGAAAAGTCATAAACTACAAAGTTGTAGCTCTTGAAGTCTTCTTTCTAACGCAAAAAGAATCAAACTAATCATATATAGGAGTAGAAATTTATGACCAAAATACCGAACATGTATCAAACCTTCCTTATTTTTCTCCCTTTCTTATTTTCTTTCTCTTTCCTTAATCTACTTGCCAAATTCGAAAATCCTCTTATATTGACTTCTAAATTTCGAATTTCCTCTTGAGATAATGGAAATAGTATTACACATGTGGATTTCTTCATAGGCTTTTCTTAATGGGCTTAATGATTGGGCTTGAGGTTCATAATAACTCATAATGGGCCCAGGCTTTATATTTAAGCATTTTTTCTGTCATCCTCACTTTTAAACATGGAAAACACAAAATTATACTAATTAGATAAAATTAAATAAAATGAGGTACTAACAATCATAAATTAAGAGTAAAATATGTATTTATTTTGCACTCATCAGTTCATTTTTAAACGTAACAAAATTTGTCTCCCTCATGAGCAAATATGTAATTTCAATTTCTGTCTATAGATGTAGCATGGGAGTTGTGAATTTCAGTAGATTTATATGTGATTTAATTTGATTTTCAAGTTTCGACTAAGATACCCCAAAATGCATAACTCTATAATGTTCTATAGAGTAAAATGAAAAATCACGATTCAAAATGAATAACTCTGTTCAAAAGTAATTACTTTTAATTTCATTTTAGCTTAGTTTGACGAAAACATTTGAACATGCATGCCAAAGACTGAATATAGCTCTGAGATAGAAAAATTAAAAATTACAAATAAAACAAATAAGAACTTAAAAATAGACTAGAACTTAAGAGTTTTGACTCCATTATAAATCTGAAAAGGTTAGTGATAACAATGATAGTATAATGATGATTACTCAAAAGTTTGATAAGTCCCAATTCAATTGAAATGGGCCGAATTGAAGTGTGGACTGTGGTGGGCCAAATGTTTTGGAGAAATCACAGCCACTAGTCACTAGAGCCATATTTTTATCGTCCTTTTGTCTTAGGCTTAGAAATGGCGCGTCATAGTCAGATATCTGTGACTGTGATTGGCTTTTCCAGGGAAAGCATCTAAAACAAATGAATCAGTTGGTCTTGATCATGAGGGGCGTAATCTCAACCATTCGTTTAAAGGACTCTAAAAGACTTTAAATGAATGGTCGAGAAAGGTCCATCACTGTGCTCTTTCTTTTGTTTATCGTTACTTGCCATTAGGGCATTCCTGCAAAACACCCTTGGTGTTTTTTTCTCAGGTAGAACGGTCTTTCTTTCAAATTTATTTTGTTAGTTATTTTTTTAAACTTAAATTCAAGCTTTACTCTGCCACATATTACCAACCACACTATCTACCCTTTCTTTTTTCAACTCTTAATACTTCTACGTGTTGGTTTGGCTCAAAAGATCCTAATTGGGTCAGTAGTAAGGCCCAATTATATAAGGGCTTATTTTCTCTCAGGGTCTTTGGTTAGAGTGTTTTCTCTATAGGAGAGAAGAAAGAAAAGAAAACAGAGAGAGAAGAAGAGAGACGGTGAAAAAAGAGAAAAAAGACTATTATGCTTAACAAAAGTAAACACTCGTCACTCTAGGATAATTTTTTTATTACAGAATCAATCATAACTTCCTCTATGTTGGAATTTGGGCTCATTAGAAAGGCTATTATACTTTCTAATCAATCCAATTTTATGTAAATCTCATATCATTTGATGCATGAAATATGCATAGAGAGTTACATGTCCTCTAATTGCTCCTACTAAATTTTTTTTTATGAGACTAATGCTTTAAATTTGCATGTATTAGCATATGAGATTAACGAAAATAAATTTTATTTGAAACTAGACCTGTCTTAATCTTCTATTTTTCGAGGTGTCAATTGCAAGTGGTCACCTATAAGGAAGTGTAAACACTTTTTTTAAGATCATAGAGCCCTCAATATCTTGTTTGGCAATGATCTTAATGTTTCAAGAGGCCCATTTACCCCTGGTCAAGAGTTTAAGATGGGTGGCGAGCACAAATACATATCCTTATATTGAATCTGGTACTTCATTGTCAATTTGAATCAAAATAAAGGCATCAAGCTGTTGAGCAGGATCCAAATAAATACGATTCATTAAACAAAATATTTGATTATCTTTCTAATGAGGTCCAGTTTATCCAATTTTAATATCTTTATTGAAAGAATTGTTCTAAATTTTGTAATAGGTTATCATAGGATCACGAATTTCTTATTATTTTTTAATTTTGGTTTATTTATTATCTAAAAGGATTAGATTTGTCATGACATTAGAAAATTGAGTTGCATAATTGCAATTTGTGTTTTTTTTTTTTTTTTGAAGTAATCATGGGAATTAACAAGTAAGAGAGCAAGACATAGCAAGCTAACAATTTGTAATTTCTACCCTTAAAAGGGCAGAATCAAATACATAAATTATTTTTCTACAGATGAAGGAGAAAACAACAACATCCAATGTATATGGTCCAAATGTGAATCTAAATGAAGTGAATAGTTGACCCAAATACACAAGGGTGCGAATTGGATTCCAATCCACCTGTTTCATGAATGGAAATCTTTGAACTGTTGCCATCATTCTGATTAAAAGAACTAAAGGGCCATGCAGTCGAAATACCAGTGTTAGTAGCGGTAGCTGTAGCTTTAGCACCAGCATTTTTTGCTGCAATGGCACTGTTGACCAAAGTATAGAGGTCACCATCCGTGGCTAAGCTTATATCCATTGTGGAACTCTGGGCTGAACCAAGATTGATTGGCGGAATGACACCCACCAGGTGTTTCTCATCTTTACCGTTTTCCATTCTTCTCTTTGGTTCTGGCATTGAAGTAACAGCATTAGTACAAGAAAATGAAGGTGGTGATGATATTCTCAACCTCTTCTTCTTCTCGGCTTGCCGTACTGAAGCTTCCTTGTCCAGCACCAATCGAGATAGGATACCCGGGTCATCGGTCACTTGTGCTAAGAAAGCCATCATCTGCTGCGGTTCCATCTCGGTCGCTTGCAGACGCCGGTTCATGATTTCTACCTCCTCATCCAAGGCCCTCTGCTCTTGTTTCAATTGAATGAGCTGGGATAGAGCACAGTTGTCTCCATTCCTGGCTTGACGCTTCTGCCGTGCAGAAGAAATCAAGCCCCTGTTGCTCTTACGACGAGTGATGTTCTTCAAAAGATGCCCTTGGCCACGGAGGAATGACTCGTGGGCGAACTCCCATCGGTCTGGGTCGACCTTCCGAAATCCCTAATGGAAGCAAGAAGATTATCAAGTGTTAGTTACTATAATCGGAAAAACAAAGCATAAATCAAACACACAAAGATTTAAAGTGGTTCCCTTTCAGTACGTCCACAGATTCAAACCAAATTCACTATTTTCAAAGGCAAGAAACGAAGAAGAGATAATGGGAACAGTAAATATTTGATAATCAGACTTTACAAAACTTGACAGTGCTCACGTAAGTGTTGAGTTGACGAATGAAGCTGGAGAAGTTGTTATGCTTGAAATAGATTGGGAGAATACACTGAGCAAATTCCAAGCTGTCCAACACCACGAAGCTGTTGTTACCGCGGCTCCAAGAGATGAGAGCATCAGTGGATGGATCGTTCACCATCTGATACGTCTTCAGAACGAACGGAGCTATGAGATCGTAGACTTCCATCTCTCTCTTGCCTATTTATCTATCTTTTTCTTCGCCAAGACAAGAGAAACCCAGAAAAAATTGTATACTTCCTTTAGGTGTAATTGTGCTGACCTTCAATATACGACATGCCCTATTTTCATGTGTCCCATTCTTATGGAGGAAGTGCCGTTGTTATATATATCCAAGTTGGGGAGACAAAGGTGTGGGAAAAGAAACAACTCAAAAGGAAAATCCTGATGCCCAACTCTCCTGATGCTTCTAATATTTAAAGATTCTACTTTCCTGTGCTTCTCTCCTTTCTCCCACATCTGGCCATCCAAAGGGAGAAAATTTAGTAATGGGAAACAAAACCTGAGTGATGTAATAGCCAAGGCCAAACAGTGGCTTGGATTCTGTCACAAGAATTGGATTTTCTTTCTTTATTTTTCCTTCGATTTGGTAAGACTCTGATTGCAAATAGAAACAATCAATTGGGAGTCTTTTATTGGTCCACGTAAACAAGTTCTCTTTATTTATTTCTGCTGGGGTCTGGGGAGCAATCCATCCCTCCCCCACTGCAACATTGATTAGGCAGTGTCGGTGGATTTCATACATTTCACGGGCGGCCACCAAATTTGCCAAATTCGTCAAAGATCCAAGCCATCCGAAAGATGGGTCCCTCAATTATTGTCATTTTTTTCCCAAAATGAATAGCATCATCCAATCATCAGCTGCACCGAGCCGGTCATGTCTTGAACCTTCATCGAGTGGACTGGTCTCAAATCTGGGGTAGATTGGGTCCCACTTGTTGGACAGAGTGGACCCTGCAGTCGTGTCATTTTTTTGGACGTTGTTCGGGCATCAGCAGTGCATTCATGAACCTGAATATGAAAATGTTGATGAAAACAATAAAAGGTCAAAATCCAAATAGTATTAGTCGGAGATTAAGGCAACGCATTAAATGGGTTAGTCCGGGAAAAGATTAAGGCAATACATTAATTGTTGTTGTAAATATGGTCTAAATAAACTTTTTTTAATGTGAAAATGACGAGAAATCCTTTTATTAAATAATGTTTCTATCAAAATCATTTGGACGTTTGAACAGTTGCCTCCTTTCTCTCTTCCCCCACCCCCACCAGTTTCTGACATATTTAAATAGATGAAAAGTTTGGATCTAAATTAAATAAAGAGTAAGTTGCATTTAATTTACTTGTTTTAGATCAGATATATCGAATCATTGGATAGGCAGGCGGCCATATACATCTCTAAATATCACTAATAATCTATAGTCAAAATTTTGAATATGTATACCGCTTCTATACAAGAACTATTTTTATCTCCATATGTTTTTGGAAATAAGAACTTGAGCTGCAATGAAATAATCATATATTGTTTTGCTTCATTTTTCAATCCATATAAATACTCACTTGGCATTAAAATTTTGAAGATTGCTCATATAATTAACATTTTAGATATTGTTTTATAGTTTGAATATTTTTTTGAAGAAAATACTTGTGAATCATATAATTTTATAATTTAAAATTCAAGAAATAAAATAATTTCACATTTAGAGAAAATTAGAACATTTATTCTTATCCACGAGACTACAATAAAAGATAGAAACATTGACGATTGAAAGCGTAGACCATCAAGAATCTTGGAAACTTGATGTGCATGTTTCAACTGCAGAGACCACAGTTTGAGCAGTGCAGAACTGAAATTTATGAACACGGCCTCCTACTTATGAACCTGAAAACCCTAGCAAACTGTGAAGATTTCCAAATACCAACTCCTCGAGTGATGTCACACTTAATTGACCCAGACAGGCGCAAACAGAGTATTCTGTAGGCTTCCCTCACCGCCAATCTTTCTTTAATACGTCACGCTTGTGTTATTATATGTTCCAAATTGAGAAAATTTCTACTAAGCTGTCCTTTCATGCATCCCATGGTGATGACATTAGACACCCTCTCCTCTCGTTAATGACACATTTAAAGGGTAACTACTGATGAAAATATGGGATTATGGGGTTAGGTTTGTGATAGTTTGAGATTTTGTAGACTGATTTAAAAAAAATAATTTTTTTTTAAGACCAAAAGGTCCAAATTTTTTAAAGCATCTGACTAATCTTTGAAGTATGTGTAAACTTTTCAATCAACATACTGAGTAACACTATAGAGAGTGATTCTTTTTTGTTGAGAGTGGTTTGAACCTAAGATCTTCTGCATTTTAGACGGATTCTTGACCGTCAAGCCAACTCTCACAGATTAATTGAAGAAATGATTTGCATCGAGATCACGGGCATAATCCTATGTTACCTACCAAAAGAAACGGTCATGAAACCTTTCGAGCACCTTCTGCCGTTGAAACTTGAAATCAACGGATGTGACGTGCATGCAATTCAATCATCTGGCTTGTTTTTCAAAGTCTACTCCACTTTCAAATTCATCTGTCTTATTCTACGAATAATAATGATAATGAGGTTTTTTCTAAGTGTCCAAGTTTGCTCAACAACTTCCTTCACTAGATATGATTTCGTTGTCTCTAGATTTGTTGTTGCCAAGGAGCTGAGTTGGGGTTGGATTGAAGTCTGTGACCCAGTTTGTAAGATGACCCACATCGAACATGCTTTTTCTTAGGTTGGATCCGTACCCAATCTGAACCATGAAAGGGTCATTGATTTCATTATAAAAAAAAATGGAAACACGATATACACAATATATACCAGGGAAGGGTTTTTCAACTCGATTCGCTATACATGTATAAGTACATTTAGCCAACTTTTTTAATTTATTTAAAAACATATTAAAAATTCAATTATTTAAATTGAATTGGACATGACGAGATACAAGTGGATGTAATTTTAATTTAAAACTCATTACTTATCTACTGATCTTAATGGTTAAATTCATCAAGCATTTTTGTTGTGATCATTTTTAAAGATTGCATGTTAATTTTGACCACTAAAATCAAGTGATCGAATTTTGAGTTTAAATTTAGAATAGCCTAAGGGGATTTTTAAATATCCAAAACGAACTAAACTGAGACTATAAAATGATCTGATATGAATTGCTCCGATATTCAATTAAGTCATTATCAATGTTGGATAAAATATAAATCTAATAATAGTTAGCCAATACAGTAATTTAACTTTAGTATTTGTACCGAGCTTCTTTAGGAGATATAGGATGGAGTGAAATTCTCATTTTATCTCTACCAGTGTACCTTTTATCAAGTATTGGTGTACCGATATACAGAACATATACCTGCAGAGCAGCATATTACCGGTACACCTATTTTGATAAGTGGTACACTGGTAGACGTAAAATGGGACTTTCACTCTATCCTGTGTCTTCTAACAAATTTCATTTGTGTTAGGATGAGCTGACTTAAAATAAAATAGCTAATTTTAAGGTATGTCAAAATTTGAAGGTGTGTAAGAAAATCCAAATTTGAAATCATGGGACCTTAAGTGTCTACTGACCTTCCCACATATCTGATGTACATGTAAAAGGAATTTAATGTACATTTAGTAATAATATGTGATAAATTGAAAATTTGAACTCCATTGATTTTCAATTCAATATCAATTTAATCCTTATGATAGATTTAGTGAGAAGCCCATTATCAACATCACAAATCAAACTTACACAAAATCCAGTCCAAGATAACACAGACCTAGATGTTTGGGCCTGGGCCTAAAATATCTTAAACAGAACCAAATCCAATGTTCTGGGCATCTGTCACCGCTAATTGCCCACAAGTTCTGGAATTCTCGCATAAGTTGTGTTCTTTATTTCATTATGGCCGATTAAGGCAAAGTTAAGGGAGATTTCGTATCAAATTACTTTAAAAGTCTTTGTTTATTAAGGTTTGAATCTATTTAATTATAAAGTTTGAAATTTTAAACTGTCTAAATAAGATCTTCTATATATACTATCAAAATCGAGAATCTCACTGAAGTTTAGTCGAGAATCTTTGTGGGCTGAGCCTTGAGCCATGAGCTTTAAATTTCGGGAAAAAATGAATTTTTGGACTTTAATGTGACAAAGCGTTTCAGCTGATTTTTTTTATTTTTGTTTGGACTCAAACTTTTTAATTCTTTTAAAATTAATTTTCTGTCAAAATTAATGAAACTAACCGCCTCTAATCATGCTCCCCAGTTTACCGTACTGGAAAAGAAATCTTACATTTATCTACGCTAATATTCTCCAGTGAAATCAGGTATACGAATTATATGTTCAAAATTATTTTAAAATAAAGTGAATCAAATATAAGATACCAGAAAAGTATATTTTGGAATTTTTTATTAAACCTTGCGTATTTGAAGCCACAAAGGTTTAGAAACCAAAAGTAGGACTTCCATTTGTTCACCAGTAAAAACCGATCTTTGCAGAAAAACCAAATTGTTGTGAAGATTTCTTAAGTGTATCATCAATGGCATTGTAATATATCGATCGATATTGACATATCGGCAATATGTTCTCTCTTCTTTTTTTCTCAAATATAGGCCAATTACCTACATTGGTGTAACTCAATTGGTTACTTCCCACCTCAGGAAGTGGGAGGTTGCATGTTCAAGTCCCTATCACCTAACTTTGGTGTGTTCTAAGGATAGTGGGCTCACCTGTGGAAGTTTTACCCTGGGTATCCTTATACCTGCGGTTTCCCACACATAAATTCAAAAAAAATATATAAAAAAATAGGTGGATTATTTTTTATTTTTTAATTAAAAAATAAAAAACCGAAAATAAGTCTAATATTGGTATTTTAAAAAATTAAAAATATAATATCAGCCGATATTTATTGTCGATATATCACCAATATACTGTAGACCCACTGATACAGGTAGGCCGAAAATGAGGCAAAATATTTTTGCAAATAGTCCAAATTAACTACTCTTATATTTAACTAAAACACCAATTTCTATATTAAATGAAATCGCAACTAGCTAATCTTAATTAAAGATCCTCCTAATCAGATAGATCCCACACCGACCCTGCTCCTCTAATATATACATCATACTATCGATTAATCTTATCAGATTACCATAAAATAAAATACAGATGGAGTTGACATCAATCTAAAGTGATGAGCTTGTGTGCAAGAACTAATTTACAAATTTTGAATCGAAAACTAAAATTTAAATTTAATCTGTTTGTCAGTAGATATGAATTTAGATAAAGATGATCTGTACCCATTATTTAATGATTAACAAATGCATATGTAAAAATGTTATAAATGTCATTTTATGTAATTTTTTTATAATTAAGATGTTTAAATTTTCAAGAACATTTGAATAATTTTTGAGATAGGTGTAAATTTCATAATTTATAAGTACTGTTTAATTTTACAGTGAATAATTCTTAACCGTAAAACCTTCTTATGTTTATAAAAGTTAATATTAATATGAAATTGTCTTATAATATTTGAATCCGTATCTTTTCGTCCCCACTATGGACAGATTATTGGAGCGTGAATCACTTTAAAATAATAAAAAAAATGATGATAAAGAAACAATTTACAGATTCAAGGAGATTCAAAATGACAATATAATATATATAATATTTGTCTCACATGTTTATTTGGTTGCTGTTTTTTATTATTGAAAAAGAACGGCGGTGCAACACCTTTCTCCCCCATATATTTGCAAAACAAATTAAAAATTAGAACTTTGTTTTAAAAATTGGCACGTGGATCACGGTAGAATCCTCAGGCTGACGTGTCACATATTTTATACTACTCAAATACAAATGAGATAATTATTTTAGGATAATTTTAAAATCCATATAAAATAACTAATTTGAAATAGATGGAGTATTAAATTATTAATATTTAATTACAGATTCTTTGTTATTTTTAATACAATAATTGAAATTACAATCATAACAAATGTAGAGTAATGGACAAATTATATAGCATGTGTTGCAGAATCGACGTGGGTCACATGGAATCCAATATTTGAAAGAAACAAACAAAAAGAAGATCATAAATCAAGCTTGTGGACAAAAGAAATCTCACCTTTCAAAAGCAGTCGCTGTTCAAAATTTATAACAAAATCTGCAATAATGCAAGTAACTCTTGTCGAAAACGTGGAAGGGAAGTGGAAAATCGTAAGTCTAAATTCTAATGGAGAACATCATTTTACTTGTCCATTGATGAATAATTAAAATCTAGAAAACAACGACTGGACATGCTTGCTCGTCTCATGCATTATTGTAACTGTTCTTCGCTCTTTCAAAGCGAGATGGAAATATTTAATTAATTTTTTTAGATTTACATCTAAAAAATTAGAGATACAGTTTTTTGAACTTTGACACTTTTTACTTTTTAAGACAAGAGATAACCAGTCCAACTAATTCAAAAGGGAGTTATTCATTTTATTTTTTCTAAAATATATGTCACTCTTTTTTTATTTCTCTCCCATTTAAGAATTTCTATGATAAATAGGGCAGGTCTTGTTGTGTGTCAAAGTGTAAGGGCCATGTCTTAATTTATGTTAAATTTAAATTATAAAAATAGTTTTTTTCTTTTATATATTTAGATTCAACTTGAGCTAATGTTGATTTAATGTATTTTATTTAATATGGGGTAGTTTAACTGGTAATTTCTTGTCTCAAAAAGTAAGAGGCTGTGGGTTCGAATCTTCATAGTGTTAACCAATGGCTATTCTATGTGTAGGTGTGGGACATCATTCAAAGCATGGATTTTAGGAGAACTAATCTAACTCCAAGACTATTCTCTCAAATAAGAGAAAAAAGAGTGGAGAAAATATATAAATATAAGACTATTCTCTCAAATAAGGGGAAAAAGAGTGGAGAAAATATATAAATATATTATGACTTAGCACATGTACCTTTGTCCATAAAACACAACATAAGACTATTCTCTCAAATAAAAAACAAAACAAAAGTACAATAGTTATTTTTTTTTAATCACATCTTTCCACAATGACTTCAATTTAGATGAATAATATATAGTATTTAGAAGCTAAGTTATGTTCGGACAAGGAAAAAAGTTTTACAAGATGGAAATTGTAAAACAGATGGAAATTGTAAAACAGAGCAGGTGTCATGTCTCCCAAACAGAGCATGGAAAACGACGACGGTTCCTGCCACCCTGCCAGACTCTGCATTATTGCTACACTCTTCCACTTCCACCGTACAAAAATGAACAGACGGTAAACGGGTAGTACTTAGGAGTAGGGACCGACCCGAGGTAACAACAACTCTTAAACGAGACCCGAGACACGTGTAAGTGACTCCTGACCCTCTGTCATCCTAGTTAGCTAGTATTTAGAGTTGTGACATTTATAACGTATAATAATTTATTGAATTTTATTATATTAAATATAAAAATACTAAAAATTAGATGTAATGGTTAGTAATTTAATTAAGTATATTTAAATTAGTATTATTTCAATAAATTTTAATTTTAAAAATTGTACGATTTTATATTAAATATTATAGAATTAATGATGAGAAGTGATTTGTGCACCCCTAATTTCGCCGATCGTGCAGCCCTTCAAAATATATTTTCAATTTTGCCCCCTATCTTATCTCCTTTTTCCATCGTTTTTTATTTGTGTAAAACCAGCGTTTTCCCTCACCTTCCGAGGCGCGTCTTTTTTTCCCTCTCGTTCCCAGGTCTGACGCCCAAAGGTCCAGCTGAGCTATTCTCAATCATCAAACAGATCTGATCAAAGTGAATCAGAATGAAGAGGCGATGGAATAGCCTCCTTGTCATTCCCAGGTGATTTGGGACATAAAAGAAATGGAATAGCCTTGGTTTTTTTCTCAGTGAAATGCTTGTTAAACCATGAATGAGTTTATTTGCTCAAATACCATAGAAGGATAGTTTATCATATCCATACACATTAACACCACCAAATCTGTGCTATTTAGAGTATCATTTTTCATTTACCAACAGTAGATTCAATATACTCTATAAATATTCTGTATTTTGTTATGAAATTATCAATGGAATAAGAATAATACATTTCCATTTCTCCAGTGTTGAAACATGATATTAGAGCATTAAAGGTACTGGTTTTCGAGTCGATTTTGAGTTGTTCTTTCTCCCTCTCTCTGCCAAGACAAGTCTCGTAGAGGGAGGGGACATCTGAACCAACAACAAATCTATTGATTTAGTGTTGTGTTCCAGTCCAGTTGCGTTCTCTAGCTTTGTCGCTCCTTGTGCAGAGTTTCCTTTGTCTCTGCAAGTTCAATTTCAGCCTCCAAGATCTGCTCCAACTCCGGCGTATTGCAGGCAACCCATCGTTCGTCTTATTTTGGACGATGGTTGCAGAGAAGATTTCTCTGTTGTTGAGAAGAAACAAAGATTATTCTTCAACATTGATCCAAATCTGAGATCTAAGCCTCGTCAGGCCCGGCGTACCCTGCCTAGCTCCTTCCGCTTCTTGTTTGCTCGTGGGTTTTCTGCAAGGCTTTGATCTACATTTACATTCCTGCCTCACTGCATGCCTTTGTTCTGTCGGTGCAGCAAAGTTGGAGAAATACACCGCAACTACCTGACTGCCAGATCTGATCCACTGCCTGCATGTTCTTGGCCTTGCTCGGCCCTGATCTGTGATGTCCTTCTCTGTTCTTGTCTTGGTTCGATTCGCCCAGCGAGTCTGCATGCATCATCTTTGTAATTCCATTGGGGATATTCATCTCCGCGTTTCTTCTTCATTGGTGTTGTTACACACAAAAAAAGGGAATGAGAGGGAGGCTATCCAGACTTGTTTGCTGATTGAGAATAGCCCAGCTAGACCTTTGGGAGTCAGACCTGCGAACAAGAGGGAAAAAAAGACGCGCGTCGGAAGGTGGTGGAAAACACTGGTTTTACAGAAATAAAAAACGATGGAAAAAGGAGATAAGATAGGGGGCAAAATTGGAAATATATTTTGAAGGGGTGCACGATTGGTAAAACTAGAGGTCCACAAATCACTTTCCTTAATGATTGGCAAATTTCATTATACAAAAATAATAGAGTATTATTTTTATTAAAGTGAGAAAGCATTTCCCACCACGTGGCCGTCCCACAAGGGCCAAATGACTGCATCGCGTCGCGACGAGCGAGCATCAAGGACCACGTGGCCGATCCGTTCACCACTCTTCCAACTACGAAGGGCCACAGAATTAAATACCCCCGGCAGCGAGTCAGACGGAGGAGGAGGAAGAAGAAGGCGATCCTTCATTTGTTCTCTTTCTCGATTCTCATACGTCAGTCAGTCAATGCAACAGAGAGGAAGAGCCAATAACTGCAGATCCAGGAGCTTCACTCGTCCACGCCTTGCCATCCACGGCTGTTAGCCTCACCTCCTCCTCTCTTTCTTTCTCTCCCGCTCCCTGCCCGTCGTCAATGGCCGCTCTCGGTAGGTTTTGGAATTTCAATCGTCATCGTCATTTTAACTTTTTAAGTTACAATTAAAACACTCGGTCGATGCTCGGATAAGTGTCTCGTTTACAAATTCATTGCAATATGAACTCCATTTTCAATATCGGCCATGGAGAAATCAGCATTTAACATCTTCAAGTTTTTTTTTTTTTTTTGGTTTAATGAAGTGGACAAAAGCAAAGTGGTGGCTAGATTGAAATCCAATTCTAGAACGAATTTTAATTTATTTTCTTTGTTCTGCATTTGATTTTTAAGGAGAAGAACGGACGATCCAGAAGAACTACTGGTTGGCGCACTCTGCAGATCTGACCGTAGAATCCATGATGTTGGATTCCCGTGCCTCAGATCTCGACAAGGAAGAGAGGCCTGAGGTGTGAATGCATCTTCATATTTGCATTTTTATTCTCCTACTACTTTACTAAGAGAAAAATAAATTTTGTATTTATTATTACTAAAATTCAACTCAATCAATTTTATTTGGCTATAAAATGAATTCAATTGTTTTTATAATCTCATATTGGCTGATTCGAAATCTTTGTTGAAACAGAATTTTAATAAATAATTTAAATATTAATTTCATTTCAGATCATCTGATACATGCGCATGATCTGGACCAGTTCTGGAAGCCGTATCTCACTTTATTTTATTATTAATTATTTCTTTTTTCTTTTTCTTTTTAATTAGCTACTGCCCACTGCCCACTGCCCAGTTGCCCATATTGTCAATACCATTCATTGGCCAAACTGAAGAATGTCTGCTGGTCCAATCAATTTTCAGGAATCAGTTGAGTCATCTCAGTTTGACCGTAAATCCATTACTGAATCTAACAGAGAGTAATTCATTCAACCACCATAGTATGGTACTATGGTGTAGATCACGCAAATAATTTAAAAAAAAAAAAAAAAACATCCACAGAAAAACACACATTTTATATAATTCAATAATATATATGTGAAGTGATTTTAATATCTTTAAAATAAGTTTCTAATGCTCTTTTCCTCTCGAACATGAATGACTTTAACATTATAAATCTCTTAAATATACAAAATGTAGAGTGGTCTCTCTGGCTCTGGCTTGGGTTCGCTCTCATGTCCAGGAATCGATTCCTGGCTACCACCTGATTTAAGTGAATCAACTGAATAAACTAGGCAGTGTGGGCTCCAAAAAATTAATCTTTTTGGATAAATACCTTAAAGATACTGTCATCATCCAAAAAAAATATACAAAATATAATTTTCTTTTGAATTTAGTGCGGGAAACTGCAGAAAACACAGTGAAAAACACCCATGGTATACTCACTGCTCTTAAGGTACACCAAGTTAAGCCATGGGAGTTTGAACTTAACACCTCCCACTTTCTGAGGGAAGGTTAACCAGTTGAGATACACCAATGTGGACAATACAAAATATAATTGACACAATAACAAATATATTTGTATTACATATCTAGTTTATTAAAAAGAGAAGTATACTAATAATCTAATCATATATTAAAGATCTATTTTACCAATTCCATCTACGTAAACGAGAAGGTTAGTTAAATTATTAACTTCAAGTAAACTATTCATTTTATAATCATAAATTTTATAAATGTTAATATGGTTTCTCTCTCTTACAATTTTTTAAAAGATATCTTTGAGATAAATACAGAAAAATGATAGAAAATTATAAAAAAATGAAAAACCTAGTTTGACCATATTTGTGTGAAAAAAAGTCATTTTCATAAAATATTAGACTTTTAAGAGGGGAAATTTTTAATATAAATTAAACAATCAAATATGAGGGAAAAAGTGATATAAAATACATATTAGTTGGTGCCCATAATCACATAAATGTACTATTACAATTCATAAATTTTTTGTAAAAAAATTAATTACAATAAAATGTTGAGAAATTAGAAAAATCACTCAAATACCCTACAAACTATATCAATCGCATTAAGGCCTTTTCATTTAATTTCATAAATATTTGTGTATGATTTAATTAACTTTTTTACAAGAAAAAAAAATGAGGATTATGTTTGAAAACTCGGTTTCATGAATTAAAAATAAAAACTAGGAAAATCACATAAATAGCTTATAAACTATATCAATCACATTAAGACATCTCCACTTTATTCATAAATATTAAAAAATCATTTCATTAAATTATTTAAAAAAATTCAAGATTATATTGAAGCAAAAATTAAAAAACTGATAAAAATAATTCAAAATAGATGAGTTCCTTTAGCACATTAAAACCTTGCTTTTAAACCTTGTTAAAATTATACCAATGTTAGATTCAAGTTGAAAGACGATTAAGACAACATTATCATATCGGCCGATATTTCGACCCCTGGATTGAGGATACTATATTTCATCTTTGCTTACACTTTGTTAAGGTGGCTTGATTCATAAAGATCGAAGTAATACTTTTTCCCTCTGAAATCAATATAACTATGGATTTGCATGGCTCCAAATTTGGCCCGAATCTAAGCCCAAATTTGATGTAAATGAACGGGCTTAAATATGTCTATTTGACCGACGGGCTATGTTCAGGGACATAATTTTTTACCTTATTTGATCCAATATTCCTATGATCCCTTCCCTCTTAGAAAACAAAGTCATCTCACTGAGATTTAAAATTAGATTTTTTATGTGGCTTTCCACTTTTTATTGTTGAAAACTTCAAATGTGAAATCGGGCCTTTAAATGGACTTTTGGTTCAATTTGTCCCAATGTTATCAGAACCAGACCGTGTACTAAACCGTCTTTGAGGAGGTTAGGGTTCAACCGGGTTCGACCACGGATCAAAGCTGGTCAAAGCCGGTCAAGTATTAAAATAATATAAATATTATATATAATATTAAATAAGACATATTTTACCAATAATATTAATATAAATATTAAAAATAAAATTCAAACTCTCAGTAATATACCAAAAAGGTGAAATATATGGGATATAAATAGTAATAAACTTTTATATTTCAAATATACACTTTTTTAAGGGGAAAATTTAAAAAAATAATAAAAAAATTTCAAATATGTGAACTGCGGTTTTGACCGGTTTTATGCGATTTTGACCGCCAGCCGATTTGTTGTGTGAACCGAACCGCAGATCCAGCGGTCACGGCTGAACCGCACGGTTCGGTCCGGTTCTGATGACACTGATTTGTCCTAGTATGTTAATCTTCAAACAGGCTCTAATGGGCTCACTTGGACTTCTGCGTAAAAAGTGCAATAGGTTGTGGGTGGGCATGGGATTTGAAAATACAAAGGGCTTCCGAGATTTTTTCTCTCTCTTCAATTTTTTTAAATCTCGGTAGAATTTTTTTTTGAAAAGATTCATTTAAAAAAATAAAAATTGAGGAAAGACTTGCTTATTCCATATTTTGGACCTTGAATCCACGCTGAAACATGAACAGTCATAGATAAACTGCAATATCATATGATGCAGAACAATTTCAATCCAACTGTGAACGTACAAGCTAAGTGACATTTCAAGATGCAAATAGTCTGCTTGATGAGAAGTTGGCCCATTTTGCAGAATCCTTGGTGGGGATACATACGAAGTCCTATATAGCCAGACAGATGTGATTACTCTTTTGTTTTCGTATTATAGTTGGCTATGTGATGTTGTTCTGTCCTTGCCGAATTTCTAAACTAGTTCATTCTGCTTTGGCATAGATACTCTCTCTGCTTCCACCATTTCAAGGAAAATCTGTACTAGAGCTAGGAGCAGGGATCGGTCGCTTCACTGGTGAGTTGGCTAAGGAGGCCGTTCATGTTCTCGCTGTGGATTTCATTGAGAGTGTTATGAAAAAGGTATGGATCCTTTTGTTGGAAGATTTCTTTTCTTTTCAAAAGAATCTGTTCATCGGAGATCTATGTTGTCTTCATTTGAATCTTGCAGAATGAAAGCATTAATGGAGATAATAAGAATGTCAGTTTCTTGTGCGCTGATGTGACATCTCCGGACATGCAAATTTTGCCTGGATCTGTGGATCTGATTTTCTCAAACTGGTTATTGATGTATCTGTCAGATAAAGAGGTGACTGGTGATTTCCTCTTATTTCACTTGTGATCGCTTTGAGAAATTATTAGAAGCACGTGTCCACATGATGTAGTTTTAGACATCCATAGATTTTATTTTCAATTTTATGAATTAATTACTTGTCCAATTTTGATTGAAATTAGTAGTTCAGCAATGTCCTGCTTCTTAAGTTTGTCTAGGTGGGAACTGGAATTTGATAAACCCGAATTCAAGTAGATCGGATCACTCAATATCAAGATGGGAGTTATCAATTTTCCATTAATATGCTTTCAGAGTGGATTCAAGATGAAATTGCTCTCACCTAATTTTCTACTTCTAGTTTGTGGGTGAGAAAAACGGGTCCGAGGTATCATCATTTCACCATTGAGTAAGGAACTCAAGTGGTGGTTCATGAATGCATCCCCTTCACAACACCATGGCCCAAAATCGGCATTCATTTCGAGTTCTGATTTTATTTTGGGCCTGCACCTTTCACCCTTTAAGCTTCTATCTATTTTTTAGCTGAAAAGTTGTGGAACAAGTGAGTGAGTTGAAGGTTCCAGTACTGGTCAAGTCCATTTATTTATCTATTCTTAAAATGGTAGCGTTGCACTGAAGTGTACCTCCAGTCAGATGAATAGCAGTGGATTGATTCTGCTACTTGAATTGCTTGCAACTAGAAGTCTCAAACAGACAGACATGCACTGTAAAGTAGGTCAGGAAAAGAACAATAAAAAGAAACTCTCGTAATTAATTAATCTGGGCTATAGCCTATTTTTTCCCCAGTTTATGTTGTCTCTGGAGGCAGCATTGATTATGAAGGATGTTGTTTTCTTGCTAAAATTGAATTGCCTCAGTTTCAATAGTTATTTCTTTGGGACCAGGTTGAGAGTCTTGCAGAAAGGATGATGAAATGGTTAAAGGTTGGCGGGTTTATCTTCTTCAGAGAATCATGCTTCCACCAATCCGGTGATTGCAAGCGAAGAAGCAACCCAACACACTACCGGGAACCTCGGTTTTATACAAAGGTATTGTTAGTTTTTATTTGTCCAAGACACATTCTTATTCTGCGAGGCTCTCAGTTGAGCAGAACATAGGATTATAACCATCTTCTGGAGGTAATATACCTCAGGGATCAACATTTTACTGCTTCGTAATTTGAGTTTGATGCAGGCTTTTAAAGATTCTCTTATGTATGATGGCTCTGGAAACTCCTTCGAACTTTCCCTGGTTAACTTCAAGTGTATTAGAGCTTATGTAAGGAACAAAAAGAATCAAAATCAGGCAAATAATCTGTTTTTCTTCCTTCTTCAGTTGCTTTCCTTCCAGAAAATAAGTGAGACCATCATTTTGACACTGTTTTCATATTCTGTATAATTTAGATTTGCTGGTTATGGCAAAAGGTTGCATCAGCTGATGACAGGGGATTTCAGCGATTTTTGGATACTGTACAATACAAATGTACTGGCATCTTGCGCTATGAACGTGTCTTTGGAACGGGCTTTGTGAGTACAGGGGGAATTGGTAAGCATGCTGGCAACTTTTCTTTTCTTTATAATTCAAGTTTCAATCATTTTCAATTACCAATGGAAAAAGAAGCCCCCCAATACTAAATTAGAAACTAAATAGTCATGTGGAACTATCTCATGACAATTTCACTGATTTAAAAATGTTACCTTGGGCAGATACGACGAAGGAATTTGTGGCGAAGCTGGATCTTAAGCCTGGTCAGAAAGTCCTTGATGTGGGATGTGGCATTGGAGGAGGTGATTTCTACATGGCTGAAACTTTTGATGTGGAGGTGGTTGGCATTGATCTGTCAGTGAACATGGTTTCACTTGCTCTTGAGCGCGCCATTGGTCGTAAATGCTTAACTGAATTTGAGGTTGCCGATTGCACCAAGATAAATTACCCCGATAACTCCTTCCATGTGATCTACAGCCGTGACACCATTCTCCATATTCAAGTAAATCCTTTAACTAGGCTTTATAATTTCAATGTTTCGATTGCTTTCAGTCTCTTTATAATTCAAGTAAACTCCCGATAGAGTTTGATCGTTTCCGTTACTGCCAGTCTGCCACTGTGATGCAAGTACTAGCATGTAACATGAGACATTTTATCTACTTTGATCTAGCAGAAATCCTTTTATCCAACTTGTCTAAACTGGTAAAGTTGAAACAAGGACCGATGGTGTCCCTGGCCTGATTTATCATATATTTTTTTAATGATTTTGAGTCTCTTGATTACTGAAGATTTGACAAAGTGTAGTTTTTGAACCATGATTATTGGATTGCTTGAAGCCCTGAATGCATATATTTTACCCATGCTACACTGAGCCACTTGGCCACACTGAAAGCCTTCAATACATATTATGGATTTATGGTGTATTCTCAGGACAAACCGGCATTGTTTAGAACATTTTTCAAGTGGTTGAAGCCTGGAGGTAAAGTTCTTATCAGTGATTACTCCAAAAGAGCTGGAACACCATCAGTAGAATTTTCGGCCTACATTAAAAAGAGAGGGTATGACCTACATGATGTAGAAGCCTACGGTCAGGTATTATTTTTATTTGGTTTAATTTATTGTGGCAATTTATGTTGCTCTAAATTTAGAACAAATGTTCTTTCTCCACCATTCATCTGGCCAGTCCCATTTGTCCGACTGATCAATAGTAGCCTGAAAGTGGACAGTTTATCTGAAGTTTTCAATTCAAGAGGAAATAAGTCCAGAATTTGTATATTTACAATTTTCAGATGGTCGACACTGTTGGAACATGGTTCATTCATGATTAGGTCCTCAAGATTAGATTTCAGTCTGTAAGAGTGGGGATTCTTTTGCTTGGCCAGAGATTTTTGTACTTTCAGCTGTCCCTTTTTAGTCTTTCATTGTAGCCACAGCTGCCTGTTCTAATTTGATCATGCACTGCTGGCCAGATGCTCAAAGATGCTGGTTTTCATGAAGTCATTGCAGAGGATCGAACCGATCAGGTTCCGATAAAATTGTATACTTGTTAGTACATTATTTCTCCGTTTTAAATTATTCATGCTATACTGAATTGGCCTCTTTGTTGCATTTCAGTTTGTGAATGTGTTGCAGAAAGAATTGGAAGCCGTGGAGAAAGATAAGGAAGCCTTTGTGGAAGAGTTTTCAGAGGTCAGCCACCTTCTTCATTAACAGTGTATTTCCATTTCACTTCTTTTCTTTGTTAAAGTCAGTGTGTTGATTATGCTTCTTTCTTCTTCAGGAGGATTATTCTGAAATTGTTGATGGTTGGAAGGCGAAGCTTAAGAGGAGTGCAGCAGGTGAGCAGAGGTGGGGACTCTTTATTGCCAAGAAGATATGATACAAATGAATCAATCTGCTGCCGATGCCATTCCAAATTGATGATGGATGGTATCATGGTAGTTAGTATGTGGGATTAGGCTTTTCATTATTAGTAGTCGTAGTAGTTTGATCTTAAGCTTCCAGCATCGAATGTCTCAAATCAAAAGACTTTGTAGCCTGTCTTTGTCAATCGTAGTAGTTCAATCATTGTCAAGGTTGTTTTTTCATGGTTCATCTTAAACTATGCCATCTTTGGAAATGTTGCTAGGATCCAACAGCTTTGGAATCTTTCCTACAACCACCTCAGGTTCATTATAACAGTGAATTCAGTGGTTGTTGAGGTAACAAAGATCATCCCTAACTGATCCGAATTTGTCTTTTAAGAATAAATTGGTCAATTCATTTTCTTCTCCAACACTGAAGGAATAATGGTAAATCTTTATTGGTGCCTCAATGCATACCAAGCTTAATTAATATAGATCTATGTTTGAATACAAACTCGGTCCGATGGCAAAAAGTTATCTCATTTAGGCATTTGATCAAACACCATAGAAACATACCAAAAAGATGAAAAAAATCAAGCCTAACAATAGAGGTCAGATTTGGCCCACTGAAATTATAAAACTATTTTGTCATTCTATTCAATGAAATTTTGATTTAATCCTTAAGTCCGTCCAATTTGCCAGCCTTGCATGATTTATTCGTGTTTCCTCAATAATCGGAAGTGAGAAATAATACGCTAAGATTTAGGCTATGTCGACAAATGCGTCTGACTATACAGGCTCGGCCATGTTACTTAGACCTACAATATCGATTTTGATTAAGCTCGCCAGCTTCTTCAGTGAGGGCCTAATACTTTTTTTATTAAGACAAATTTTTATTAGTACATATTTTCTTAATAATACATCAGTCAACTCAAATTGATAATAAAAATAGTACACTATTGTAACATGTCCATAGATTCATTTCAATTATAGTTTACAAAGAAAAAAAAAAAATTGGACCAGTCAGTTGGAGAATTTCAACTGAAATTTTTTAGTCAGATTTAAAAACTCATTGAGTTTTCTATTTATGATTTCAATGGTATTAGCTAAGAGGTATTTATGTCAATGATATAAAAAAAAAAAAAAAGGATTTTCTGATTTATGAATGGAACTCTCATCTTGTTATTTAATTTGAAAATTGCTTTTTTCTTTTCTTTTTTCTTTTATTAAATATAAAGCTCAAAAGCTTTAACAAGCAAAATATCTGCAAGACTTTTTTACTGAAACTTAATACTGAGATTGTTAATGGGTTTTGGGTTTTACACGGTTGGATGTAATAGAAAGAAGACAATATGAGTTTAATGTATACCAAGTTTCACCTCCTTTATGGTTGTTCTATTCCTTGATTTTAAAATCAATGACTTATATTGATTGAAACTTAAAATCTAAAGATCACATATTCACATGGATTAATTGAGTAATTGGTGGTAAAATTATATATACTCAATACACATGTAATGACCTATCCAACTCACCCAATTATGTAAACATCCTTGCTATTTAATAGGAAGTTTATCTAGAGTATCTCATTTGGAAAGTTTCACTAACCTAATTTGTTTATAAATTCTTTAAAATGTACCCTATTTATCCAAATTCAATATTACTACATAAAATTTGATCTATCATCTGAAAGTTGAAGTTGGGTAGTTGGGACTTGAGATGACTGTAGACCTTATTCTACTTTCTCATTATTAAAATTGTAGAATAATTGTTAAAAAAAAAAAATTGTAGATAATCAGAGTCAGGCTCCAAACCACTGATGGATCTGCTAGTCGGACAGGATGGCCGACAACGTTTATTTGATGGAGAGCCTCGTTTGAAGGGGAGATTGTAGGATACGAACGAATCCCACACCAGTGAGAGAGAAAAAGAGAATTATATGGGACAGGAGAACTTCATCTATCAAACTAGTTTTTTGGATTCCAAGCGAGTTCTCCACAAATTAATAATATGACTTAATAGGAAACATTTTTTATACTTGGAAATAGTTGGAATGCTTATAGAGATTAGAGAGAATTTGTCTGATTAGAGCACAAATGGTTCGGCATTTACACACTCGAAATTTCTGCCTCTACACACTCGATTCCAAGTGTGGGTGGCTAATTACCACGATACCCTTACATTTTCATTCGTTCGAACGAACGCCCAGTTCATTTTGGCATTCGTTCGAATGAATACATGTATGTCTCCGCAATTTTGATTCGTTCGAACGAATGCCCCGTATAAATTTAATTCATTCAAATGAATTGATTGAACAATAACACGCGTTACTATTCACCTGTTCATTCGAATGAACCGATGGAATGAATAGAGTGAACAGTAACGTGCATTACTATTCACTCGATTCATTCAAATGAATTGATTTTTTTTAAAATTTTAAAGCTATTTTTTAAGCACTGTGTATTTTTTAAATTTCTCAAATTAAATATCCAGACTAATTACGATCATCTGATAAAAATATTTTAAGACTTCAAGATCTTTTGACACTCCTAAATATTTAAAACACAGTGTTTACAAATAAGGGTATCCCTAGGCTGTGCCGAAAACACATTTAGGAGTGTCAAAAGACCTTGAAGTCTTAAAGTATTTTTATCATGTTATCGTAATTAGTCCGGATATTCAATTTGAGAAATTTTGAAGTTACACAGTGCTTAAAAAATAACTTTAAAGTTTTAAAGGAGATTTTATTATTTAATAAACTATGCATTAGTGTAGCATATGGAAAATAGACCATTATTTTTTAAGCACTGTGTATTTCTAAAATTTCTCAAATTGAATATCCGGACTAATTACGGTAACATGATAAAAATACTTTAAGAGTTTAAGGTCTTTTAAGACTCCTAAATATGTTTTCGGCACAGTCTAGAGATACCCTTATTTATAAAATACTGTGTTTTAAGCATTTGGGAGTGTCAAAAGACCTTAAAGTCTTAAAATATTTTTATCAGATTATCGTAATTAGTGCGGATATTTAATTTGAGAAATTTTAAAAATACACAGTGCTTAAAAACTAACTTTAAAATTAAAAAAAAAATCAATTCATTCGAATGAACAGGTGAACCGTAACGCGCATTATTGTTCATTCGATTCATTCGAATAAATTAAATTTATACAGGGCATTTGTTCAAACAAATTAAAATTACAAAATATGCATGTATTCATTCGAACGAATCTCAGAATCTCAAAATAAACTTGTGATTCGTGGGAACATATCATACTAATTAGCCACCCACACCAATAGCAGAAATAATTACCTGCCGTGTCAAATCTGTAACTATGGGAGTCCCTCTCAATCTTATATGGATTGTCATTCTCAATCAACTAAACGCTTAGCGTACAATAATTTATTATTAGTCGATTTCTTTCTATTTTAACTAACAAATCTCTTTTCGTACACTCGTCGGCACCAAAACATATAAGTGCTCGTCTACTTATAATATAACTTTATTAAAATAATATAAATATTTTGTTTCTGCAACTAGTCTGAGGGGTCCATTAGTGACGGCAGAATCATGCAAGTTCATCTAAGAGTTTCAATCGCAGAATAAGATTAGAGTAGTCATTTAGGCACTTTTTTTTTTTAAGAGACTTATTTTAAAATTTTGTATAAAAATTACCATTTTACTCTTCAGTTAAAAAAAAAAAAAAACAATTTCTCTGTATAAAATTGAAAGGTAAAATAGTAATTTTGTATAAAATTTTGAAATGGAGTGTCTCTTAAAAGAAAAGTCAAGTGTCTAAATAACTATCCTAAGATTAAATTCTAAATGTCAGTAGTTTCCTTTTTATTTGAATAAAAGAAAAATAAGTTAGAGTGACTAATAATGCAAATGAAACTTAATAATAAAAAAAAGGAGAAATTCAAATGATTCACCAAAATCATCAAAGATTACAGATATAAATGACAAATTAAAAAGGAAAATCCCTTTTACTCAAAACACCGGTCAAGAAACAAAGACAAATGAAATTGATGGATCTCTCTTTAAGTGAAGCTCCCTTCAAAAGTTATCTTTTCTAAATATTGATGAAATTTTGATAGGGAATATTGAATTATCTAAACTCTTAATCTGAAATAACTCTATTGGAAGGAAAATAAATAATGTTGTCAGTGTCGAGCTGATATAATAGATGCTCTAAACCGTTAAAGATAAATAATATTCTATCTGTCTTAATTTAATTGTCTCATTTATACTGGAATAGTATAAAGTGTTTGAAATGAATGAGAATCACCTCTCAACTATATGATAATTTAAAGTCAAATTGAAATTTCTTAAACCATATAAATGTTTAAAATGAGACAATTAAAATAAGATGAAACGAGTATGATATTTATTATAACTTAGGTTCTTTGACCACAAATACCGTACAAATTTTTAATAAAAGTACGTGACTTCAGCTCAATTTTATAAAAGATTTGAATTTGTTCTAACATCTGTGAACTATCCCTGAAGCCCAAAACCTCGCACTAATGTCGAAAAATTCAAACTAGATTTCAAAATCTTCCTTCAAAATTGCTCCCTCGGGTCTATACTTGAAGAATACCTTCGACAAAGTGAAACTAAAGAAATGCAAGGCCCGCTTTCTTCACTTTCGAGTTTGAGTGGTCGCTCCACATTTCCGTGTAATGGCCCGCAAAAAGCTAAAAAGCAAAAGAATACTGAAATTTTGAATGAACGATAAAAACGAAGAGAAGGATATTTGGCATGTACTTCATGTTTAAAAAGTATTTTATTTTTTAGATTCGGTCATTTTTTAGTTATTTTATTATTTTTTTACTTTTTATTATTAATTTGAAATCTTTTGTAATTTTTTTTAATAAAATGATATTGAATACTTATGGAATTAAATATATATATCTCAATGTGATTGAGTTAATTTGTAAGGTATTTATATGTTTCTTGTAATTTTTCAATAATTTTATGAACTTTTTTAACAAAAATGCATAAATTGTAATAGAAGAGATGAATTGTTATGAAACACATGAGAAGATTAAATTCACATCAGATGTTACATATTTGCTAATATTATTTTTCCATTTTTAGAATTTTCAACCTTTTTTCGACTAGTTTATTCCTATCGAATTTTTTGCTTTTAAAGACTTGATTCTCTATTAAAACCATCATTTTCCAACCAAAATATACTCATAAAAGGTTTTTTTTTTTATTTTTTTGTTATGTAATTGTATTTTTTGAAAATTTCAAAAAACTCCAAACTTGTCACAAATGGGCTTAAAAATGACAAATATATACCGGAACAACAATACGCCTCATCGTCATGTGTTTTTTAAACTTATCTTTTTCTATACACCCTTCGCTTTTGTTTTCCCATTTTACCAGACCGCCCACATCTCTGCCCCATCCCCATTTTTCCCTCCCCACCTCCTGCGACTCCAACCCCTTATCCAGTGGGTTCAAGTACGTCAACCTCCTGCGCTTCAGCCAAATCCAGAGCAGTCGCACGTACCTAGACAAGGCCGCGTACACGGTCGCCGTCACGGGGATACGCATTGACTCGGGAACGGAGTTCACTTTCCTGGTGGAGGACGCATACGCTAATGTGAAAGAAGAGGTGAGGAGGCTGGTGGGGCCCAGGTGGAAGACGGGATACGTTCACGGTGGGGCACTAGACACGTGTTTGTGGCTGACGTGTTGTTGGGAGAGGTGGTGGTGGAGATAGAAGAAAAATTGCTCTTTTTTCAAGTGGGGCCCACATGTCACTTCATGCGCTTCCATCCATTTTGCTAGTCTGGCCATCCGTTCTGGTGTGAAAGACGAGGGAAGTGCTGGGGAAAGGGTGAGGGTAAAATAGGAAAAAAAATGAAGAGGTGTATATAAAAAGATTTTGCGGGTAAAAAGACTGTTTTGAGAAGTCCTAATTGTAAAAATGAACATTTAATAATTTTATAAATGTCATGCCAACTTGGATCAATTCATGAAGAGCTGGCAAATGCCGCATTTAAGCCTATGGCGTTTAATGTGATCTGTTGCCCAATTTTAGTTAAAGGTTTTAAACTCCCGTGTGCATCCGTTTCCTCGAAAGAAAGGAAAGAAAAAGAAAAAAAAAAAAGCATGGAATCAGGTGCTCCTACAGGACACATCTAAAAGTAGACACCTACTGGCCATTGGATTTCTAAGGGGTCGGTCAACGGTCTAGATTAAACAACTTACTCTCCTCTCCAAGACGGCAGTGTTTAAAACATCCTCTGTTTTTATCTTTGGCGTCTCCGCTCTCTCAACTAGAAGAAGAAGCAGAAAAGAGAAATGTCAATGACTACGTTTCCGCCGTTCAATCTCTTTCTCCCAACACTGCTTCTCTGCCACCGTGCAATCCTCTTTGTTCATCCACCTCTTCAGCTCCACTCTAGTGTAGAGAGTGGTGTGTGAATTTTAGTTTGGAGAGATCAGAAGCTTGGAGGAGGCGATGGCGCCGAGCACGGTAAGATGGGCAATAGGAGCAATGAAGGACAAAGCAAGCATTGGGCTGGCGAAGGTGTCTAGTAGCAGTATATCTTCAGAACTGGACGTGGCCATTATCAAGGCGACCAGCCATGACGACGAGCCTCCACGAGAGACGTACATACGTCACATTCTCAGCCTCACCTCATGCTCCCGAGCCTACGTTGCCTCCGCTGTCTTGACCCTCTCCAAGCGCATCTCCAAGACCCGGGACTGGATCGTCGCTCTCAAGTCCCTCATTCTCATCCACCGCCTCCTTGCCGACGGCGAGCCCTACTTCCACCACGAGATCCTTCATGCCACCCGCCGCGGCACCTGCCTCCTCAATTTGTCGTATTTCCGAGATGAGTCCCATTCCGATTCATGGGATCAGTCCTCCTTCGTCCGCACCTTCTCCCTCTATCTAGACCAGCGCCTCCGGTGCATGATCTACGAATTGAAACAGAGTAGCAGAGGCACAGACCACCCCAATTCGCTGCCTCGCTGTTCGGAATCTAGGGAAGTTGATGACAGCCGGCGACCCAGTTCGAATTACAGAGATTTTGAGTCCTACAGAAACTCAGATTCACGACTACGCTATTCGAATTACAAAGAATTCGACAATGGAGACCCCAACCGGAAGTCGTGCAATTCAATTGACAGAGAGTCGAATAAAGACCTCAAATTGCGGCCGCCATATTCAAACCATAGGGAATTCAATGATGGAGACTTTGATCGCCGGTCATCCAATTCAAATAACAGAGATTTTGAGTCATACAAAGAACGGAATTCACGGGAAACCAATTCAAATTATAAAAATTCCAGAGAATTCAATTTCTTTAGTGGTAGAGATGCAAATTGGCGGTCACCGAATTCAAATTATGGGGAGTTTGACTCGTACGGTGGCAGTGGTGGTAGCTACTACAGCTCCGGGGATTTCCCACATGAGCAACATCAGCGGCGGCCGATGACTCCTCTTCGAGACATGAAGGTGGAGAGAGTGTTGGGCCGAATGCATCAGCTGCAGCTACTGCTTGACAGGTTCCTTTCATGCCGTCCTACGGGATTGGCCAAGAATACCAGGATGGTGATCATTGCACTCTACCCAGTTGTGAAGGAGAGCTTCCATCTCTACGCCAACATCTGTGAGGTCTTGGCGGTCTTGCTCGACCACTTCTTCGACATGGAATATTCTGAATGTGTCAAAACATTTGAATTCTATGCAAGGGCAGCAGAGCAGATTAACGAACTCATTGCCTTCTATAGTTGGTGCAAGGAAACAGGGGTAATGAGATCATCAGATTACCCGGAAGTGCAGAGGGTCTCAGATGAAGTGTTGAAGACTCTGGAAGAGTTCATGAAGGATCCTGACAGGCAGAGGAAGAACTCCAGGAAAGAGACAGAGAAGGACGTTGTTGCAGAACAGAAGGAAGAACCAGTGCCCAATGAAACTAGCATTATTAAGGCACTCCCAGCGCCGGAGAATTGCAACGAGGCTAATAGAGTTGAGAATTCCTCAGATATAAAACAGATTCAAACGCAAGAGACTGAGGCTGATCTCTTAAATCTCAAGGACGACACCTTCTCTGCGGATGATGGAAGCAATAGGCTGGCATTGGCACTTTTCTCATTGGGAGGGCCTTCACCCAGAGACACCCAAGTGACTTCAGCATGGCAGACACCAGCAGCTGAGATTGGGAAGGCAGACTGGGAGCTTGTTCTAGTAGAATCAGCAAGTAATCTGTCAAATCAGAAGAATACAATGACCGGGAGATTGGATCCGTTGCTGTTGAATGGAATGTATGATCAGGGCGCGGTGAGGCAGCATGTCAGTGCCCAACTGAACAGAGGAGGAAGTGCCAGCAGTGTGGCCGTGCCTAGACCTAATGCAACGCCGGCATTGGCTCTACCAGCACCAGATGGGACGGTGCAGGCAGTGGGGCAGGACCCGTTTGCAGCGTCACTGAGTGTGCCGCCGCCATCCTATGTGCAGATGGCAGAAATGGAGAAGAAGCAGGGGTTGCTGGTGCAAGAGCAGCAGCTGTGGCAGCAGTATGCGAGGGATGGTATGCAAGGTCAGGTCAGTCTGGCCAAGCTGAGCGGCCATGGTTACTATAATGCGGGGCCACCGATGGCTATGCCTTATGGGATGCCATCCGTTTATGGAGGTGGGCCATATCACCAATCAACCATTTGATCTCATTTCGGATTTTGCCGTTTTGGGGTGTAAATTTTATGCCTTCCTTTGATTGTTTTAACTCTCACTCATGTAAATTTAAATACAACTACTTGTCTGTCATGTGTTTGAACTTTGATGCTCAATTTTTTTTTTTTTTTTCATGCTTGAATTCTTAATGGGTTGGTTGTACCTAAGATCCTAGCCCTTTAAATTTTGGTCTAGAAAAGATTGTACAAATGAAAGAAATGGGTCAACCGTATGGCATTTGAGAGGAAAGTGCAGATCAGTACAGGTCTCAGTTGCAAGGTGGATGGAAATGAAAGGAAATAGAAAATGCAGGTGAGAGGGAGAGCTTTGAGTAAACAACTGAACATCCAAAGGTAGTCCTTGTCCTTTGTTTTATAAAAGAAAATTAGTTGAGTAGGTGTGGGTACAGTTGGGGGTGGTGGTAGTTCACTTGTTCTTCCTTGATTTGTTAGAAAACATTAGAGAGCCTGCTTCCATTTCTAACTTCATCATTTCTCTTTATTTTTCCCTACACAGTGGGGAACATTTCTGATCTTGTCCTTCTTCCCTTTCACATCTGATCATTCAAGTCAAGTTAAATGCCTCCCACTCTCTCTGTCCAAGACAGACTTCACTCGAGAAAACAGCATTTAAGACCTGTTTTATTTCAATGAGCACCCTTAAATGAGACTCACCAATTGGGCTTTTTTGTAAGACTTTACTTTTAAAAAATATTGTTAAATATGAAAAGTTATGATTTTCAAAAGTTCAGAATCACAATCAAAATTAGCTCAATTTTAAATTAATTTTTAATCAAATGTAGAGATCAACTTTGTTATAAGTACAGTTTGTGATTTGATAAACTATTACATATTTTTTTGCTCCTATTTAACAACAACTCGATATCTGGCAGCATCATCTGTTTTCCTTCCAATAAGTGTTTTGAAGATCAAGGATTAAGATCGATTTTGCTTCTCTACAAAAACCTTATCATTCTGCAGGAGGAGTGGTTAATTAAAAAAAATAAAAAATAGAGAGATTGATAGAAGCAAAAGGATTATTTTAGGGGGAGACTTTCTGAGTATTGAGTTTGGGATTCTTCAATTTTTCCAAGTAGTTGAAATTATTGAGTTCAGTCACTAATAAACCCCATACTCCAATTGTAAATCATTTCTTCTCTATTTATTTTATTTTACCCCTTTTGAATTTTTATTTCTTTTAGGGCTTCTCAATAATTTAGTCTAAAAAGGCCTTATTAGAAGTACTAAACACCCAATTCAATAATTTTTTTTAAAGTATGAGATATTTCCTGCCGAAAATTCAGAGAATTAAACTCAACTGTATCATATTAGAGTTTTCAGTTGAACAGTCATATTCAAATACACGGACCTGGATGACGACGACGTGCGTAATTTCCTAGAACAACGGATGGAACCGGACCACCTTAGGAAAGGACGGGTCCGAGAGGTGATGCCCGGGTATAACTATTGAGAGAACACCGTAATTTATTTTAAAATTTGTTTAATTTCTACATTTTGCACATGAGATTTATTTAAACTTTTAATTTAGTCGTTTGTGTTCAAGTATGAGTATCTCAAGCAAGCATTCACTTTCATAAACTATTTTTTTTTTATGAAAGTATAAAAACAATTAATTTTACAAAATTATTATTCAAATTCTACATCACCTTTTTACAGAGCCAATTACTAATATTTTGTTGGGTTTTAAACGGAAATTATAACCCACACCAAATAATTAATGGAATAAAAACAAACACACCATAACATTAGAATTTTACGTTGTTCTGCCCACCTGATCTGCGTCCATAGAGCGACAGAATATTTGACCATAAAAGAGAGAAAAATAAATATACAAGATTAACTCCCCGAGTTAAAGCCCAAATTCGAAGTATCGAGCCCCTTGTACACCCATGTATACAACACACCGACGTCACCTCTCAGTTGGTATTTATATCTCTCATACTCAGAAAGTGAACCCATTTTTTAATCGCTCTCCTCTCCGCTTCCTATATTCTACGAACACATCCCAACGTGCTTCACGAATGTGAGGCTGCGTTTTCTTCATAGTGTATTCCTGCACACACTAATATGTTGCTGTAATCACCCTAACTTCTCTACGCATATGGCGAAGGTGTCATCTCCACACATACTATCAAAGGCCGAAGGACTCTTCACCGTGCAACAACCCCTCTCGACTACATCTTTACTGTCACTCCTTGGTGTGATCCCACACACACCAATCCACGTTGAGTAATCCTGAATTTATAGACTTCTCGAGTGTCTTACTTTTAGCTGGAATATCATGCTTTAGAAACTTTCCATATGTATGACCCATGTCCCATGCAAATCTATATTGTCAGCTTGCTACCAAACAAAGGCAAGCAATCCTTCAAGTGTGTACTGTATGATTGCTTTCCAAGCATACCTCTAAGTTGTCGATGACCACAATGCATATTGCATGTGTATCCATGCAAATGCATCCACACCGTCCACAATGCTAAAAACATGAAATCTTAGTGGAGGATTGGCAGCCCACTACATGTGTATTGCTCAAATTAAGCCAACTCTAATTTGGTCTCCACCATATGTTGGTGAATTAAGTCATAATCCCAACATATTTGATTCTTCTCAAATTTAAATTCTAAATAATTTAATTGTTTTTCAAATAAATGACAAACAATTTATACATATCTCATTTTTCTTAAAAATATAATTTACAAAAAAAATAGACTTAAAATATCAAATTGAAACACTATAAATATAATTTTGATCTCATCACAAAGAATTAAGATCAAATTAAAACGAAAAAAGAAAAGAAAAGGACACCAATGTAGTTGTCTTAAATTAAATATATTTTAGATTCAACTCTTCACAGACTTGTCTTAATCAAGAAATTTGTTGAAATTGCAACCTTTAGTGTATCAATTAAAAAAATGTCCATCCCACTTGTAGAAGTAGATATTAGTTTTTCTGCTTAAATTACCGTTCATGATACACTTAAACTTTAATTGAAATATAATAGGAGTGTATTCAATATCTAAGAAATTGTTTTATACAAATAAATTTGAATATTTAATTACTAAATAATAGTAATTATTTTGAGATCTTTTAGTATCATTCAATACAAAATGGAATTTTTAAATGTATATATCGAATATAGTGAATTCATCTAGATCAACATACAATTAAGTTCATTTACATTAACTGTAATATAATTTAATTTTTTACAGAATAAAGTTGCATGGAAAACTTGATTTTGAATATGCATTTAATTCGGATTAGCCTATACATATATTGGGTTGAACTAATTCAATTTTATTTTTTCTAGAAATGAAGGATGCTGGCTCAATTTAATTTCCATTGAATTAATGTTCAAATTTCATAAGATTATAATGATATAATTAAGATATCTTTAAACCATTGCTAATAACAATTGAACTTTCATTATTGACTTAAACAAACTGATATAGTAGTATTGAGTCATTTTCCTTCATTAACAATTGCTTCGTCTGGAACCTCTTAGAGATGGGATTTAGTATATGAGTATAAGTTGATTGAAAAGTAATTTTAGTGATATTTCTCATAAATAATTAAATTTGAAATTTGAATTGTTCAAAGATCAACTGTTAAAAAAATTATTTATAAAATCATTAAAACAGACACTCACCCAAGTTAAAATCTAGTAACTAAATATTATTAATTGTTAAAATTTAATTAATAAAAAATCAGTGTTTTTATAATAAAAAAACATTAGTATATATGTGGCACTAATTTTAAAAAATACTAATGTCTCTTAATTATCAATATCTACCAAATTAGTATCCATATCTACCAAATTAATTATGTCGAAAGAGAATCGAATTTTAAACCGTAATTTGATGAATCCAAATTGAATTGAATTGCTTAATTTTTTAGTTCAAAATGGAAACCACAACGACAGGTACTACCTGTGCCGGTTGTATGAGGCACTGAGACTGCCAGCTAATCAGCATAAATCCAAGTCGATCTCTTCCTTATCCCGTCACACATGTTGACCTCTCTCTGCACACCGGTACGCTCGTCATTCTGCATGTCGTCTTCTTTCCGCCGCCCTTTCCCTCTTATTTCTTCATTCTTTTGAACTCTGGATTCTTATTTCCAGGAAAACTCTCTCCAGCCTTCCAAAAACCTCTCTTTAACCAATGAAAAACTCTCCCCACTAGTCTAACCCAAATGGCTGCCTTAGCAACAGCACTGGCCACACCGCCGCCACCAAGTGTTCGACGCTGTCCTTCTCATGGCGTTGGCACCCTTTCCTCCCTACACCTGCGTCGCTGCATCCCAATGACTCTCTTTAGAAGCCCCACCATACTCAGAATCATGCCAAAGCATCGACCATCTGTGGTCCGTGCTGTTGGCAGAGAAACAGGACAGCTTCTCGTCCTCGGCACTTTCAGCGTCCAAAGTCCGAAATAGGAGGATATTTCTGTCGGACGTGGTGGTGAAGTACGGCAGGAAGGTCTACTTGGGCAGGAAATGGAACCATTCGGACATGGTTACCGCAGTTGTCGTTCTAGCAATGCACATCCTGTGCTTGTTTGCGCCTTTCACGTTCACTTGGCCGGCTTTTTTCGGTTGCTCTGGCGCTCTACGTTGTGACGGGCCTTCTTGGGATCACTCTATCTTTCCATAGAAATCTATCCCACAGAAGCTTCAAGCTTCCCAAATGGCTCGAGTACTCCTTCGCTTATTGCGGTGCTCAAGCTCTTCAGGTGGGTGCCTCCCTCGTTTTATTCGATTCAATATAGTGTTCTGTTATTCTCTGCATTTCAAAGCGTGGAAAAAGTAACTTTAATTTTTTTAATTAAAAATAAAAAATAGTGTCCTAGTTCTTAATAATAAAAAATTATTTTCTTCAAAAATTACTTTCTGTCAATCCATTCTAACCCTGGATTTCCCTCTTAAAAACATACTTTTTCATTTTCCGTTTCTCTGTCTGTGTCTATCTGATGCCAGCGTCGTCGGCGTCTTAGGACGGACGATCGACGGTCGCCTCTCCGAGGACACACCTGCAGACGTGCTGGCAGCACCCAATAGTGGGCGACTTGCTACTTGGCGCCGCCTCTTCCTTTTGGAAACATTAGCATGACAACGTAATGTCTGAAAACATTGAAGGAAGGGATAAGACAAAGAGACATGTTAGACTATAGTGTCACTGATGGTTTGGTTTATGATAAAGGTCAATTGAAGAAGATTTCATGAAACCTTCCAGTGAGATATTGACCGATGACAATGATGATACAAGAACCAGCAAAATAGAGCTTTTTGTGCATGTAATTCTCTCGCATCCATCTTCCATCCGGAAACCATCATTAAAATCGTGCTTACACAATTATCATGATTCCCTTCCGCCTGCAACTTTTTTTTTTTTCTCCTTTTTTTTTTCTTATCAAATTCTATTGCCGATTGAGATGTGAGAACCTCATAAAACAGTTGAATTGTTAAGAATTCACAAGTAAATAAACAGTGTTGTGAACGGACAAGGAGGTATTTGCAGAAATGCTGCATCTAATTGTGTTATTATGGTACAGGGGAGCCCATTGGATTGGGTCAGCACTCACCGGTATCATCACCAGTATTGTGATTCCAATAGAGATCCTCACAGCCCTGTTGAAGGATTTTGGTTTAGTCACATGAGCTGGATTTTCGATACCAATTCAGTCGTTGAGAAGGTATGAATTGGTCAATTCTCTGTTTGTCTCGCAATTATTTGGCTGTTAAATGCTTGAATTTTGACTCAACGGAACGATTTCGTTTGTGCAGTGTGGTGAATCCAGCAATGTGGGTGATCTGGAGAAGCAGGCCTTCTACAGGTTCATGAGAAGCACTTATGGGGTTCACCCGATTGCACTTGCACTGCTGTTGTATGCTCTTGGAGGCTTTCCATTCATTGTCTGGGGCATGGTAAGGTGGCTGCAACCTTAACTTGATGTTCCTTCAATTACTAATAATCTCAATCTGAATGTCCCAAGCATTAAATCATCACCTTCACAGTATCCCTTACAAAGGACTAACTTTGGATATTTGATCCACCAAAAATCACTTTAATTATATTAATTCAATCATAGTTTTCAGAACTTCTAAATTTGATCAGTCTTTCAACTTTGACACCTTGAAAAGCAGGGCCTCATGCTCAAACGAAGGCTGTCTTTTCTCGGACTCATCACCACCCATTTAGCCCAAGTGTGTGGGGGCAATACTGTGTCTTTTAGTTCAAAAGGGCATCTTTGTAGAATAGATAATATCTATATCACTATTTTGTCTGTATTTTTCGGGTGGGGTGGAAATTCATAGGGACCCAATCTCACCACAATCCACATAGACCAGCCAGTCTCTTACAAATTAGTACATCTATTTTCATTCAGTGCTATTTTTCTTGTTATTTAGATAAGTTGTTTTTTCAGTTTCTATTATTATGGGTTAGACTAAGTCAGCAGCAAGGTGTCAAATAAGAGAGTATTTTACTCTTAGCTGGTAGGATTTTCTGCAAGTAGTTGATGTTTATTTTAGGAGAGTTTGTTATGCTATCAAGTCTATAAAATATAGCAATCTGATGTAACATGTCCCTATGATTCAATAATACATTTGATTACTATCCAGCATCAACTTCTTTCTCTGTTATCTATTTTGTTATAAAGTCTTTCTAGATATTCCTTAGAGAGACCTGTTTGGGTCCACACGTTGTAGATTATTGTTTATCCAATGTAATTTGATTGTGAAGGAGGAGAATTACGGACTTATAAAGGATTTGGGGCACTCTCCATAATAGGGCTAGTCTTTTGGGCGCAATACCCAGGCCTCACATCAATTGCTTGGGCACATGAAAACTGCCTGCCTCAGTCAATTACATGGATAATTCACTGAGTTCATAATAGAAACTGGGCCGCTACCATTTGCGACTGCATGTTTATCATACCACCATTCTTGCAAATTTGGATCGCTTATTGGTATTTTAACATGGATATTTTACTCTCTTTCGGACTCGTTTCTGTGCAAGCAGGGTGTAAGAACTGTGTGGGTCTACCACATCACTTGGCTTGTGAATTCAGCTTGTCATGTATGGGGACGACAGCCAGTGGAAAACCGGAGATCTATCGAGAAACAATTGGTATTCTATCTGCACCACTGTAACATTGTACTCTGTTTTGAATCAAAATTTTCTGCTAGCCATTTTGCTGATTCTGAATTCCTCTGTTTTAGGTGGGTAGCATTGCTTGCATTTGGTGAGGGGTGGCACAACAACCACCATGCTTTTGAGTACTCTGCTAGGCATGGACTGGAGCGGTGGCAGATTGATTTTACTTGGTATTTGGTCTGGCTACTTCAAGCCATTGGATTGGCTACGGATGTGAAGGTCCCATCAAAGGCCCAGATGCAAAGGATGCCTCTCAACACTGGAAATTCTACCATATGAATGAAATGAAAGACCCCATCAGCTCTCCTGAGGCAAACACTGATAATCTTTCGGTTCTGGTTTTTCTAAAGTCAGGAATCTTGTTTTCGAGTTATATGATCGAGATTGCTTCGATCTGTATATGCTGTACAGCTTCTATCTTCACCAGTTACATCTTATTCATTATCATTTGAGAATCCATATTTAATTTTACATTGTCCATCTCACTCAGAACAAGCTTCAATTGATAATATTTACATTTGGAAAAAAAAAAATCCAAAGTTAAGTAGATCATGCTTAAATTTGCTGGCCTCGAACGAACTTAGGAGATGAAGGTTGGAGAAATAGGCACATTGAACCCTTTGAACTAATTTTTTTAAAATTGAGTTGCAATGAAAAATGTTTTATCGTCTTTGAATTGTGAATTGGTAGTCATAAAATATTCATAAACGTTCACACTCATATAGAGAGATATGATATAATATAGATATATCAATTGAGAAGAATGATGGGACGAAATCAGTATATTACTAAAAACAAAAAAAATCATATCGAGTGAATTTAATTAATTTTTTATCAAAAAAATCTAAAATAAAGATTATTTAAGTCGAAAGGAAAATGAGGCTGGAATAGAGAATATCTTTTAAATATAAAGAACATAAAGATTTAAATTTAAAAATCGTAAATCGGTAATTTTTTCTAAAACTATTAAAAAAGTTTATTGTAAGTTTGTAACAACTGTATCAGCTGTTCTTTTCATGTATTGGACCATGACACTGTAACACGTGACATGTGTGAGAAATGGAAAACATGCTTATTACGTGTATAGTCGATATCGTATGTATCGGCCTAAGCGTAAGAGATACGTATCTGTTGGTCATTTTCAAATTTTCAGTACCATTCTTGGCCTGGTAGGTGGAGCTGGATTCTGGCCCAACTCAAAACTTCTTAACAATAAATGGGTGAATTGAAGCGCCACTATTGTTTTTAGAAATTTGTCAAAACATGGCCTAGTTTGATTCTTACTGCATCCCATGTCTTGAAGAGATTGAGCTCGGCTGTCAACACCATCTAATGGGTTGGCTGTACACATAGAAAATGTGATCTATTAAAGGAGATGTCTCTTTTTGGATTGATTTTTAATAAGTGCATTTGCCATTCTTTGTCATTTCTCAATCATGAGATTTTTTGTGCCAAGGTTAAGACACGAGGGCTCGAACCCGCAACCTCCCAGAAGACAGTCTACTCACCAGTTAACAAGAGAGGTAATTAAGTCATTTTTACCAAATTTTACGTAGCATAAGCCAAATTCTTGGTTCCTAAAATTGGTTGCTATTATGGATCTACTCAAACTCTCTCTTCTCTGAGAATACCGTCTGAATTATAAAGCATGGATTTTAATAATTGATCTAATTACCTGCAGATTCCAACTTTATTCGTGGTCCAGTTGATTAGAGTTTTGATAAGATCATCACTAAGTTTACACATAATAAACTCTCATGTATCACCAATTCATCATACTGTACCAATAGTTCAACTTGAGAGTTGAGAAGTTCTTACATTCTTCCATATATAATGGTTAACTCTATATATTCAGATTTTTAAAATTTTAAATTTTTTTTTTTGTATAAATATACAGAGATGTGATGTTTTTAAATATGCATAAGAAATTTCCAATGCTATAATAGGTATTAAACTGGTATTTACGTATCAGTTTGATACTTTGATTTTTTTTTTTCCTGTCTTTTCATACGAATTATTTCCATTAATCTAATTTTTACTGTAGCAGTTTGCAAACCGAGTTTGGACTTGAGAAAACTGAATTATGAATAGGTCCAGTTCAAAAGCCCATCGTCAGTGCATAATCCACACCCATATGGACCTAGGTTTTGGGTCCAGATCCATAAAAGGTTCTGTACAAGTGTACATGTTGCATGATGCATCTTCAAGCTAATAAATCTTCAGGCCTTGCATGTAGTATGATGGAGATGTTTGCAGTTTGGACATGACGGATTTATTTTGTACGACACCCAGATTGGTGAAGGAGTCGATAATTAAGGATTCAAGTTGTCCTCTTCAAGAAGGTAGCAGTAAGAAGCGAGCTTCTTTACAAATGTAGTTTCCAAAATTCATTATTTGGAATTACTTTAAGAGATCTTCTATATTTTTTTATTGGTTTTAATATTATTTAAAAATTGCACTGACCAAGCTGTTCATGTCTCTTAGAGTATCCGACTAATTCTCGAGGCATTTGCAAATCTCCCTATCCACACACTTGATAACTTTCACGAGAAAGTCTATTTGAAATGGAATTGGGACACGAAGATTTATTTAATTTCTAGAAAGATTGTCATGATTCTCATTTTGTGACACTGACCATTTATCTTGAATAACTTTTAACAGTTGTTTGTCAACTTTTTGAAAATTGAATTCTGTAATAAAATATATTTTAAGTACAATCGTGTTATCCGACATATATCATAAACTCTGGCATTGTGTCAAAACATGTAAACTCGGTATTTAAGTTATTTGCGTTAAAAATCTTATTTTCACAAAAAAAAAAATTAATAAGATATTTTTTTTAATACAAAGGTGTTCGGACTCCTTAGAGCACCTGAACAGTTCTTAGAACATGTGCAAACTTTCATATCCACACAAACGGGATAACACTGTGAAAAGTAACCTTTTTGTGTTTTTAATATTCTAAACTCTCGACAAAGACAATGAGACTTTATTCCATAAAACAAGATAAAAAGTTCTTATACTTTTTACTCTTCACTTTTCATAATCAGAAAATGACAAACAACTCTTATTGTCTTAAAAAAAATTAAAGAGAGAGATTTTCATATCAACGCTTCATTATTGTGGATTCGGAGTATATAACAGTTCCTCCTTCATTAAGTGAAGTCATTAAAGGGAGGAGGGTCATCAATGGAGAGAAGGCACACATTGCAAACTATCAATTAGGCACAGGATCCCACCTCTAATTGCCCAATGATTATTGATCTCAAGCAACAAACAGATGTGTTAAACAAGCTTACCACTGAATTTCAAAGCAGTGCACGAAATTGCAAAAAAGTTTAGAATAAAAACGTCACATATTCACATGGTTTTGGAGGTCTAGTTGCTGGTTACCCTATGCAAACATAGATTAGACCACTAATCCATCTGATAAACAAGTAACCATGCGTAGCATCTCGAGCAGTGGTCCTTCTATCCTGGTTAAAAGTTAAAAACTCTCATGGCTAATGACATCATGCCTTTTGCATTCGAGAAGAAGAGATGGGAATAGAATAGAGGAGAGGAGAGGAGAGGAGAGAGGGTTGATCCTTGGGAAGAGGGAAGAGACATTTGGAATCTCAAAATGAAAGAAAGGATTAGAAAGGTATTAGTGATGGCTATCCTAAGTAAGCACGGGAGCATAAACATGATTACCCTTTGCTAATTAATATATAGGCTATACCTTACAAAGGGTATGGTCACCTGCTTACAATTGCCTTAAACAAGCCTTTTATGGTCCTTATTCCAACCACCCATGACGTCAGGCAAAACCCATGCTTTCCAACTTACTCACTCCACCCTTTCTCATTAATTAACAAACCTTTTAAATGCCTCACATGCAAGCAAAACACCCTTTACCTCTTTACCATTTTTAAACCTCTCTCTCTCTCCCTCAAAATCCTCACAAATTATCCTGTTTTCTCATTTGGAATGTAAATGTCTTTAAAAAAAAAATTAAAATTATCCTCACAGTTCATTTATATTTTATGAATTTGGTCTAGACTATTAAAACTTACTCCTTTTTAAATTTGAATCGGACTGAAAGTCACACTTTGTATAACTTGATCAATCCAAATGATATATATGAGACCTAATTATCTATTTGATTATAGTGATTGACTCACGAACCTGATTTAACTAGTCTAAAATTAGTTGACTGGAATTAAAAATGAGTTGCGATATGAATAAGTTGGAGACCTGCCAAAATCTAAATTTAGTTGAAAAATAGTGAATCGAATTAAATATGAATAAATATTAATATTTAATTTTTAACCCAATTCACCCAAGCAGATTGCACCTCTGCTTTTTAGACTTTGGAATACTCTTAGAGTTGTCATTGGATATATCAAATAAAAGATGTATAAAATTAATTTTGGTACTTAAGTGCTTTTCATTTGATACATAGTGGTGAGTCTGATAATTTTATAAAATCTGAAAAAAAAAAAAATGCATATAGACTTTCTTACATATAGAAATTAATAAAATGTTTAAATTCTAATAAGCAGATCTCATTTATCTCAAATATTATTATTGTATTATCTTTTTCCAATTAAAATTAGAGTGTAGAAGCAATGTTACCGAATCATGTTTCACTTTGGTAAGAAATAAAACTGTAAAATAAGACTAGGGTGAGAAATCAAACATGTGGAATTAGTTCCAACTGGCAAATTTAAATACCATTCATTCCTTAAACAGAAAGACTTTAAAGAGAGTCAGAAACTAATAACTTTTAATTATAACATTTGATACCTCTGCACATAAGTTAACATTTGATACATAATATGGGCAGATTGACAGACATTGGTTGGTTTATTTTCTACTCTATTCCATTCCCACTTGCAATATGTATAGAATTATGGTAATGAATAAATAAAGTCATAAATTTTGTAGGGTGCCATATTAATATATTAATATAGAATTGATGATTTATAAAAGAGTCAAATTAGCGAGACACATATCATTAAATAGGTAATTATATAGATATCATATATAAAGTTTTACTATCAATTAAATTGATGGTTGAAGTCATACAATCTTAATTTTTAGATTTTGATCGGTATAAATCATTAATTTTAAAATTTTAAAATCAAATGATAAAATCATAAGATAGAAGTAAAATTTTATAAAAGAACTACTTATATAATTTTTTTTACATCAGAGCTAACAATATGTGTCGAGTTTAGAATGTTAAAAGTTTTTTGCTTATATATATAATACGCAATTAAAAAACAAATAGTTATTGGATTGAGATTGATAAAGAGAGAAATTACCCCCATCCATCCATCCATCCATCCATCCACATCTGCCGAAGCACAAATAATGGGTGAAGAGTAGTGATTTTGTCCTATCATAGTCGGGCCCACATGCTTGTGTGTCTACTGCCGAGCCCACTTTATTGGGAATTTAATTAAAAGGTGAGGACACATCTGCAGTGCATCCTCTCTTAGACTTAAGAGTTAAGTGTGACAGCCACAACCCTAAATGGACACTGGATTGTCACTCATCTCATTTGGGTCACTGTTTAAAAATAGGAAAATATTGAATTGAGTAAGTCAGAATCGACAAGACTCAAAAACAAGATTCAATGAATTTTGAATTAAGTGAATTAACAATCACTTTTTTTTATAATTTTTAATTTTTTTAACTCAATGAGATTTTTAGTCAAATTGTTAAACATTGTATTTGAGTTATTAAATGTATACTTGGATGGATGAGAATGTTTCATTGGTAAAATAATATAATCAGAGTCGTTCATCAATGTGATCTTTGCACTCTCTGTTTGTTCTGGTAAGAATAGCATACACTAAATAATTTATTGATTTCTTATTTAAGTAAATATGTTCACACTACCTCCATTTAATTAAATTATCACAACATCATTTTCTATATTTTCTACATATTGGAGTCAGTTTATTTAAACATTTTAGCGATTTTATAGAGTGTAGTTTTAAATTTGATTTTTATTTTATTATTTTAGATTAAATATGTTAAACATTGATTGATGATTTATTATAAAATTATGTAAAAAAGAGAAATATATAAAGGATGTCCATCTTTATATGGACAAAATTTATTAGGAGATATGAGATAAAATGAAGATTGTACCGCTTAAATATCGGTGTATCGATACACTGCTCTATAAATATATAGCATGTTATCAGTACACCGTTGCTTGATGAACAGTACATCAATAGAAGTAAAATGAGAATTTCATTTTATTCCATACCTCTTAATCGATTTTGGTCCCGTTTTAGAGTAAGGACTTATAAAACTTACTCTAAATAAATAGAATTGATTCGTAATGTACGTTTTTGGGTCGGTGAATCGGACGAACCAACGAAGATGACGAGGACGTATCTTCGGGCGAGCCGACGGCGGGTGAGTAGTCGGCGCGATTCTCGGGTGTTCGCTGACTAAAATACGGAACGGTTGAAGAAGTCAATTACTATTTCTCTCTTAAAAGACAAAACTAACATCCTACACCTTTCCACTCCGCACAGGGAAAACAAAAGTAGCTTCAAAATTGGAAAAAGATAGTTTCATTTCACGACTCAGTCGAGTCCGACCTTGTTAAAAAATATTAAATATATAACTTTATATTTATATACAATAATAATAAAAAACAAAATTAGAGTTTATAAATGAATTTTAATTTTAAAGTTTGATATCAAATTCGGACTTTCATGAACTAGGATCAAGTTTGACCTTATGTCTAATTTGAGAGTGATACTTTAAACAAAAGTAATCAAAACCTATGCTGGAAAACTCAAATCCAACTTTTTCTAGAGTTTTAAATTCCAATCAAGGTTAAGTCCACCTATGTTGTACCACTAAATTTCACTAATTCGATTTACTATTGTATTGAAAAAAACAATTTCTAAATAAATCTGACGAGCTGATTTGAAGGTCAAAATGTACAATATAGTAAAATCCTTCTCGAATTACACAAAATACCAATGAGAGGATCGCTACCCTACATTAAATATAAACATTAATGTATCCAACTGTGATCAAGGATTTCACTCGGACTCGTATCCTTTCCTAATTAGAAGTTAGAACTTGGATTTTGTGCTATCTTTTCATTAATCTAAACCATCCAAACACCAAGGACTAAATCCAAAAATCTAGATCATCATATCCTTCGATATTCAGAATATTGTTTTATCCAACATGGAAAATACAATAATTATTCCATCCAACTTGTCTTGTGCACCATCTAATGTTAGAAATCCAAATCTGATAGATGGACTGGTCCTTGGCGGATTTTGACACCACACCAGGATGCGTGCCACTTTACTGGTGATGAATTGACACGTTGAGAGAGAGAGAGAGAGAGAGAGAGAGAGAGAGAGAGAGAGGAATGAGGAGGAGAAGAATATAGGAAAGGGAAAGAAAAGTGAAGGCGGAGGAAGGTGGAGAATGGAGGGAGGTAAAAAAAAGGCAAGCGATTTTTTGTAGGGCTGACATTACCGGCTGCAGGCAGTGGTCGGGGAGGGGGTGGCCGCCGAGCCTGCTAAAGAGACAGCACGCGAGGCGACTGAGTACGGGCGACAGCAGGTCACTCCACCTGCGGCTGGTCCGGTAGATACCCCACAAACTCCTCGATCTCTTCTCCACCCCACGCTCTCCACCACCCAATTACCTTCTAATGATACCCCAATACTTTGATGACACAATTCAAATACAAATATATATACAAATACAAGACAATGCCTACCATTGGAATTTGAAATTTGGAATTTAGAAGAGAGAATTTATAAAGGCAATTCGGCCCCCTCTACCTTCAATTCTAGTATTCTACCCTCTGTCCGTATTCTCTGCCCTGTAGTCTGCAGCTCTCTTTAAATTCACTCTACATTCCAACCCCAGTGCTGCACCCGCCAACATCTCACTTTGTCCAACTCTTGAATGTTAGAAAAGTGAAAAAGGAGGCTCCAGTCGAACCCAAATCTTAAGGAGTCAAGTACCCCAACATCGAGATACGACAGAGAAACAGAGGAGAAGAAGCACTTCGCTCCATCCCCGATTTCTTCATTCCTTTCCTTTCCTTGTGGTGAATTAAGAAAATTAGTCAAGACGGGTCTACCACTGTGGATGCTGGGGCTTAGCGCCGAGCGCTTGCAGGCCGACATGAATCGCTTACTCGCCTTACTCTTCCATCAGGTCCTCTACTCTTCAGGCTCCAATTTTCTATTTTATGCCATCCATATACGAAGTTTGTGGCAAGTATTGGAGCTAGAAATGTACATTATTTTAGTAGAAGAAGAAACAGAGTACCGGTAGTGATAACTAGAACTGAATGTGACTGGGAACGTGAAATTTCTAGTTTCTACTTGTGTTGTTGTAATTCTTTCACTTTTATTCACAGGATTACTTACTCTTTCTGATTATGTTTAGAAGTAAATCTTACGAAAACGGTGACTCTGAGTCTTTGCAGGGAGTACTAGACGAGCAATACCTGCAGCTGCAGCAGTTGCAAGATGAGTCTTCGCCCAACTTCGTTTCGGAGGTGGTCAACATATACTTTCGTGAGTCGGACAAGCTTCTCAGGAATCTTCGTGCACTCTTGTGAGCATTCTGAATTCTTTCGCCTCATTGTTTTGTGTTGAAGACGGCTAAGAGATTAGTAGAATAAGGAGGCATGCTTGTGCTCATATTTGTTGCCTTGATTGTTATTTTCACAGAATGGACAGAGAGTGCTTGGATTTCAAGAAGATAAGAATTCATCTAAATCAATTCATGGGCAGTAGTTCAAGCATTGGAGCCAAACGCGTCCGAAATGTTTGCATTGCATTCCGGGCAGCTTCGGAACAGAACAACAGAACCGGGTATGCTTTACTTAAGTACAAAGGGTTGTGTTATAGAAGGATGGGAAACATGTTATGCTATTTTCTCATCTCTAATTTTCAGGTGCATGCGTTCTTTGGAGCTGCTGGAGCACGAATACTGCTACCTGAAAAACAAGATGCACGAACTTTTCCATGTGATTACATTGCATTACGTCTATTTTCTCAAAGTTTTCTCTTTCTTTTACCCTTTAAATCAACATCAGTTCATCAACAGGATCATTACATTGATTGTCCTCGCTTGTTGATACTCACAGATGGAGCAGCAAAGAGCAATGGCAGTTGCAGTGAGGTACCCGATGTTGGAGTGAAGTGAGATACACTCCAGTCAGTGGTGGCTCAAGTTCACTGTCTTGTGTAACTCTGGCTTAGTCGACTTAAATCGAAGCTGACTGAACAAAATGAGAAAGGAAATGCCGAGTTCCTTTACATACGACAAAACGACAGAGACTGCTGTAAACTGGCTTTACTGTATTGTTTGATGAAAACACTATGTGACTCAAGGCAGTTATGACTTGGATACAGTTGGGTTGGCAGATGTTGACCCATTTCATTATTGTTTTGTGAATTCACAACATCTCTCCATCATGCCTCAATGCATGCCATACAGTAGTCTCAGAACAATGGAGTTTTTCTTTCTTTCGCTGTAGTTTGTAAGAAATATCATGCTTCCTGGTTTTGGTTGACTGCATGTTCTCAACTCTCTCTCTCTCTCTCTCTCTCTCTCTCTCTCTCGCTCTCTTGTGATAAGACTTGTTTGTCATCGATTCGGAGTTTGTACTCGTCCTGTAAAGTCGAAATTCATATCGGAGTGCAGGGAAATACTCGACGCTTCGTGACAAAGTTGCAAACTTTAAAGGGTAATGGTCAAAAAGGGGAAACGGTAATCCTTTTTCACTCTGCACAGGTGAGGCACATACCAGTGAAGTGGGTCTTCTTTAGACAAGGATCTAATTTGCATAATGGGTTTCATGAATATGAAATCATATGAGTGTTTATTGTGCTAACTTCCACTCATATCTCATGACTTGGGATCCTTAATATGAATTAGATTCTTTTAAAAGTTTGGACACTCGAAAGTTCACATAATTTAATATGTATTAAAGACAATTGTGTTCAATTAGATAGCACAAGAAAAAGATGCAATCCCTGGAAAAATAGTAAATAATCAACTTATATTACTAGAGTAATATATATAGAACCTGATCTCAGAAATATCTTCTTCTTTTTTTTAATTAAAACATGAAATAGATTAATTTTCTTGCTTCTACTTTTAAAGTTCTTTATGTTTGGCAGTTGGTATTTTGAAGATTTTGATTTTAGGAGATATGGAGAAAAGACAATTAGGATTTTGTAAGATCAAATTTAATGGCTTCTCGTGCCAAGAAATAAGTGATTATAAACAACTGATGGAGCACTTCATGTACCGTATCAGATCATGGCCTTCTACAACAACGACGTTTTGTAATTCACATTCAAGACAGTAAATTACTTAATAGCTTGAAAATCAACTTAACTAAATAATGTTTATTATTTAATTTATAATAACAATTATGAGATTAGATTTAATCAGTGGTCACAGTCACCTTATTATTATAATTTTTAAGACCATAGAATATCTGACTAATCTTTAGACATGTCCAACCCTTCTGATCCACACTTTAAATTAGACAGCAACAACTCTTCTTAGATTCATCAATTATTAGTCCACAGCCCGTTTTACTGCAGAAGTAATTCTCTTATTGTTGTTCAGCGGCGGTCCAAAGGAGGCTGAGAAAAATGTTGGCTGAGAATACTGGGTTAGGGCAATCGAGAGAACTAAATAAGAGTTTAAAAGAAATCAACTTATGGGATGGAGGCTGTTGTCATGGATTCCCGCTAGCACAAAAATCTGGTTAATTGAGTCAGCGTAGGTGCAATTTTCAATATTTACTAAAATCAAATGTAGAAAGTAAGAGGCGTGTAGCCCAAATAGAATGTAGAATATCTCACTTCTAATATACCTAGCAGAGTGCAGGGTTTGAATCCCGGCTACCGCCAGACTTATCCAGGCCGACTATATGGGCAATGGTTAGTCTTGTTGGATCAATACCTCAAAGACCTTGATTATCCAAAAAAAAAAAAAGTAAGAGGCCCACTAAACTTTACATTAGGAACCATTTTAGTGGGCTTGGTCAAGTAGTTGCATTTAGAAGTTCGGCTTGAAATGAAGCTCGTTCAGTGCACAGGCCAAGTTCAGGTCTATCAAGTCATTCTGAGGCAAGTTTAAACTAAGATGATGTCCTAATACACTCTTACTCCCTTTTTTTTCGCCTTTAGAATGAACGGAAAATTTACTCGGTGATTATACTTGCCAACAATGCTTACTGACTCTTGCCATTTTCTTGTTGAGGGTGGGGTGAGATTGTTTCAAGACTTTGGGTCAGGTTCAGGTGGATTGGTTTAGGTTGGGTTGTGTTTAAGGCATTGGACTAGCTTAAGGTGGGTTAGTATTGGGTTGGGCTCAAATTTGGCCCAGGCTTTTTTCAGGTTTAAATCGACTCAGCAGTTGGACCTGGGTCACGACTCACGATTAACAGGAAGGCATTAATTGGTCTCTACAGTCAAGTCGTTGCAAATAGAATTGGATGAGATATAGGTTGGTGAAGCTGAGGCTGGGTTCTACTGGCCTCATTGGAAGTTTGAAATCTAGAAGTGAACCTAAAAATAATTCGTTATAAGACATATTTTTAGTTTTCTTAATGGCCCAAAAGAAATTCGACCCTTATACTGTAGGAAACAAGGAACTGGTAAACAATCAGCATGTGGACTTCCATTAATGGACATACGAGATCTAAATGAGTGTAGAATTGGGCTTTGAATAATTTGAATAGACAGAGGAGAATAAATGGTGGAACCTTGAACAGAGGAGATCCTGGACGGGTTTCCCCTGGGTTCAGGTCAAGCATCTCTTATACAATCCCAACCCCATTTGTAACACATCATCATCAACATTTGCCAAAATCTCGTCTAAGCTCTTCTTTTTGAGTTCTTCTCCAATTGATCCTATTATAGACGATAAAGCCACTTACTCCTCTATCTACCATGTTTTTCTTTAATCATTTTCTCCACATTTTCATTGGTCTACCTCTCCTCCATGTGCAAGTGCATTTCTAGATCATTTTCATTTAAGGCCCATTAAAGAGTGAAGGGCTTTGGGCTTACTTCTTTATATGTAAGCTCATACCAGTCAAATTGAAATGGGCTAAACATGTCCAAAGTCATTTGCTTTAACCATTTCAGCAAAACTAAGGCTCAAGAATCTGGAAAAACAAATAAATGCTTCCCCCAAGAAACGGTGGAATTCTATCCTCATCACGTACTGGGCCTTGCCGAGCCAGTACTCACATTCTGGAATACAGCCCATTTCGGCTAGAATTTTAGTAAGTTCAGGCTCAATTACTACTTAAGCTGGGCTTGCATTAATATACCTCCATGATTCCAATAATGGAAAATAACTCTCCATCCTTTCTCCATTATCTCAGCCTATGTCTAAGTGCATAATCATAAGGCCGGATTTCGTGGCACTTGTTGGATGATATGAATTCAATTCAATTTTGCTTTTCATAGAATTGCTTTTCTTAAAGAAATAGTTCACATGAATCATTCTATTAATCCATGTAGGAAGAGGAAAGTAGAGAATATTTACATCAAATCCCAACACAAATTCTTTGTTAAGATACTGTCGATCGAAACAAACCCCAAAAACAAGATCAAACCCCAAAAACAAGATCCCGATAAACAAAGAACCAAATCTCATCAAATTGACACTTGCTTTTCGAGCGAGAGCTTTCACTCCACTTTTCTTTCTTATTGAATTTTCATAAGAGCCTTCTTTCTTATTCAAATCAAATCTCCTTTCAATTTGATTGATTAAAGGATCTCGGACTGAGTCTGATATACGAAAATGGGGATCCAGAGTAGGACGAAAAAAGATACGCTTCAAAATATTTGTGCTAAATTCATAGAAAAGGCAAAGCCCAAGTCAGTCATAACTCGATCATTGAAATTGAAAGCTAGTACAACTGAATCATAATTAATTATGCTAGTTTAAAAAAAAAAAAACACTTAATATTTCGGCCGACACATATCGTATCGGCCGTACTTTAATAATATCGGTCGATATGTCCGATATATCAGGCCAATATTATTAAATATCAGTTTTTTAATTCTGAAAAATCAAAGAAAAAATAAAAAACTGACAAAATTTTTGCTGTGTAATTGGGATTAGGAGATACTTAGGGCCATTAGAAGAGTCGTCTTAGAATTTGTTGGACGGCAAAACTAGATTTTCCTTTTATTCTTTCATCTTTTCTTTCTTTTCAATTTCTTCTTCTATACTATATTAATTTGCCCTCAAAAGTAAGTCCAGCCCAAGGTTGTGTCAACGTTGGGTAACACTAATTTAGTATACAACAAGGCTGGATTTTCCTTTTAATCTTTCATCTTCAATTTCTTCCATATTTAATTTGTTGTCAAACGAAAATTCAAATTTCAATTTCTTCCATATTTAATTTGATCTCAAAAGGAAATCCAGCCCAAGGTTGGATCAACGTTAGGCAACACTAATTCAGTGGACACTAAGGCTGGATTTTCCTTTTATTCTTATTTCTGTTCTTCCTTTTTCAATTTCTTTCATATTTAATTTGCTGTCAAAAGGAAATCCAACCTAAGGTTGGTTCAACACTGGTTTTAACTTCCTCACTTTTCTCAATCTTTTGTTCCACCGTCAAAAGAGCTTCTAGCTGGTTTTTTTCCTTTCTATATTTTTCTTTATTTGGTTGATCCAAAATTGGAAAACTCATAATTAAAAGAAATTTCAGCTAAAGTTTCCAAAAATTTATCCCAACTTTGAATTCAAAATCATAAAAAATAATGATAAACAATTTAATGATCTCTTCAAATTTTTATTATAATTTTTTGTAATTTTTCATCATTTTTTTAAAAACATTTTAAATTCTCGAGTTCATATCTCAAAAAAAATATTTAAACATCTAAATGACCGATATTTAATGAAAAAATTACATAATCAATAAGTTCATAATTTTCTGCATTTTCTATAATTTTTTTTGGATTTTTTTTTAAAAAAAATTGAATGAGAGAGAATGATATCGGCCGATATAATCCAAAAGCAATATTTAAACCTTAGTTTCATATCTTCTCAAATTCAATAATTTCATATAAATTCTTAATCTATTGAGAATTTGAGATCACATTTTCCAACTAGACTAGTTGTCACATTGAGACAGCCACCATTTTTTACCAAGAAATTATGAATAACAACAAAGGATTGCAGCCGTTATTTATAATGTACAAAGCATTTGTTATTAGGCCCCGTTTAGAATCTGAAAGAAACCACTTGATTTAAGCAGCCATTATTGAAAAAATAAATAAAAAATCACATGAATGACACTTTTTCCTTAGATTTTCCACAGTTTTTAACATATAAATTCAAAAAAAAATCATCAAATATAAAAAATATCTTCTCACAATATCCCTATCATGTGGCCCATATGAACTGGCTGTAAGTTCACCGAGTCTTCTTATAAAAAAACACCAATCAATTTCCTATCAATTCCCTTCTCCTTTATATGCTAAACCCGAGATGGCGTCCTCATACAGTCAATTAATAATAAAATTTAAGAGTTTTAAAATATAATTTTATAAACTTAATTAAGGAATCTTATTTTATATTTATACAAATCTTTTAATTAAATTCCACTACATAGAATCAAATAACCATATAAAAAATGTACTGTAGTTATTGACTCCCATTCACCTTCTTTTCAGCAATTGTGATGATAGGCTTATTGAAAAGATGTAAAAGATGTAAAAAATCAAAAGATGCTTTTTATTTCAATCTTTTCAACAACATTATATTCATCTGGAACTGACTCTTTAAATCGACGGCCTTAAGCAAATTAGTTGCTTGTAACTATATATTTGGAAATTCAAATTATTCATTAATTTCTCTTAAAATTATATAAAACTATGTGACCTACCATTTGATGTGTCAAAATAGAGGAGTGAGATAAATTTTATAGCATTTATAATCAAATATTTGTCATTTGATTTATCTAATAGTACAATCAATAGTTTTATAAAAATCTAAAAAACGACATATATATATTATTTAATAATTTAAATTATATATAAGTAAGCCCCATACGTCTCACAAACAAAAGTTAGGGCCGCGTTTGGCTGATTGAAGCAATCTGGCTTTTATACTGTTGGGGAGTTGTAAAGTGTCTTGATACTCTTATGGTCCATGTCATGGAGTAGATTTCATTCAGTAATTAAAAGATTATCCAATTATTCTAACATTATGATTCTTTACCTTAACCTTTTCATTGCTATATGTCAATTATTTTTCAAGACCCATCTAACAAAGCTATAATAATTAAATAATAATGTTTCATTTTGTCTTCTCATCTATGTAATCTTTAACAGATTTTGCTCAACCGTCAACGATCTTTTTGATAATAGATGGCCCACCTCTTGATAGAGAATGAGTTGTTCATATGTACTTTTGAAGTACTACTTTCTAAGTTTTGGATAGGGTGGATGCATTTGGAATTTTAGAATTTAAGTGTGAATTTAAATGCCTATAGATTTTAAAGTCCATTGAATTAATTATCAATATTAAATCAGTATTGCATGTATAAATGTGATTTAACTCATAAATAAAAAATTCATTTAGTTCGTTGTAGAACTTTTGTCATATTCGAATTTTACTAGCATTTCGCTAAATTTAAATTTAAATAAGTTTACTTGTGACAATAATGTTTTAATTTATTCTCCTATCATATTTATTTAAAGAATTTTACATTTTGATATAATAGATTGGTAACCAATGAAAAAAACTAATAGCGATGACTTAAGTCGTTTAGTCAGTCCATATGCAAATTTACATAATCCCAGTATTACTTTTGACATGTTGCCAGGGGTCATAAGAATTTTTTTTTTTATTTAAATAGAAAATGATTTATTAGTATGAGCTGCACCCAAATGCACGCGACGCTGACTCGGAACAGTATGTACTAATAATGGAGCACTACGAAGACGGACGACTCTTCTAACGAAAGAGAAAACCTTAAAAAATCCGACGCGTACCAACTCCAGGATTAATATCTGCCTCACAAACAAGATTAAGATCCACATTCTCATTTTCATTACTATTCTCTCTATCTGTCTCTTTGGGGCTTTTTTTTTTCCTTCGATCTGTGGTAGGTTTCAGCTAGTGTGGAACGGATATAATGGAAGAGGAGAGGTTCTGTTACGAGGAAGAGACTCAACTGACTGTGATGAAGACTTCTCACTTCTTCGCTGGTGATGGTTTTACCGTCTACGACTCCAAAACTGAGGTTCTGTTCCGAGTAGAGAGCTACGGCCACGACCACAAGGATCGGAACCAACTCTTTCTCATGGATGCCTCCGGCAACTGCCTTCTCACCGTCCATAAGAAGGTCATCTCTCTCTCACTTCCCCGCAACCCTAACCCTCCTTCTTTCTATATCTGCTCTTACCTATCTAGATATGAGACGGGGGCAAAAACATCGGGTTCCGGACTTCCGGTTATTGAGGATAGCCGTCTTCTCTCCTAACCATGACCGGATCTCGACCTCCGATGATTTAGCTCCGATTGTTCGTGTCGGTCACCTGCCCAACCCAAACCTAAAAATTCTTAAAAAACGCACGCACACGATCGACACAGAACAAAAATAACTATATCTTTTACTACTTAAATAATTATAAAATAATAATAAACAATTAAAAGTCAAATCCAATATTATTTGTCATATAAAAACTCACGTTCCTATCATAGAGCTTCCTATCTTACAATCATTTGAGTTCAGTTTGTATAAGTTTTTGACTTCTGTCAGTGGTTTGCTCTGATTTAAGTCCGACTACGCTATGCATTAATGGAGTCTCTGAGTTAAATTTTATATAACAATTGTTGTATAAATTCAATATATTTAATTTTATTATCTAAATGAGGCAAGTCCATCATCCAATAGATCATAATGTTAATTTTAAAATCAATAGCGCTCACTGACATCAATAATCATGCATAATTTATAAACAAAGGCCAGCAACAGTTGCACCCCATAAAGATCATACAGACAGGTAACTTGTTTAGAAGGAATTAATAAAACATTTCTATAATATTCATATAATTTACCCATTAATCACCACTTAGCTCAGGAAGCTTAAATCAATTAAGTGAGAATTGCCATGTAATTAATTACGTTTTACCTTAGAAAAACTTACCCAGTAACTCTACCTGTAGCTCGGCCCTTTAGGAAACAAAGAACTTCACAAGATCAAATTAAAAATTCATGTTGCTGTACATTTATTTTTTTACAATTTTTGAGTTTACTCGAATAAATAATGGTGTTTCATGATAGCTTTTTCGATATGGCACAATTTTGCAAAATTTAAGTCGGAATCTAACTATGAATGGATACTGGAGATTCTTCAGCCGAAAGAGATTCAGAGTGTTGATATCAAATATGTTAAAATAATTCAGAGTGGCTAACGAAGTACAAATCTCATGGGTCAGATGCTGACATCTAATGAGGTTGGAGGCCTAAAAATAATATACCAATCAATTCAATTCAGTGAAAGTCTGAGTAGACCCAGAAAAATACATCTCAATTTAATGAAAAATCGAGTTTCTAAAACCAAGAAGAAATCAGAAGAGAAATTAATTGAAGTTTGATGAATTTGCAGAGGCCGAGCCTTCACCATCGATGGGAAGGATTCGTGGGCGAGAGGGTGGATCAGGAACCCATCTTCAGCGTAAGGCGGTCGTCGATCATGGGTCTATTGGACGTGAAGGTAGTGGTGCACGGGAAAAGCAGTGGGTCGCATGCGGAGGAGTACCACATAGAGGGGTCATACGCCCATAGGTGCTGCACCTTCTACAACGCCTCTCGAGAGCCTGTGGCTGCCATCAAGAGGAAAATGGCTGTTTCCGCCAATAATGTTGTGCTTGATAAAGACGTTTTCTTCCTCTCCCTCAGGCCCGGCTTCGACTGCGCTTTTGCCATGGCTATAGTCCTCGTCCTGGATCAGATCAACGGCGGTGATGACGCAGATGCCAACCTTGACGATGATAACACGACTCATCCTACGGTGGATGGTAGCCCCGCTTCTTCTTCTTCTTCTTCTTCCTAGTGGGAATGCTTTGCTTTCACCTGAATGCACAATGCATTTCATTCTCTCCTTTCTTGACATGGATTTTTAGAATGTATTCCCTTTAGAACACTGGATTTTTAACAATAAATAATGGAAATATAAAGTTTGATCAGATCATTCACTTGTTTAAATGAGGGAAAAAAATATCGCGGGTGACAGGTATCGCATATATTGGTTGATGCCTATCTTAGGATACGTATATATCGGCCATACATTTTAAATATAAGTTGATATGGGCGGATATTATTAGTATTGAATTTTTTTTTAAAAAAATTCAATTAGATGGTGGGCCCAAGCTGATATTGGCTATGTTTTCAATATTTTTTTTTAAAAAAGGTTTCCTTTCGTTTTTTTTTTTTTTTTTTAATTTAGAAAAATTAAAATATAAAAATATCGATATTTTCAAAAAAATAAATTAAAATAAAATAGAGGAGAGATAAATTTATCGGCCGATATATACTAACTGGTAGCTGACTTAAAACTTGAATGGATTGACTCTTACGGTAAAAATAAAAGAAACCAATAATAATAGAAAAATCATTTTTAATAGAAAATAAAAGAAATTCCTTTCATTTGAGCATATTAAGATATGAAAAATTAATGCAATAGAAAAATAAAGAGAGAATCATGTAAATTATTTATTATAATAATAACATTAATAAAAATAGTAATGACGTAAGCTGAAACTGTCTCCCTTATTATAAATATTTTTATCAATGAGGGATGCTAATATTTCTATAAGAAGAAATTCTTGTAATCATTAAATAATATTAATAATTAGATATTTAAAATTTTATATGAAGAAAATTAAAATTTTAGATTACATATGATCTACTAATGTCCCAAGTTAGTTTTCAGGTTTTTGTAGCAGTCTGTAGCGTGTGAGTCCCGAGCCCAGAGACTGAAGAGCCATTTTAGTAATTTATACACTTTCCTTGGAAATTTAGAAATTGAACACTTAAACCCCTTACACACACTGCCCCCTTATTAGATACATTTGATGAACGTAGGACCCACTTAAATATTCCTTTTGTGTTCAAATTTGCATTCTTCTCTCTGATTTTGATAGGTTGAAGAAAATAAGTGATGAAAATAAACAATTTAAAACAGTAGAAGTCAAAATTATTATAATATAATTGTGGCCCAAACCCCCCAACCCCACCTTACCCGTGGTTACCTTTAACCAACCGAGGCTTACACCTCATGCGTCTATACTCTATAAAGCGTCACCAAAAACCCTATCCATTGATTCATCGCCCAAGAGCTTTACCCCTAAGTCCTTTCTATAGTACCTGCTGCAGCTTTCGATTGTACCTCCTCGAGCGCAAGATCCCTCTCAAGCGGTGACGAGTGTTCAACCCATTTTTGGTGTTGATTACCTGGTACCCCCTAAAGTCCCCCAGGAGCCATTACTCGATCGAGTAGGTAGGTTAAAGGTCTGGGGGTTGAAGTGTTGAACAGTCCTCACCGCCTAAAAGACTGGGTTTTCACCTCTCTCACCCCAAGAGCCATTACTCGATCGAGTAGGTAGGTTACTGGTATGGCAACCCGCATGCATGCTTCATTGTCAGGTATTGATGGCTAGTCAATAACCCTCCTCTCCTGGCCTTTAGCGAACTTCTCCTTTTGGTAAAGCATTCAACATCTTTTCTGCTACCATGGCCCACATCTTAAATGAACTATCTATTGTGGGAATTCATAACCAAAATTTCAGATGTTGGCAGATGAGGTAGGGCTACTTGCCGACTTAAATTGTTCAATTGATTTGTCAAAATATTTGATGATGTAGCTTTTTAAAGTTATTTTTGAATTTAAATCGCATTTTGTTGTCTATGTATTCAATTATTATTCTATTAAGAAATTATTTAAGATGACCTTAATTACCCGTATATCTTTATTTGATTAGACTGTTTAACAATTTTACTCATCTCCAACTACCCAAGTTTTCATGACTATGTTTTCTTTATCTTATTGATGATGATTTTGAAATTAGATAATTGTCCATTTAAATAAAATTTCATTCGTTTCTATTTGTTTAAAGTACTTAATGATTTAAATTTACTCAATGGGTCCCTTTCCTGCAGTTGCCAATAGCAATCAAGTTAGGTGTTGTGCACTTTCACCAACACATTCAGGTGAGAGAACTATCATATTGTTTTAGTATCCATATTTTTGCATATATTTCTATCTAATTATGTGGACACAGAGTACATGGGATGGGACCCCTTATACATTATAAGTTATTCGGCAAGAGAAATGTTATGACGACTATGTGGTAAGAGACCCACTCATTTGTACTCGTGTCTGGTGAATGAGAAAGCATGATGAATAAATGTGATGTTGTATTATATAATCTTGCTTTATTATTTGCGTGAGATTGGTTGATAACATTCTGAAGTGTTAATATAGTAACATGTGGTAGATAACAATGCATATATTTGATTATGATATGATGATATCGTGTTGATAACATGTGTAAAGATAATTGTGCATATATATAACTAGTGAATATGGAATACCGATGGGGTATGGGTACTAGGCTATATCAAGATTTAATGACTCCCTCTAGCTTGATTGGTATTTAGAGTTGGGAGGTTATGTGAAACCACTTAGTGGAAGCGTGGTTGAGCTGTGGATTACCAAGTGGTGGGACATGGGTGGATGAACTCTTGAGAATAGGTTAGACTGTTAGGTCTATCCTTGGTGATCTTCGGACGTGCCTATGAGAGAGGTGTTGTCTGGTTTGGAGGGCGATGTGCCCGGGACTACTAGGAGGGACAAGTTTGTGTGATAGTCATGGAAGTCATTAGGTTGAATCTTGGTTCGCCCAAGACAGGCTCAGAGGTCAATATAGCCACGGTACCCAAATGTGTAATGGATGAGCCGTACCTATATGACCGAGTGGGTTGAGTATTGGTTCACCCACACATTGGTCGAGGGATGATATAGTTGAAAACAACTCTCGTAAGCCATATGGGTTAAGTGTTTGTTCGCCCATGTGCACGATGGGTTGATTGTTTGTTTGTTCACGTGCAGGTTAGATTATGATTCACGACTCATGGTATCGGTCTATGGGGTGTGTGGACCTTTGTGGAGGTGGCTCTAAAAGTAGGGCGGTGATAGAGTATAATGAGTATGTGTTGGATTGTCCGCATGTTGTGTTCCGTGTATATTGGGCGGGACCATGCATATAAACGCTCTTGATATTTCTTTGTAGTGGATATGCATAGAATGATGTCTAATATATATATAGTGTGTGTGTTTTCTCTCATTGAACAAGCAGAGTTCATCCCTTTATTTTTTAGGTGTTTCGATGGAGGTGGGACCCAGCACATCCCAGGATCAGGCCTAGGCAGTTGTAGATAGTCTTAGATTTATTTTCCCTTATGTTGTTTTGAAGGACACTGTATGTTTGACCTTAGATTTTAGCTGTAATAACTATCATTGCACTGCTATGTTTGTTTGATGCTAGTGGTACTTTATTTATTTTTCATTATTATAATTGTTGATGGCTTGTTTTTCAAAAAGTACCTGCTATTTCCGTTTCGATAGTTGCATGTTCGCAGCAGGTGGGGTGTTACAGATTTAATGAAATTGGAAAATATTAACTGTCATATATTGTGGTAAGTATAATTATATAAGAGAAGTATAAATTTAGATATTATTATTTGACATTTACTTTCGAAGCTCGATTTTATATCAACAGGAGCATTATATCTTTACGCGTCCAACTGTAAGGGCTTTCCTTTCAAAGGAGAATCCTTTGATAACGGATTTAAATTATTAAAATAATAACTCTTTTAATATTTAGATACAATTTAAGTCGACTTTCATAAAATATATCATCATCATTAAATTGAGTATCAGTTATAAGAGAATTTATTCAATCATTAGAATTTGATTTTAAAAATAATTTAGTAAATTTTATTTTGAAAAGTCATATAATATGTATTCAATCATTCAAATGTTTGTCATTGAATCTCACATTCTAGCACGTCTTGTAGATTATTGGGGCATTTTAGTCTTAGACATTTTTAAGACCTCTTTTTAATACTCTCTTCTTCTAAAAATACTTGTCCTAAGTATATTTTTTAGAACTGTCTCAAATTATTTATTTAATTCATTTATTTTCAATACTAAATCACATTCTAACTTTATGCAGATACAACATTCTTTTATAAGTTTTGAATTATATCAATATTTAAAAATAATATTTTATAAAACAATTTTTAAGAAATAAAAAAATTCAAAATTAAATAAGTATTATGGAAGAGGAGGTGTTTAAAAATTAGTGCAAATTGTCTAATGTTACAGTGATTTTATTTAATATCATTAATAATTGTTACTGTTCTCGTTGGCAAACAAGGTTGGGGTAATTTGAGCTTCGTGAGGGTTTCTACTAACAAATTAGACGATGCAGGTGGGGCTCATACGGTATCCAGAAAATGTTGAAAAAGGAGGTGGTCCCACCCAACTTTCAAAAAAGTTTGCTGACCTGCGTCGATGCTGTATAATAGTTTTATTTATTATCAAAATAGTATTTATACATGGTTTATTTACCAAAACGACAAATTGACTGATCCGATCTGATTAGTTGAACTAAAATCAAGTATTTTAAATAAATATGAATTTAAAATTTTATGTCCTAAATTTAAAATAGATTTGAATGGACTGAACCATTTTATAAACAAATAAATAATAAATTAAAGATTGTTGAGTCAAACTCGAATGAGATCCGTTGCCAAGTCTAATATACAAGGTCAATCAAATAGATAATAAATTGTTTTATATATTCTCTCCCTTTTAACAACGGATATTACTAACCTATCATTTTTTTAAAAATATTGCATCTTTTGAACTTTTTCTCCCTTTGAATAAATTACTAATTTATCATTAAAAAAAAAAACAAAGAATATTATTAAGAATGGCAATTTCTTTCTTGATTGATGAATTCCTCTTGATTAGATATACCAATTTTAAATCTTTAGTGGTCTTTAAAATTCTATTTCAACTCAAGTTGTCTAATAAAAATAAATCTTAATATAGTCAAATTTAGGATTTTTAGACCCTATTTTTCTTTTCGTAAATTTCAGTGGATCTAAAGTTCTAAACCCTTCAAGGCTTCAACCCTATTCCAAAATCCAAACTCAAATATCTAGCCAATTACCTCAATTCTTATTGCTCAAGCCCCAAGTTAGAAGAAAACCCTCTTTTGTTTTATTTTTATTCAAAATGTTTTTGATTTTTTTTTAAAATAAAAAACTAATGCTTTCAAATTTAGTCATCCATTTTTATGTCCATATATTTAGATAGTTGTTTAGATAGCTAAATATATAAAATATATTTCATGTCAGAAGACACTAAAATTGGCACATGTTAATTTATATAAAACTATATGAATTTACCAGATTAGATCCAGTCTTTCCAAAGATGGGTGGTACCGAAACAATAAAACATCATCAACATCTTAATTGTCAATTGAAACATCATCAATATTTTTTTTTAAATTTACGTGTGAAAATCGTAGGATCATCATCATTCTTAAGTTTATTTTCATATATTTTCATCATTTAAAAATGAAAATAAATATGGATTCTATTGATAATATACTTAACTGGATCTTTGTATATATGATCTCAAAATCTCAAGATTCAATGGTGAAAATTAATAAAAATACTTGGAATTTTAACTCAGCAGTAAATGAAAGATGTAGCATGAGTTTTATCTCACTTGGGATCGGTTTTCAGATTTCCAAAAGTAAACTCAGTATGTGAAGTTATATGTTGATGTTTCGATGTCTTAAATTTCACTCTTCTTGACTCATTCTAAATTTGCAACTCGTATAAAAAGAAAAAAGAAAAAACTCAACATCATACTGACAAAATATTTACCTTGCTGAAAAATAAAAAGGCCCAGCAACTCTCTTCTCACTTCTTCTCTCTAATGATAACAATTCTCTTCTTTAGAATTTCAAACATTCTACAATATTTCAAATCAATTTCGATCAGATTTACTGAATCCGAACGAGCCTAAAAGAGATGGTGATGCAGTTAAATTTGCGATTACAGGTTTAGATTCGAGATTTTCAGTCAAATCTGAGATTTTTATAAAGAAATTCAAAAATAAACTATTCAAATCTCTCGATCACTCACAAGAGAAATAAAAGGGACACTAATCTCAATAGGATTGTTGGCAGAATCAACATCACAAAAGAAACTAAACGTTCTTGAAAATTAATTTGAACAAAGAATCAGGAGTGCGGGCGTAGAATTTTAATGCACTTAATTTAATTGAATCAAATACAATAAAATTAGGAACACACGACTCTAATTTAGATCAGTTCAATTAAATCTGAAATTACCTTCTAATGATTGAATTTGAATTGTGGAATTCAATTTCATTAGATAATAGAAAATACATTGATTTGATTCAAAATGAAATTGAAATAACCGAAATATTCTAATTGAAATTAATCCAACGCAATATCAAATTTAAAATTAAAAGGGAAATAACTCACCACACCTAAAAAGAAATAAGTTTCAAGCTTAATATAATTCAGTCTGTCAAGAACTTGCTAATAACACAAGAATTTATAGGATTTTGAAATCCTTTGGTTGAATTTATCAATAATTAATCCTTATGTTGCTAATTAAAAATTAAAAAAAGGAAGGATAAACGTAATTCCTACCTAAACTCTCGTAATGGATTTGAACGTGGCTTACAAAAATCCAATAAAAGTAAAGTAACTAATTAAAACTCAAATATATCCTAGTTACATTCGCCCACTTAGGAGAGTCCCATTTGGATTAGGCATGCCCATCTCAATTAGAACTTCAAATGGATTGGATTTGCCTTTTAGATTTAAGCAGCCAACGAGTTTTGGTCATTGATCCATCCAGCCAACACTTGCTGGATTTTCTTTTATTTATGTTTTATTCTCCACTTGTCTTGCAGCGATGGATATGGAATCAAGGTGAGGGCCCACGTGGGTCTTACGTGTTTGGCGAATTTGGAGTGGGACCAGCTGATATGGACACTCACATGGCATTTGAAATGGGGTCCTGTCTTTCCACCATTAGTCCGACAATAATTTGACTTGTCTTTGATTGGCTTTTGTCAAGTTTGATAGATCTGATCCCTGAATCAGGTGGACAACTCATCTTATCTTGCTTTTTTCTGAAAAAAGAAGAATCTTCATCAGTATCATACGCATTCTGCAAACTAGATAAGGGCAAAGATTTGCCCATGTCCCACCCATACACCTTCTGTTTCTTTTTTCCTCTAGTCTCCTATTACTGTAAACAAAATCAAATTGCTTCTACACTTACAGTCTGACTCTACTGTCGATGAGCAATTTTTTTTTTTTAAAAAAATGATATTTATCAATATCGACTGGTGTTAGACCGACATGTATATACTATATGAGTAAAAATTTATACTCTACAACCAATATATACTGTACTGACTGATACATCGAACATAAAAAAATCTGATATATATCAATAGCGTGTTACAGATATTTTACCTTGGGATGAAGAGCTTGATTTTTTTATCCTAAATTTCTCAATGGATATCTTACAATATTCAGACTTGAGATTAAAATCTTCACTTTCTGTTCTATTCTCATTTTGAAGTACCAAACATTCGATGATGCTGCGTCCCTTGTCCAAACATGATATTTCAGCGAATGCAGAGAAAGGACAACTCCAACACTTACTTCCATTCTCAATTGTTCTTCGAACTTTGTGGAAGTTTGTGGTCTGCTTTCCTGGATGGAAAACGAGTAGAGTAGGGTGGCGTTTGGATGGGGCTAAGAGGGAGTAACCCCTGTCAGCCTTTGCTATCCTCGTTTGTGTAATAAGAGTGAGAATAAAAATTTACCTCTCTTATCTCATTTTTTAATATTCTTTTAGATGTTAGCGTATTCACAATACCCTATTCTTTAATATCTCTTGTATTCATCTCTTTATCAATTATATATTATAAAATTTAAATTTTTCAAAAAATATATATTATATAATTAAAAAATAATATATTTCTAATAATTAGCAATTTAGTTTATTTAAAATTTATTTTAAAAATGTGTTAATATTTTCAACATGATGAATTTGGATAAGGGATAAATTTTACTGGGATTACCTTTGAGTAGGGGTAACTGTAAGTATGAATAAATTGACATATTAACAATTTTATGAGAATTAATATTTTTATTAAATCTATCTAATATAAATAATAAAAATAAAATTTTATGAAACATAATTGTCAAAATATCCTATTTTTAAGGGAGATTCTGTCGAAATTTCGATAAGGTCTCTAAACTTCGAGAGAGTTTGAGATTCATCATAATCTCTTTCGGAATAATTAACAATTTATTCTCCTGTAAATTTATTTTAAAAATGTGTCAACATTTTTCAACATGATGCATTTGGATGAGGGTTAAATTTTACAGGGGTTACATAGAGTTACTCTTGAGCAGGGGTAACTGCAAGCAGGGATAATTTGCTATAACAATTTTATAAGAGTTAATAATTTTATTAAATTCATATAATATAAAAAATAAAAATAAAATTTTATGAAACATAATTGTCAAAATGTCCTATTTTTAAGAAGTGATTCTATCCAAATTTTGAAAGGGTCTCGAATCCGAAAGAGTTTGAGATTTATGGTAATCTCTTTTGGAGTAATTAGCAATTTATTTTGTTGAATGTTTATTTTAAAAATTTGTCAATATTTTCAACGTGATGCATTTAAATAAAGGGTAAAATTTGCAGGGGTTACCTTTGACTAGGGGTAACTGTAAGCAAGGGTAATATGTCATATTAATAATTTTATGAGAATTAATATTTTTATTAAATTCATATAAAATAAAAAATAAAAAATATAATTTTTTATGAAGAAATTGTTGATATGTTTTATTCATTTATTGGAATTTAAAATAATAATATTAAAAAAATTTATTTATTTTTAATGTTAATATGCAAACGTTCATTTTAAATTATAATTATGAAAAATAATTTATAAAAAATAGATAATATTATTATAAGTTATATTATTAGAATTTACTTCATGAATATTATTTAATAATTATATTTTATAAAAAAATAAAAAAAATTAATATATCACGTTACTCTTATTTGTAGTTACTAAAACAAAAAATTTATCTTTAAGGTAAATTTTATTTTACCACTATGATTATCAAATAACATAAAAAAAAAAATTTCAGTTCAAAGATTACCCTATTTAAGGGTGAGCCCTACTCAGAGTAACCCCCGCAGCCTAGGTAGGGTGGAAATTTGAGGGTAACAACATCGACCAGATGTCTAATCACTGGTCCATCACTCATGTCATGTATGTATAATTGCAGTAGATTGCCCTACCAGGAAAAGTAATGGATCATGAGGGAGGGTTGATTCATCGAATTATTGAATGAGTTCTCAACTACTCGAGCTTCTGAATGAGTTAATTATCAGTCTGGAGATCCTACTTCCCGTGTCATGATAGGTCTACGTGAAATTCTTTTATTTTTTATTTTTAAAGAAATTGTTTTATTTAGTTTGATTAAATTGTATGAAAGAGAAATCAAAATTATAATTATTAATCCCATCGCATTCTTTTATTTCGCTTTCTTTTCCTTCTGTCTGACCTTTCTCTGTAAGAGGGTAGTAATGTAACAAGGACTTCATCATTTCCTGTGGATCCTAACAATCCAACGCCCATGCACTTTATATTTATTTTATTTTGTTATATAGCTTCTTCTTGTCTAGTTTGCAGTCTTAACTCTACGGATAATACATTAGTACCTGGCACAGAGGCATATTTAGCATTGACAAGGATATTTTTCTATTAAGTTGTATCAAAAAAATTTATATAAATTCTGATACAAGATTTTAAATTGAATCATATAGAAATCTGAAATCATCCTCTCAAATCTCTTTGAGACGGTTGGTAAATCAACTTAACTAAAGAAATTAGTCATTTTCAAAATATAATTAAGGAGATTTGATTATGAGAGTTTAATATATTTAATTGATGAAATTAAATGCAGTAAGACTTTGGACATGGTAAATACTGATCTAGCTTGAACTCAGATTAGTTCTAAAAACCTTCTAATAAATTAGTATGAAAGTGAAATTAAAATGTAATTCAACTCATAAACAAATCAAATTCAAAAGAAATAAAACTCATAAAATGGGAGAAAACTCTATGCTTTGATAAAATTCAATAATAAAGTCTGAATATTCAAATACAAACTTGGCAAACACTAATTTATAAGGCTTTATCATAAATTTGAAAAGGAAATAAAACAATAAAAAATACCAAATGAATCCTTGGTCAACTCGGTGGTCAACACCGCCTCATCTCCTTCTATTCCCTGCAATCGGTCCTTCTCTGGTGTGTTTCCAGCGCATGGGCCTTGCTGGGCGCTCCTCTCTTCACTTATTTCTTTCTATCATCTTTGATTTCCTTCTTAAAACAGCCACTAAATCCTGCCTAAGGATCGTCCATGTCACTCAGTAACTCAGTATTTTCTTTGTGTTTCCTTCCTTGCTTGCCACGAGTTTGTAGGGTGGCAGGACCTGCCCTTCTTCCTTTGCCTGCTTAAAATACTTCCCACTCATTCTTTCCATTCTATTCTTATTTCTCTCAAATCAGCCAGATTTCTCTCGTCTTTCTGTTTGATCGACCCAGCCTAAGTTTACAAATTTCTTTCTTTTTTCTCAAACTTCCTTTTAATTTTATTTTCTTCTAATCTTAACTGAGCTACCAATTTCAGTAGAGTCGTCTCTGGCTTTTCAAACTCATCCCTTCTGACTTGTCTTCACACGGTAAACAGGATTGTCTAGTTGATACGTGGCGCCACCCACTTGGATAATGACATCGAGTGTACATTGGAGCCCAGTCTTTTCGCCATCAATCCGGCCATGAATTTTGGAGAGTAGTTTTCTTGATTTTGATCAATCAGGACTCAATGGGTCCCGATCTAATTTATCAGATATGTCGACTTTGATGTCTATATCAAATTGAGGTACAAAGTAGTCTACTTTGATCTAATTTATCAGATATGTCGACTTTGATGTCTATATCAAATCGACTCAATGGGTCCCACCCCATTTCTAACCAGTCATCATCAACATTTGCCAAAATCCCGTGTAAGCTCTGTTTTTTGAATTCTTCTCCAATTGATCTTATCATAGACCTTAAAGTCACTTACTCCATTATTTATCATGTTTTCCTTTAATCATTTTCTCTATATTTTCATTCGTGTAGCTCTCCTCCTTTTGCAAGCCCATTTCTAGACCATTTTCATTTAAGGCCCATTAAAGAGTGAAGGGATTTCGGCTTACTTCTTTATATGTATGGTATGGTCGTACCAGTCAAATTGAATGGGCTAAACATGTCCAAAGTCATTTGCTTTAATCATTTCAGCAAAACTAAGGCTCAAGAATCTGGAAAAAAAAAAAAAGAAATTTGCATCCCACAGGTCAAAGCCCAGTCCCACCCAAGCAATGGTGGAATTCTTTCCTAATCACCTACTGGGCCTTGCCCGACCCAGTACTCACATTCTGGAATACAGCCAATTTCGGTTAGAAATTTAGTTGTTCAGGCTCAATTACTAATTAAGCTGGACTTGCATTAACATACCACCAGGTTTCCAATGATCGAAAATGATTCCATCCTCTCTCCACTGTCTCAACCCATGTCCAAGTGCATACCGCCCTATCTTAAAGTAAAAGTGGGAAGTTTTTCTCACTCGTTCAATCATTTATAATAAAAATCAAGATTTTCATGTAAACAATAAAAATATGGAATTTCTAAAATCTAAAATAAGGCTGGAATTGATTTGATTTTTTTTTTTTTATAGACTTGTTTTTCTTGAAGAAATAGACAAACACGAATCATTCTATTAATCCATATAGTAAGAGAAAAGTAGATAAAATATTCACATCAAATCCCAGCACAAAAGGTTCAATTCAGTCATTATAACTTAAACATTGAAATTGAAAGTAAGTACAATCAAGTTATGAATAGTGCGAGTCGATTTTGAAATCGGGGAGGTTTTGAAGGAGAAGATTTCGAAGTCGGAGTTCTGAGGGAGTAGGGTTTTGAAAGGGGCGAGATGGAAACAAAGAATGAGAGGGAAGAGGGGAGCGATTGAACTTATACTTAGTTTCGCGTGGAAGATCGATCGCACGATCATAGTGATCAATCGATCGATCTTGCCCTAAACAGGCAATCGATCGATCGATCATATAGAATCGTGCGATCGATCTTGATAGGAGAGATCGACAGTTTGACAGTCGACCTCTCAGATAAGATCGATCGCATGATTGTATGTGATTGATCAATCGATCTTGCCCTAAACAGGCAATTGATTGATCGATCTATATAATCGTGCGATCAATCTTGATAGGAGAGGTCGACTGTCAAACTGTCGACCTCTCAGAAAAGATCGATCGCACGATTGTATGTGATCGTGCCATCGATCTTTGAATGGTTTACAATCGATCGATCGATCGCATCGATCGATCACATATAATCGTGCGATCGATCTTGAGATGAGAGGTCGACTGTCAAACTGTCGACCTCTCAGTTAAAATCGATCGCACGATCCCATGGAACCGTGCGATCGATTGAATCCCGTGTTATGATCAATCGATCGATTCGAAAATGAACTGTCGGATCGATCGATCGATCGTATACGCCTGAGATCGATCGATCGACGCGAAATGGTGTTGCAGAATCGATCGCACAATTTCTCGCGAAAAGGGCTGAATGGTAATTTCCCGTGAAATTTTCGAATTCGGTGTCTGCTGGCAGGTTTATACGGTGTCAATATGGGCACCCTTTTTTTGGATTTTGGCAAATAATTTTTTGCTTCTCATGGAAGAAATCGACGTGGACCCTATTTCATAGGCCCGAACCATGCAGTGAGAGTTGTAAACCCATCACAAATTTACCCGTAAAAACCCATATGGGACCTCATTTCGTCAAAAAATTATTTCCCATTTTCACCTTTTATTTCAAAAGAAAAACCCATCTCTCTCACTCTTATATTTCAAGGAAAAGGACATAATAAAGTAGGTGACGTGGTTGACATGGCGTGACAAGTGATAGCGGTTGAAATTTGGATACATAAGGTACTAGGTTTTGGATTTTTTTTAATTTACACGTGGAAATCATGGGATATTGAGTGTCAAAATTTTATTGGTGAACCAACTACTCCTATGGCACATCAAGGTTAAGCCATAGGGGTTCAAACCCACAACCTCCCACTTCTTGAGGTGGGAGACAACTAGTGAAACTACACCTATATAGATAATTTTTAGAACGTTGTTAAGTATTATTTTACTTTAATGATTTTTCTATCCTTATAAAAGTTCCTTAATATCCACTCATCTTACCTAATACTACTATAAAATTTCAAATTAGAATTTTCAAACTAAGATGAATTGACGTAGTTCAATCATCAAATGGTAAATATGACCCCGATAATCCTAGTTAGAAGTAAAAAATAAATAAATTATAGAGGTGATGCATCAAATGGTATCTACTAATGTCAGATTTAAAAAAAAAAAAAAAAAACTTGGAGTCAAGCAATTATGAGTTTACTTTGTAAATTTTACATATTTTCCCAAGTGCGCTCTCTCTCTGACCCGGGGATAAAAAAATCGGATAAAATTTAAAAATATTCATATGAGGAACATATTGGATAATATTTTAAAGTAGGAAAGGTAATATTTTAAATTCTACTTACATAATAAATTAAATTTCAATTTGAATTTAAAAGGAATATTCTTTTTTGAGGTTTGTTTGATTATGGGTGTTTTTTGGGTCTTCTTCTCTGCACTGCTTTTCCCCTTCCATGATTGGTGTCTGTTTGATTGATTGTGTAGGTGGAGTATATGGACCTAAAGACGCTTCCGGAGCGGGCAAATGATGCCCATTGATACGATCATTAGAGGGGATGTATCCAATCCTTCCTCTTATTTCTTATTTTCTGTGTTTGGATGCCGGAAAAAAGGATTAGAATTTCATGGAAAACAATCAGTAATATCACTAGCCCTTTTTTTTCTAATTAGTACATCTAACTTCTTTTGGAAGTATATAATCGAGATTACGATAATGATAAAGAGTTCAAAAGGAAGCGAGACAGATTGTGATGTCCCCTGTTTAAATCAACAGCCCCTTTTGTTTTTTTTTTTTTAAATGGATTTTTTCCATTGAAACAATTTACATCCATTAAGAAGGAACATTCTTAAAAAATTAAAATACTTTCCAAATGAACTATTGCAATGCATTAAAAGGGAAATGAAAGTAATTTATTTTAACTAAACAATAATGGTTTTGTAAAACAATTTTTGCTTAAAGAGAACTTATTTTTAAGGAAGTTGCTTCTCTTTCCTTACTTCCAAATGGAGCCTGCCTGGGTTTTACTTTTTCTTTGTGGGATGTGGTCTGGCATGTGTATGAATGCCTTGGCTCTACTGAGTAATTATTGTTATACTGGATTCATGTCTTGTGGTTCAATGCCATGACCCATTTAGAATGAATGGTAAATTTACTCGGTGATTATACTTGCCTACTATGCTTACTGACTCTTGTCACTTTCTTGGTGAGGGTGGGGTGAGATTGTTTCAAGACTTTGGGTCAGGTCAGGTGGATTGGTTTAGGTTGGGTTGTGTTAAAGACACAGGACTAGCTTAAGTTGGGTTGGACTTAAATCTTGGCCCAGGTTTTTTTCAGGTTTAAATCGACTCAGAGTTGGGAGTTGGGTCACGTTTAACAGAAAGGTATTAATTGATCTATAGATTCAATATGTTGCAAATAGAATTGGATGAGATATAGATTGGTGAAGCTGAGGATGGGTTCTGCTGGCCTTATTGGAAGTTTGAAATCTAGAAGTGAACCTAAAGCTAATTCGTTATAAGACATATTTTTATTTTTCTTAATGGCCCCAAAGAAATTTGACTCTTGTACCGTAGGAAACAAGGAACTGGTAAATAAGCAACTTGTGGACTTCCATTAATGGAGAAACGAGATCTAAATGAGTGGAATTGGTCTTTGAATAATTTAAAGAGACGGAGGAGAATAAATGGGGATACTTGAACAGAGGAGATCCAGGACGGGTTTCCCCTGGGTTCAGGTCAAGCATCTCTTATACAATCCCAACCCCATTTCTAACCTGTCATCATCAACATTTGCCAAAATCCCGTCTAAGCTCTGTTTTTTTAATTCTTCTCCAATTGATCTTATCATAGACCTTAAAGTCACTTACTCCACTATTTATCATGTTTTCCTTTAATCATTTTCTCTATATTTTCATTGGTGTAGCTCTCCTCCTTTTGAAAGCCCATTTCTAGACCATTTTCATTTAAGGCCCATTAAAGCGTGAAGGGATTTGGGCTTACTTCTTTATATGTATGGTCATACCAGTCAAATTGCATGGGCTAAACATGTCCAAAGTCATTTCCTTTGACCATTTCAGCAAAAATAAGGCTCAAGAATCTGGAAAAAAAAGAAGATTTGCATCCCACAGGTCAAAGCCCAGTCCCACCCAAGCAATGGTGGAATTCTTTCCTCATCACCTACTGGGCCTTCCCTGACCCAGTACTCACATTCTGGAATACAGCCAATTTCGGTTAGAAATTTAGTTGTTCAGGCTCAATTACTAATTAAGCTGGACTTGCATTAACATACCACCAGGTTTCCAATGATCGAAAATGATTCCATCCTCTCTCCACTGTCTCAACCCATGTCTAAGTGCATACCGCCCTATCTTAAAGTAAAAGTGGGAAGCTTTTCTCACTCGTTCAATCATTTATAATAAAAATCAAGATTTTCATGTAAACAATAAAAATATGGAATTTCTAAAATCTAAAATAAGGCTGGAATTGATTTGAATTTTTTTTTTTTTATAGAATTGTTTTTCTTGAAGAAATAGACAGACATGAATCATTCTATTAATCCATATAGTAAGAGAAAAGTAGATAAAATATTCACATCAAATCCCAACACAAAAGGTTCAATTCAGTCATTAACTTAAAGATTGAAATTGAAAGTAAGTACAATCAAGTTATGAATAGTGAGAGTTTTAACAAAAAAACTTTTTACATCAATTATCTAAAAGATAGAAACTGTTTCCATCAATAACCCATATAATCATAGTTCATAAAAAACTTAATATTCGAGATCATCTCTAATTCATTGTTTTCATATGAGTTCTTAATCTAATTGAGATCACATTTCCCTACTAGACTAGTTTTCACATTGAGACAGCCACTATTTTTAACCAAGAAATTATGAATCTCAACAAAGGATTGCAGCCGTTATTGAAGATGTCCAAACTCCAAATCATTTGCGATTGGCCCAGTTTGGAATCCGAATGAGATCGCCAACTATGTCTATTATAAATATCGACTGTTGTCACATTAGATTAGGATATTGTAGATTCTATTCCCATATCGTATATTTTATTCAGCAATTATTAGACTGCATCATCTTCAAAATAATTAATAATAGAATGCAATAATGGTTTCAAATAGATTCACGTGGATTACCAGACATCATATCCGATTTGACTTAAACATGTACATTGCTTAAAAAAATATGCAAGTTAATTGAATGAGGGAGCAAGGATTCTACTTAGAGGATAGAATCCACGTATATTAGTAATTACACAATAATCTAAAGGGTTGGAATATATTATGACCATGAGGAAGGAGTTTTTTAGTTCGATTTCTACTTTATTAAAAAGGGTCATTCATGATAGAATTACTCAGTGCGTGTGGGTAAAGAGATTTGCTCGTGCCCTAAATATTAATTGGGTCTTCTAAGAGTCCTGAACACCTTAATAAAAAAAAAAAATTACAGTGTGTGACGATTTTGAATTCTACCAAGTACCAACCATTCTGACTAAAATTTAGTCGATTTGAATTTCTAGTTCCAAGTTCCTACAATCATTTTCAACAAGCCCACATCTGCTCATGAGAGAGAAACCCATCTGGGCCTGGAACTCACATGAGTAAGTCCAATGTACGCGGGTAGTATCATAAGGTGCTTTAAAAGGTGAGCGCAGGGGTGAAAAAAATGGGCCACCGATAATTCAGCCTATATAATTCTCTCTTCTCTTTTTGATTTTTTTTAAAATATCGGTATTATTTTTTTTTCTGAATTAAAAAATATAAAAAATCGAAAAAGAAACTGTTTAAAAAAAAATTAAAAAATGTAAATATCGGCTGATATCGGCGCCAATATTGGCCGATTTTTTGACCCGGGCTATCATCGTTTTGATTCTTTTTTTTTTTAAATACCGATATTAATCATATCGGCCGATATCGAAACGATATGATTCAGTGAGATATTGGCCATATCGGCCGATATGATTTTTATACGGCTGATACAATACGTATCGGCCGATATCTCGACTCCTGGGTGAGAGGGGTTCATAAAAAATCAAATCCATTGGATTTTAAAAAGTTTTGATTTTCAAGAATTTAAAATTAAAAGTCAAAATAGTCAATTATGGTAAAACGGTGAGATCAATTTATAATGGATCTAAATTGACAATCTAATTCTCATAGATCAGTTCATAAAAGTAGAGCCACACTTACAAGTTTTTATCGCACATGAATAAGTTGATTCAGGTTGTATTTCATAAATTATAATTGATACACACACCTTTTTCTGGTCAATTTAGTTCGACCCAACTCTGTGTGTCTTCAATGAAATTTTAATCAAAACTTACCTCTTTAACTAAACCATTTTAAATTTAAATTGAATTTTGTAAGTTCATCGTGTCCCCTTATAAAAAAACACCAATCAATGTCCTATCAATTTCCTTCTCCTTTATATGCTGAAGCGAGATGGCGCCGCGTACAGTCAATTAATAGTAACATTTAAATTATTAAAATTTAAGAGTATTAAAATATAATTTTATAAATTTATTTAAGGAAATAAATCTTTTAATTAAATTCCAATAGATAGTATCGAATCACCACATATAAAGATTGTACTGGATGATAGGTTTATTGAAAAGATGTAAAAAATCAAGAGATGCTTCTTCTTTTATCAATCCTTTCAACAACATTATATTCACCTGGAACATTATATTCAAATTATTCATTAATTTCTTTATATACATTTATATGTTTGTCTCTTTTGAAATTTTATAAAAGTATTTGACCTACCATTTGATGGTGTCAAAATAGAAGGGTGAAAATAACAATACTTCCCACAAGTTTCTCTCTCATTTTGTCCTTGACTTTTTTTTAATGGACAGCTATATTGATCAGTGCAGCACGTTAAATGTGATTAACTCATAAATAAAAAATTCATTGCGATCGTTCTAGAAGTTTTGTCATATTTGAGTTTTATTAGCATTTCGCTAAATTTAATTTAAACAAGTATACTAGTGACAATAATGTTTTAATTTATTCACCTATTATATTTATTTAAAGAATTTTACATTTTGATATAATAGATTGATAACCAATGCCAAAAATTAATAGAGATCACTTAAGGTGTTAAGTAAGTCTACACACAAATACACGCAACGCTGACTCCGTGACCACTTCGAAGACAGACGACTCTCGTAGCGAAGGAGAGAGCCTTAAAAAGTCCGACGTATACTAAGATCTACATTCTCATTACTATTCTCTCTCTCTCTCTGTTTCTTTTGGGGTTTTTTTTTTTTCCTTGGTTCTGTGGTTTCTGCTAGTGTGGAATGGGGATAATGGAAGAGGAGAGCTTCTGTTACGAGGAAGAGACTCAACTGACTGTGTTGAAGACTTCTCACTTCTTCGTTGGTGATGGTTTTACCGTCTACGACTCCAAAGCTGAGGTTTTGTTCCGAGTAGATAGCTACGGTCACGACGCCAAGGATCGGGACCAACTCGTTCTCATGGATGCCTCCGGCAACTGCCTTCTCACCGTCCGTAAGAAGGTCATCTCTCTCTCAATTCCCCGCAACCCTCCTTTTTTCTATATCTTCTCTTACCCATCTAGATCTGAGACGGGGCATAAACATCGGGTTGCGGTTATTGAGGAATGCCGTCTTCCCTCTAAACCATGACCGGATCTCGACTTCCGATGATTCGGGAAGTTTTCACTGTTTGATCCGATTGTTCGGGTCGGTCACGTGCCCAAACCTAACCCAATTTTCTATTTTTTATTTTAAAAAAAGACGCACACACAATCGAGAGAGAATAAAAATAATTATACTTTTTACTACTAAAATAAATAATAAAAAAGTCAAATCCAATATTACTTGTCATATAAAAACTCACGTTCCTATCAGTTGAGTTCAGTATGTATAAGTTTTTACTCTAATTGAAGTCCGACTAAGCTACATTAATGGAGCCTTTGAGAGTTTTTTTTTTATTTCTTTTTATATTAATACAAAATTTAAAATGCCGAAATAGTTTATTATGAAAATTAAGTTGTATAAATTTTATATATTTAATTTTATTTTCTAAATCAGGTAAGTCCATCATTTAAATAGATCATAATGTCAATTTTAACATCAATAGCACTCACTGACATGCCAATCATGCATAATTTATAAACGAGGGCCAGCAGCAGTGGCATCCCATAAAGATAGAGACAGGTAACTTGTTTAGAAGAAAGTAATTAAACATTCATATAATGAACCCATTAATCATCACTTAGGTCAGGAAGCTTAAATCGATTAAGTGAGAATTGCCATGTAATTAATTAAGTTTTACCTTTCAAAAACTTACCCAGTAACTCGATATGTAGCTCGGTGCTTTAGCATACTATGAACTTCACAAGACCAAATTAAAAATTCAAGTTACTGCATTTGTTTGTTTACAATTTAATGAAAAATCGAGTTTCGAAAACCAAAAAGAAATCAGAAGAGAAATTCATTGAAATGTGATAGAAGATTGATGAATTTGCAGAGGCCGAGCCTTCACCAACGATGGGAAGGATTCGTGGGCGAGAGGTTGGATCAGAAACCCATCTTCAGCGTAAGGCGGTCTTCGATCATCGGTCGATCGGACGTGACGGCGGTGGTATATGGGAGAAGCAGTGGGTCGCAAGCGGAGGAGTACCAAATAGAGGGGTCGTACGCCCATAGGTGCTGCACCTTCTACAACGCCTCTCGAAAGCCTGTGGCTGCCATCAAGAGGAAAATGGCTGCTTCCGGCAATGTCGTGCTTGGCAAGGACGTTTTCTGCCTCTGCCTGAAGCCCGGCTTCGACTGCGCTTTTGCCATGGCTATGGTCCTCGTCCTAGATCAGATCAACGGTGGTGGTGATGCAGATGCCGACCTTGTCGACGATGACATGACTGATCCTACTGTGGAGGGTAGCCCCACTTCTTCTTCTTCTTCCTAGTGGGATTTCTTTGCTTTCACCTGTTTGGTTTCTCCCTTCTCTTTCTTGACATGGATTTTAGAATGTGTTTCCCTCGTTTAGAACACTGGATTTTTAGGAATAAAGGATTCAGATGTAAAGTTTGATCAGATCTGAATTGACTCAAACACTGGGTAGATTGACCCGTGAAAAGAAAACCCCCAACTGTTCTCTTTCTTTCGCATATCGAAAATACCCTTTACATACTGACTTGAGCGTGGAAAAATTAATTTGGTGGAGATAGATGAGGTAAATTATTATGTAAAAATAAATAAATTATTTAAATATTAATTTTATTCAATTTCGATCGTGTTTGAGACCCTTCTATCAAAATCGTCCCAAATAAAGTTTTTATTAAAAAAAATATTTCAGGTTGAACTGAGTCAGATCAATTATTATTTTTTCAATAATACATAATCTAAATTTTACTTTTTTAAGTCGAATTAGACTCGTTCAAAAATGGCCCCCCGGACCTTTCAGCCTTCCAAGTCTCCGGGACAGATGCAAGCCACACCTTCCACAGGAGACTGGAGATAATTGTGAGGCACACAAGTCAATTAAGAATGGTGGAAGCTTGATTTTTTCTTCATTTTGGATGTATAAGTCAAGAGTTTTCCTTTTTAAGAATGGCTCGAAAAGTATGGTCGTGTCTACGTGTCCCATTTATGCCTACATTTGTACCTATTCGAAAGCTTTATAAGAAAAAATAGAGAGAGAATCGTGTAAATTATTTATTATAATAATAACAATAATAAAATAATAATAATGATGACAGTATAAAACTATAGTGTGTAAGCTGAATCTGTCTCTCTTATTATAATTATTTTTAAAAATGAGGCATGCTAATATATCTATAAGAAGAAATTCTTGTAATCATTAAATATATTAATATTTTAAATAATTATATATTTGAAAATTTTATGAAGGAAATTCAAAATTTTAGTTTACATATTTAATGAAATTGAGAAATATTGGCTATCATATATTGTGATAAGTATTATTATATAAAAGAAGTATAAATCTAACTATTATTATTTAAAATTTACTTTTGAAGCTGGATCTTACACCAACAGGGGCATTATATCTTTACACGTCCCAAGTGCAAGGAGAATCCTTTTATAATAGATTTAAATCATTAACACAATAACTCTTTTAATATTTAGATACAATTTAAGTTGACTTTCAGAAAATATATCATCATCATTAAATTGAGTATCTGTTATAAAAGAATTTATTCAATCATTAAAATTTGATTTTAAAAATAATTTATTCAATTTTCTTTTGAATAGTCTTATAATAGCTATTCAATATTTCAATCATTCAAATGTTTGTCATTAAATCTCACATTCTAGCACTTACTGATAGATTTTTGAGGCATTTTAGTCTAGACGTTCTTAAGACCTCTTTTTAATATAAAATTGAGGCAAATTTGTACTAATGCTACAATGATTTTATTTAGGCGTCCTATATAGACATTTGATTTTCCTGCTTTTATATATTCGATTTTAAAAAATCAGATAAAATTACTGTTTTACCCCTCTGTATTCTATTCATCCGAATGAACAAATTAGTGTAATTTCAGTTCCTTTAGATGAGTATTCAGTCGTTTGATTAAACAATTTGATTCATTCGAATGAATAAATTGAATTTTATAAAGGATTGAGATATATATGTTCATTCATTCCAATGAATACTTATTTGAAGGAACAAAAATTACACTAAAATATTCGTTCGAATAAATATATTGATCTGAACAAATTGAAAATTAACTTGTAGAATGATAATTTAATCTAAAAATTTGAAAATGTATAGGTGAATGCATATTTTTCGAGTGCATCTATGACTCTAATATCATTAATAATTATTGCTGTTATCGTTGGCAAAAAGAGGGGGGTAATAAGACCTTCGTGAGGCTGTTAAGTCCCAACCAACATATAGGACGATGCAGGTGGGGCCCGTCCAACCGTGGATACCCACAAAATGTCGGAAATGGCGGTAGCCCAACCCAACTTTCCAAAAAGGTTGCTGACCTTCAATGATGCTGCCACAGTAAGAACTTACCTACTTATAATAGTTTTATTTATTATCATCAATAGTATTTATACCTGGTTTGTTGACCTAAACCAAAAGTTGACTAAATTCAATTCGATTGACCCTATTGTTAGGTCTAACTTGAATTACATCTACTAAAATATGATCCGATTCAATTAGTTAAACTAAAATCAAGCATTTTAAATAGATATAAATTTAATTTTTTTATCCAAATCTAAAATAGATTTAAATCAATTATGCCATTTTATAAACAAGTAAATAATTACCAATTAGATAATAAATTATTTTATGCATTCTCTTCCATTTAACCACGGATATTACTAACGTATCATTTAAAAAATATTGTATCTTTTAGACTTTTTTTTTTCTACTTTAAATGAATTATTAATCTATCATTAGAAAAACAATGATATTACTAAGTACTAACTCTCTTCTTACTTTTTCTCAATACCGGCTCTGCAATTTCAGAGGCCATAGGCTCAATACATTGGTAGGGATCCTAAACTTTAAAAATAATGCAAGTAGAGGTTCTACCGCCCATCCATAACATATTGAGAGGCCCTGGCCTAATTAACCTAAATGAGGGCCGACCGTGCTTCTTCTTCTCTCTGATTATAACCACCCTCTTCATTAGAATTCAAAAATTCTATAATATTTCAAATCAATTTCGATCAGATTTGCTGAATCCAAACGTGCCCAAGGGAGGTGGACAGCTCATCTTATCTTGCTTTTTTCTGTAAAAAGAAGAATCCCCATCAGTATTATCTGCATTCTGCAAGGTGAAGTGCCAGCGGCATTGATTATTAAACAAGGGCAAAGATTTGCCCATGTCCCACCCCATGCATCTTCTGTTTGTTTCTTCCTCTAATCTCCTATAACTGTAAACAAAATCAAATCGCTTCTACCTTCAATCTAAGAATCACTTATCCAACATGATATTTATTGAGATTTATCTTTGATTTATGATGTGATTTAGTTTGGGTAATAGGTGTTAAGTTGAACCAACGAGTCTAGATAGGATGAAGGGCCTGATTTTTCGTCTCCTTTCACTTTTAAAACTGTTGAAATACTCATTGGATATCTTACAAATATTTAGAGCAAAATCTTCATTTTCGGTAATGCTACATCCCTTATCCAACCTGATATTTCTGTGAATGCAGAGAAAGCCCATCTCCAACACCTACTCCCATTCTCAATTGTCCTTTGAACTTTGTGGAAGTATGGACACTTTTTCTGGATCACGTTTGAAAGATGGAAAACGAGTTGAGTACGGTGGGTGGAAATTTGAAGCCAATGATATCGAAGAGATATCTACCAGAGGTCCACCACCCATCTCATATTTGTTGGGCGTGAGCTTTTCGTCTAAAAGATTAGGTGGAGAGATACTGCCTCGTAAAAGTTTTTATAGTTTTATCCCTCCCCCATGTGGGACTCCTTTGTACCTCAAGTTTTTATAGTTTTATCCCTCCCTCATGTGGGACTCCTTTGTATCTCGTCAATCTTCCCCTCAATCTCTCCAATAAATAGAATATCGTCAATCATCCTATTCGACTAAGTGATCTCTGAATCTACATGTCATGATTTGGAGAACCTAAACTTTCAACGGATAGAATCTATATAGACCTAACTTTTGAACTTTAAATTTTAAATTTAATTTAATTTTATCTTTTATCTCTATTTTAAATTTTCACTCATCTTGTTATTTGAATTTCTCTTATCCAAATGTATTAGATTTAATTATAAATAAATAATATGATCTCTCCTTTTATGAGAGACACCTATCTATTTTAATTTTCACACCAGTCAAAAGATTAGTCTGTTCATATCATAATTATTCTAATCAGACTTATATGTGAGACTCATATATAAATGAATCCCACATGAATAAAAAAGAGTAAAATATAAAAACTTATATAAGACTGAATATCTCCACAATTAGTTACAGTAGTTGCCCTACCAAGAAAAGTATTGGATCTTGAGGAAGATTTGTATGTCCGATATCCCTATATATTATTTAGTTGATTCATCGAATTCGTGTTGAATGATTTCTCACTTCTCGAGATTCTGAATGAAATAATTATAAGTATGGAGATTCTACTTCCCGTGTCATGATGGGTCCACTATTTTTTTAAAAAAATTGTCTTATTTAGTTGATTAAATTGTATAAAAGAAAAATCAAACAAGTAATTAGTTAATAATCCACCTTTTTTTTTTTTCTCTCTCTCTCTGACCTTTCTCTGTAAGTGGAAAAGGCTTAGTACAATTTTCTACAGTGTTAGAAGACAATTCAGAGGGTAGTGTGCTCATCAGATACTAATTTATTACAGCGAAATCTAAAATATGAAAGGAGCTCATCCTTTTCCTACCTTCAAATTTATAGCTCAAAGTCTTTTTAGATTTGCATTGTCAGTTGGGCTCAGGTCCACCGGGCCCAGTTGTATTTGATAGGTACAAATATATAATGTTTTTTTAATTTAAGAGTTTTCTTGAACTGTGAATGAATAGAACGCAACGATCTTGTGTCTCTTGTATAGTGTGATTGTTTTGTAATTTGCATTTTACTCTAAGAGTGTGCTCATCACTGTATAGGAAATTGTTAAGTCAATCTAACGCCCATGCACTTTATATTTATTTTATTTTCTTAAAGCTTCTTCTTGCCTATTTTGCAGTCTTAACCCCATGGATAATATATTAGTACATGACACAAAGGCATATTTAAAATTGACCAAGTAAATCTGCCGTGGAATTTTGATTCAAAATTTGAAATGAACCTCTCAAATCTCTGAGAAACTAATTTCGATATCAGAATCAATCTCACCAAAATAATTAAGCGTTCTCAAGATATAACTCAGAGATTTGACTATGAGATTTTAATACACTTAATTAATGAAATTAAATGCACTAAGATTCCAGACACAGTGAATACTAATCCAGCTAGAACACAAATTAATTCTAAAAACCTTCTAATGAATTAGTTTGAAAGTGAAATTAAAATCTAATTCAACACATAAGCAAATCAAATTAAAAAAAAAAACTCAAGCTCTATGCTTTGATAAAATTTAATAATAAAGTCTGAATATTCAAATACAAACTTGGCAAACACTAATTTATAAGGCTTTATCATAAATTTGAAAAGGAAATAAAACAATAAAAATACCAAATGAATCCTTGGTCAACTCGTTGGTCAACACCAGCCTCATCTCCTTCTATTCCCTGCAATCGGTCCTTTCTCCGGTGTGTTTCCAGCGCATGGGCCTTCCTGGGCGCTCCTCTCTTCACTTATTTCTTTCTATCATCTTTCATTTCCTTCTTAAAACAGCCACCAAATTCTCCCTAAGGATCGTCCATGTCACTCAGGTATTTTCTTTGTATATCCTTCCTTGCTTGCCACCTTCTTCCTTTGCCTGCTTTTTTCTTCCCACTCATTCTTTCCGTTCTATTCTTATTTCTCTCAAATCAGCCAGCACCTTAACAGATTTCTTTCACCTTTCTGTTTGATCGATCCAGCCTAAGTTATCAAATTTCTTTCTTTTTCTCAAATTTTTTTTAAGGGTAGGATCCTCCCTAAGGACATTTTGTGTAATCTGACACAGGTTTTATTGTATTGTCCATTTTATCCTTCCAACCGGCTAGCCGGATCACTGACCGGATCATTGACCTTTCTACTGAAGTATAAATCGCCTCACTGACCGGATCACTGAAATTTATACTAAGTGAGACTGTATTTTTCTTATAGAAAAGTAAATCGGATTATTGACCGGATTACTGAATTTTTTTTAAATGCTTTCGCACGACAGTAGAAAGGTAAAATGGGCAATATCCTAAATCCCATTTCTCGTTACACAAAATATCCATGGAAAGATCATTTCTTTCTTTTTAATTTTTATTTTCTTCTAATATTAACTGACCTTCCAATTTCAGTAAACTCATCCCTTCTGACTTGACTTCACACGGTAAACAGGATTGCTGAGTTGATACTTGGCACCACCCACTTGGATAATGACATGATTAATGACACGGTAATTCAGGTGAGTCAGGCTCCAAATTAAAAGCGGTCAAGTTTTTTTTATCCAAATCAACCCATATGTTAAGTGGGTTGGGTTAACTTGTCCATATTTGCACCCCTAAGAGAGATTTTTTTAAGCCTCCTTATTTTGAAAGGTTATTGTTTGAATATTAAAGCGGACCACATATTTTTTTTAAATGAACATGTAGAGAACGATAAGGATATTAATTATATAAAATTTGAAGCTTATTTGATCATATTGACTTTGTGATTTAGATTTTAAAAGTTTAATTATTACAAACGTATTGATTTTTCATAGTCACAAAGTTATGATGATCTCTTTGAATCATATTATCTATAAAGTCTTCTATTCATCTAACCTAATCATATGAAGTCCATCCCATAGTAAACCTATTGTAGCTAGAGCTGCCCAGAAAATTATATCTCCCATCAATTTCTAGGCTACACAAGATAAGATGATAGTTAGAACATGATATATACACTGGTTGAAAGTGAGAAATGTGTATTTAGACTATATTAAAGTAATAAGAAGTGATTATTCCCACCCAATATCTTGTAAACCAAAAGGTCTTCAATATTTAAAGAGTTGGGTCTAAACAAGACATACATACAGAAGTAGATGGACTTATCATGTAGCTTGAGAAAAGCCCAAAGAATATATGTGCTTCGAACTGCAAAGATAAAAGCGATTCATCATTTGAATTTTGTCTGGACCTTCGTAGCATCAATTTTTAATCACCATAGATTAAGTTTTTTTTAATGATTGGTTAGCTATTCATTCAAAAGAGGGGATCCCATATACAATATAAGCCCACTGTCCAAGCCAGGTAAGAACAACCCTGAATCAAATGGGGGCAAAATACACAAGCCCACAACTTGGTACAGGACTTGAACCAAAAAACAAAACGAAACCCAGAAAAATAAAAAAAGTCCACAAACGGGCGAGGATCCAAACAGCAGCCCAGACCTAATTAAGAAGTCTGCAAACCAAAATATGAGAAAATTCCAGTAATGTTACTAGAGGATAACTGAGCAGAGAGCTTCTGTGTATCGGCATTCCTGTAGCTAACAATTCTTGGGGTCCCAGAATCGAATTTACCGAGAGCAGCATGGATATGGTAACATCCAAGTATCCAACTCAGGTTTTGAGCTGGAATGAAACCCAGTTATACCTTTTTTTTTATTTTACGTTTTCACTTCACCAAGATTCGAGCCCGGCCCAACCTCATGAAACCACCTATCATGGCTACACAGACAACAAGTGAAGGTGAAACCCAGTTATACCTATGAACCTGTTTTTATATAGAGAACCCATGTAGGAAACACCATTAGATATGAATCGTGCAATTAGCAGAGAAGGCCCAATATCATCCAAGCTAGTAGGATCCGGAGGTTTAGTGGAATAGAAGTTGCAGATGGCATATTCCACAAAGCCCAGAATTTATCCCTCATATTTTTAACATCAGAGTTGGACATGAGGAAGAATAGTCGATTTCTGATATGAGATAGGACATTCTAGCTTAGCTTAGCTTGCCACTGATAAAGTTATTACCTTAATATTTAGAAATTTGGTTTCTAGCCTTTTTAAATGATGTCCAGCCACAGCCCAGAATCTAAATTCATTTTATGTCATCACTCATCTTAAATTTTGGGGCTCAGAAATTTAAAAAATGATCCTTAGGTTTGGACTGATCCAGGTGGGCCCTTGATATGGCTATAAATGGGTCAGATCCAGTCATTTCGCATCCATTGGTTACTCTTGTAATCAAAATTAGGTTAGGGTCCATGTCAATCCCACATTAGGATCCATACCCGACTCTTATTAGTTACGGAGTGTGAGGTCTGACCCTATTTCATAGGCCCGATCCATGTAAGAAATCTGGGCAAATATATTTTCTGCTTCTCATGGAAGAAATCGAAGTGGACCCTATTTCATAGGCCCGAACCATGCAGTGAGAGTTATAAACACATCACAAATTTACCTGTAAAAACCCATATGGGACCTCATTTCGTCAAAAAATTATTTCCCATTTTCACCTTATACTTCAAAGAAAAACCCATCTCTCTCACTCTTATATTTCAAAGAAAAGGACAATGGTTTTTCTATCCCTTTTATAACTTAAAATTCCTTAACATCCACTCATCTTACCTAGTACTACTATAAAATTTCAAATTAGAATTTCAAACTAAGATGAATTGATGTAGTTCGATCATCAATGGTAAATATGAGCCAGATAATCCTAGTTAGAAGTAAAAATAAATAAATTAAAGAGGTGATGCATCAAATGGTTATCTACCTAATGTCAGATTTAAAAATAAAACATGGAGTCAAGCAATTATGAGTTTACATCATTTTCTTAAGTGTGCTCTCTCTCTCACCTAACTATATTACTAGGTTGAGTGTACTATTTTAAAAAATTCATACGAGGAACATATTGGATAAATCTGGCCAGCAGCAGAAACTCTAGAGTCTGAGCCTAAAAGGGAGGGTAGAAAGCCAAAATCTAGTGGAGTTGAATCCAGTGGGCCATGGCAATGAAATAAGAAGAGAAACCCAAAAAATCTATGAAATAGGAAGAAAAAGCTGGAATGGAAATTCACTCATCCATCCGTGTTTGTAAAGAAATCAATGGTTGGGAAGAAATTAGGAAAAAGGGAAATCATGGAAGAGTCCGAACTGCTATTCGGGGAGCCAACCATGTGGATGGATGTCTGGGGAGAGAAATTTCTGTCAAATATCAATGTCCAACCCCAACCTTCTAATAATTGAGGCCATCAGACCAAATTCTACCATTAGAGGGTTGGGCAAAGAAATATGTGACTGGACATAGAGACTCTATTCCACTCGAATGTAATTTTTTGGTTTCATCTGCTGTGAAATAAATCCACCTACATTCAAATCACAAATCAACTTACAAGCAAACAAGCAAGAATACACAGTTTTATATAGTTCGACTAAATCGTCTATATTATATTTACGTGACGTGTAAAGATTCCAAAAGACAGTCCAAAGCTCAACAGAGAGAGTCCAAACTCAAAAGAACTTTGAGCCTAAACCCAACATCATCATCATTATTTACTTGTCTAATATGAGTTTTAACTTCAAAACAAGATATTTTTAATAAATAGACACCCTTCTTGTATTATTGAAATAATTCATTATTGACTTAATATAACAAATTAAATTAAAGAGTTTAGAAAATTGAACATATGTTGTAGACTTTCCATGTTGAATAATCCTTGAATAAATATCCCTGTGTACAAAATTGTAGATCAAATGAATTAATGAACGAGAAGATCTAAATTTCTTTTAATCTCTAATGCATGCAAAATGTGTTATTTATATATAAAAAAATTAACATTAATATTGGAAGAAACACTAATTCTACATGATTGAATTTTTAAAGGAGGAGAGGTAATATTTTAGATTTTACTTACACAATAATTTAAATTTCAATTGAATTATAAAAGAATATTCGAGCAATGATATTTTAATAACATAAAAAAAATTCGAAAAATCAATCTTAAAATTAACTATAAACTTTCTTTAAAACTAAAAATTTAATTGCGGGTTCGAGCCTGTGACCTAATCTTGTTGTGCCTTAAGAGTAGTGACTTCATTGTGGGGGTTTTATACTAATTATCTCAGTTTTCCACATATAAATTAAAAAAAAAAACTAAAAATTTAATGGATTTTAACGTAAGATTCATTATATCACTTAACATGACATGGGCCAAAATTTCTTTCATTTTCCTTAAGTACCATAAATGTGGAATGCTAATTGCTAAAAACCGGTTCACGTCAATTCTGAAGATGTAGCTTGTCAGCTCACTGAACTCAACAACGTCTGTTCTTCTCTTTCTCCGTTCTCCTTCTCTTTCTCTTTCTCTCTCTCTCCCTCTCTCTCTCTCTCATAGTGAGAACTGAGAAGAATTTGGAGGGTATAGGAAGTTGGGAGGGAGATGGCGAGGCCAGGCCAACGCCCGTACGAGTGCATGAGGCGAGCGTGGCACAGCGATAGGCATCAACCCATGAGAGGATCTCTCATCCAAGAAATCTTCAGGTCTTTCCAAATCCTTTCTACCTTCTTCCATTTCTTTTCAATCTCTTCTTAGTTCATACTCCCACATCTTAATGTATGTTGTTATTAGAGTGGTGAATGAGATTCATAGCTCTGCAACCAAGAAAAACAAAGAATGGCAGGAGAAGCTTCCCCTTGTGGTCCTCAAGGCTGAGGAGATCATGTACTCGAAAGCTAATTCTGAGGTTTGTTTGATTATGGGTGTTTTTTTGGGTCTTCTTCTCTTCAACGTTTTTCCCCTTCCATGATTGGTGCCTGTTTGATTGTGTAGGTGGAGTATATGGACCTGAAGACGCTTCCGGAGCGGGCAAATGATGCCATTGATACGATCATTAGGAGGGATGAATCTACTGAAGGCGGCGACCTTTTACCCCCTTGCATTGAAGGTGGTATCCAATCCTTCCTCTTATTTCTTATTTTCTGAGTTTGGATGCCGGAAAAAGGATTAGAATTTCATGGAAAATAACCAGTAATATCACTAGCCCTTTTTTTCTAATTGGTACATCTAACTTCTTTTGGAAGTATATAATCGAGGTTATGATAAAGAGTTCAAAAAGAAGCGAGACAGACTTGTGATGTCCCCTGTCTAAATCAACAGTCCCTTTTTTCTTTTTCTTTTTTTTAAATAGATATTTTCCATTGAAAGTTTGAAACAATTTACATCCATCAAGAAGGAACATTCTTAAAAAATTAAGATAAGAAATGCTTACTTTCCAAATGAAGTATTGTAATACATTAAAAGGGAAATGAAAGTACTTTACTTTAACTAAATAATAACGGTTTTGTTAAACCATTTTTGCTTAAGAGAACTTATTTTTAAGGAACTTGCTTCTCTTTCCTTACTTCCAAATGGAGCCTGCCTGGGTTTTACTTTTTATGTCTTTGTGGGAATGACTATTAGTTTTTGAATCCGTGTTTACCGTTGAGTGAGAATGGATGAGGGGATAGGTTTGCATTTGAACAAGCCTGATGTGGAAATTGAGGCTTTGAATTGGAGTAGTAAGACATCAGCTTCATCACTTAAGAGGAGGGCTTTTGATCGGGTCGAATTATTGCCATACCTGCTTGTCTCAAATTCTTTTACTTCTTGTGATGTGGTTCTGGCATTAGTATGAATGCCTTGGCTCTACTGAGTAATTATTGTTATACTGGAGTCATTTATTGTGGTTCAATGCCATGACCGTTTTGATAAAAGTGATCAATCCTTATTAGTAAGAGGACCAATTGCCCATAAATGAAATTCAAAACTATTATCCCATTATGTATTGTTTGAGATAACTACCAAACAAGGTCTATATCTGGTGTACTCTTTTCCTGAGTTAGTTTTGGCCTCATGGGCTTTTTGGTTGCAAATTATGTTTGTTTCCTTGAATAAAATTATCACTATCATTCATAAATAAATGGTCTGCAAAAGTTTTCTAGATCTGATGGCTGGAAATGTGAAACCTCCATTATATAGCACTTGCTGTCTAATTGGTGATGAACAAATGACAAGAGGCGAATGGTTCTTTCCTCGCCTCTTGGGATCTTCCTCCTGCATCGAGTGCCTCTGCTCATCGCCCATCTATTGGTACCTCCATCAGCATTGTTCCTGCTGCTAGTTGCCTCCTCATCGACCTCTCCATTGTGGATGACCACACCATCATTGGTGCGTCTTTGGTTGGAAATTCTTCTCAGGGACTGATTGCTTGGCCTTCTGATAATGGCGATATTGTCTCGAAACTCCTGGATGCTACCCAAATTTGCCTGCACAAATTACTGTCCCTCAATGTTGCTATGGATAACCTTCAGATCGGCTGTCTGGATTTGTTGAGACTTATCTCTCAACGCTGCCCGGCGGCATGGAATTACAGATGTCTCGTCCTTGCTATCCATGCCCTTTTGGACTCTTTATGCTGTAAGTCCATCACCCAAGCTGACCCAATCCAAAAGGCTTGCCTTTGGAACTGGGTGAATCTCCATGAGCTCCATCATTTTGTTTACTCTGGCATTTTTCAAGGCTGGGAACCACCGTGACCTCCCTATCTGGTTTGCTGCCTTTGTTGGGCTGTGTTAAAACTCTAATATTTGCCCTTACGTATTCTTTCTTCTGGCTTCTGTCCAGCTCTTTTGTTTTCTTCCTGGGCTGTGACCCAGTATAGAAATCTTATATACTCCTTTTTTGGTTACTTTGCCTGGCCCGGGCTGTGGGTCTCTATTGTAAAGTTTTGGGCTTCCCCTTTGAATGTTATCTTACTAACCTTTCATTCAAAAAAAAGATGGCTGCCATAGTAGTAAATATAGGTTGCCAGTCCAGATATAGGCACACATTTGTCGAGGTTATGAATGTTGGTTTGATATAATTCACATCTCCTACAAATTGTGTATTCAACTGGTAATGCATCTAGCATTTATTTACTAAGGCTTCCTCTGACTGGCAAGCTTAGCAACCAAGGAAACATTAGAGTATCAGTTTCCTAAATTTTTTATTTTCAAGATATTTGAGAGTTATACTTTATCCCCCAATTGATCGTTGAAACTTCGGATATCGTCCATATTTGAGACATGACACTGATTAGATCCAGTAAAAACTGGCACTGTATATTATATACAAGATACTTGTGTCTATACCCTTGATTCTTTGAAATGGGGCATTGTATCCTAGCTTCTGTATCCATGTGATAGGGTATCCATGTCAATCATGATTTCTATTCACAACCCTGTGTCACCATGTTAGTTTTTCTCCAAATATTTCAACCAGAGTCTCATATAAACAACTTAGAAAATCATTCTATGAAAAGAAAGATAAATATGTTGCAACCTTGAGTTGGCGAATTCAACCCAAACTAGCATATTATGGAAAACTCATATCTGAAGCATACCAAAGTAATCAATTTGTTCTTGTCCTGCTATTCCTTAATACGTCTTTTCTGTTCATCTAGAATTTATTAATTATGTTAGTTTCTTTTCTTTTCTTAGTTATCCAGAACATTTTTTTGATAATACTTAACTTAGTAGAAGAGACATTTTTTTTCTTCCATATGAAAGAATGATGTATTCTATATTTATTCAGTATGACCCAGATTATGTTGAAGGAGTTTCACTAGCACAACTGGATGAGGTCACATTGATGGTGTAGCAGGAGTATGGCCTGGCATAAAATGCTGCTAATTAACGCCACCAGATAAAGAAGTTTTGGATATCCCAAATTCCAGAAAGAATTAGCCCATTTGTCATGTCTAGCCTCCCTGGTCGAGGGTGAACAAAATGGATGATCGAATAAAAATCTGTGGTTGAGCTGCTCATGCTCATTACCATAAGTCAGTTGGTTAGAAATGACTAATGAGGTTGTATTTGGTGGCAGCATTGACCCCTATCACAAGTGACATGTTTTTGACATTGGTGTCATCTATTTGAGTTATACCAGGTGTTACGATTTTGTTTTCATTTTCGAAGTGCCATTCCATTTTTACTTTTTTTTTAAAAGCACTAGAGAGTAAAGCATTTCCCTATAAAAAAAAAAACTCATTCTAGAGAAGTATGGCTGCTTAATTCATGTCAGCCTACTCTTTGCTGAATTATTACTATATTATTCCTTTTCTTTCAGAGATTCTTGTCAGAAAAAAATCCCACACATTGATTAGCAACCAATTTCCAATATTAAATGGCTGAAGAAACTTGGTTGTACTTCAACTTACATAATCTCTCTTCTACTTCAGCTGCTCTTAATCTGGGTTGTGTTCCCAGAAGAGTTGCCCGGGGCCAGAGGAATAACAATTCAAGATGTTATCTCAGTTCCACCACGCAAGAAGCTACTGAATTATCTGTTCCTAAGCTTGAGAAGAACATGGTCTTTGATGGTTGCCATTTACTGTACGAACTCTGGCAATCCAATTATGAATTCCAGCCCTCTGTTTCCACCATATTACATGGCTCTGCTGACAGGTAACTGGAACTCCTACTTGCTGGGCTATGGACTCTCACTGTCCTGTTCTTCGAGGGCAGTCCAGGTCTCGAGAAACCAGAAATTTTCCACCCACGTCTCATTCTGATGTTTCTCTTTTGACAGAGAGAACTTATTTTTCCCAGCAGGCCAATCCTTCACTTCCAATAGAAATATATCCTTCATCTAATTCGGGCTTTACGTATCCAATTTATTATAGGTAGGAATCCCATGGACAATAGTTTTGCATTCCAGCACCCTCAAGTTTCTTATCATGATGTTGTTGTCGATAAGCCTCGTGTCCCAGTTATTTTGGAGGAGGGAATGGGTTTCTTGCAGAATCCTTTTGGCTGTGGCAATTCTCTAGATACTGTAACAGCAATTGTTCCAGCTTCTCCAAAAATTTCAACCACATTTGAGAAACCAGCAGACATGGGAGATGACCTATCACTGCATTTGGGTCCTCCGTCTAGACCATATTGAAGCAGCACAAATGCTGGAGGTTAGAAGATGCAGGTCTCATCATTCTTCGTGATTCTTGAAGGAAGGCAGTTGTGTGAGTTATGAGTACAATAAGGACTGGCAGCTCTGATTGTTTATTCTCATCTTCTTAAAATAGGTAAAGGATCTTTCGTTGTCCTGCACATTGCTCTAAGTAATCTCCAAGTTCTGACAGAAATCCTTTTCTCCAGGAACACTGCAAAGGAGCACATGCTGCCCATAAGTAGTTTCCTCAGAGGAAGGCATGTAGGTTATGTTAAACTGCACCTGCCGTTGGAGCCCTTATGTGACTGGGAATTTATTATAAGCTGATTGTTGATGATTGTTTTTGATGTTAATGTTGCAATAGGCGGGCGGATTTGATGAAGAGGGGGAGGATCAAACAGTCGGTAGGAGTATAGCTGCTGCCTGTATAGGAAGCATCCTCGGCTATATTCAAGCTTTGGTTGCATACAAGACCAACTTACTTTTTGTGTAAAGATTCAATTGTGTCGTCTACTAGTGTGATTGATCTAATAATATTCTGATGACTGAATCCATATTCCTTATCTAGTGTTGTGTTGCTTCTTATTATAACTAGCGACAAGTGATCCAGCTGTTTTTTCCCTCCTCACTTCTCTCGTGTTTGATTTGAGAATATAATTGGATCAAATTGGCCCAAAAACTGATAGATGTGGCCCAGATAGTTTCATAGTCAAGACCTGACTGGCTTGACCTAAGCCTTCTTCTTAACGACCAGGCATGCACAAACACAAGCATGCAGAATCCACTCTGCCATTTAGATTTGTGCCATGGATGCAATTTTTGGCTGATATAGACTTGACAGAGGGAGTACATACATCAGGGCCTTCCATGAACTGAGCGGGTCCATTAAGTTTTGGGGCATAACTTTTGTTGGGTTGGGTTGGTGTCTGTGCCTTTGTCTACCTGCGTATTTGCTTAAGTTTTATTTAGGCATGATGACATTTATGCCGAGACCTGACCTAGTGGCCCAATTGGGGACATGTAGTTGTCTCAGGTGGATTCAGCTTGTTGTCATTGCATTGGATCGTTCCATCTCAGACTTGAAAGCCCATCAATGAATGGGCTATCAAACTCCCTATAATGAGAACAGGTCTGGATCTGTGGCCTTGCCCTGCTGTATGTTGAAAATAAGATTCAAGAAGAACCAGTGTATTTGAGCGGCATATGTCCCTATAATTCCTATATTCTCATATGCTTCTTTCAAACTTAATCAACATGGTTGGATCTCTCTCATCGGATAAGGGGTCTTGGGTGAGTCTCATGAAAGCCCATGTCACATCTAAGTGACCAGGGGTATAAAATTCGGCCGGTATAAAATTCTGACCAGGGGTATAAAATTCGGCCGGTATAAAATTCTGCTGATATGGTAAGTATCAGCCAGTTAAAAAAAAACAAATATCGGTTCTGTCCGGCCGATATTTAGAATTTTTTTAAAAAACAACATTTTTTATTTTTTTAAATGAATTTTTTCAAAAAAAAAAAAGGCACCAAGATTTAAAAAAAAAAAAAAAAATTGAGGAGAGAAAAATCTCGGCCGAACCAAGATCTCGGACGATATGAAAACTCGGCAGAAATCTCGGCCAGGCAGATTTTTCGACCCCTGAAGATGGCGCACGGTATTCATTTGAAAAGTTGTTTTTCACAGGACTACTGACTAGTGTAGTCCATCTGGTCAAGTTTTTGAGGGCTTGTTTTCACTACGGTGACTTGAGATGGAGAAGTTGAACTTATCCTGAAACCCCTATTCAGCCCATTAACCAATTACTTGGCTCATCAGAGTTTGAATTAGTTACAACAAGCTGGGCCAACCTTTCCTGTGTGGTTTCCTTGTGGTTCTGACTGAGACCTTAGCAAATCCATGAGATTAGTGATACAGAGAGGCTCATTGAATCAGTATTGGGTTGAAAATAATTTCTGTTGGAGGATGATCATGGATTAAAAACTTGGTCAACTTTTAAGATATAGAACGCGTTCTACATACTTTAAGATTACCAGATAGTACCAGAAAATTTTACATAGGCCTCCAAAAAGATTGCTAGCGAGATGGGCCGTATCATTAAATTAAGACAAATTGTTAAGTATTTAATTAATATGAAAAATAAGTTAAAAATCGGCCCATGCAATAGCCCAATATGCATAGGCTATTCATAGGTACCAAGTTGTCAACTAATACCTAAAGGATTTCTAGTTGTCCATACTTAATGAAATAATATCCAGCGTTTATGGCGTTCAATGGATATGTACTAATGTCAATCACATAATATTTAGACACTATGTAATTTTCTAAGATTTTTCTGAAAATTTGATAAAAGTTTGGATTTTTAAGATGCTTCTTATTTTCGAGTTTATTTTTGAAAGAAATGAATAAAATGATATACGATTGTTTATACAATGAAATGAAGAGTCCTAAATATAATTGGTAGAGTTTTTAGGGTCTTTGTTTAATTTTTTTAATATTATGATATTTTCATGAAACTCAGAAATTTTTTCAATAATTTTTTTTTTTATAAATTGTATTAGAAGATACATGTCACTAGGGGATACTCGAGAACAGAAGTCTATATTAGGTGTTTCCTGATGTTGGTTTTCTTCTTTATAAAATTTTTAGACATTTTTATCGAAATTTCGTTAGAAGGTCAAAAACTCTAATAAAATGAGCGTTATTTTTTTTTAAAAAAAAATTCTTACTCTAGATTTTCCATTTTTTTCCTATTTTCTTGTTATTTTTTTTTTTCAAAATAAAAAAAGAGAGGAGAGAGAATTTGCATTGGCCATCGCTATTATCGTATTACATGCATTAGTCCATATGGGTATCTAATTTTTTGTGTCTTTTAATGTACCCAGTTAGAAGTCTATTTTGAGTATTGATTGCTAGAAAAAACACAGGTGTATCATTTAAGACATTATTTTAGTGGAGTATATCCAATTTGGAGTTATTGACAGTAAGTTTTTCCTTTTTAAAAAATTGGGCCTGAAATGGGCCCGAATATCAATTAATAACTTTCAGCCCATCAAAGGCTTGATATTTCAATTTCAAATCTTGAAGAAATTTAAAACTCAGGGTCTGTATCACTCAGTGGTTCAAAGTTCAAACTCACGATGAGAATTTAGTTAGAGTGGAAATACAAAGATACGAAATAATATGACGCTTTCAAAGTATTTTTCCAAAATAATAAATAGAAGAATTTGCTTATGTAGATAAGCACAACAACAATACATATTTCAAAGGAAATCTCCATACCTAACAATCACAGCAACACATGTGATATGTTTATATAGTTATTGACTTCACAATAGAAAAAAAATTGTTGATTAAACAATTATTATTCTGTATAATAACAATTAAAATATCATCATCCTCATTATCATAGACCGTAATAGTAATACCAAGGGTTCGAATATCAGCCGATATGCCTATATCTCGGCCGCATCAAATCTGCCGATATCGGCCGTTTTTGTAAAAAAAAAAAAAATTAAGGAGAGAAAAATATCGACCGATATCAGCTGATAACAGGATATCAAGTCGAGACCGTTTTTTCGATCCTTGGGTAATAATCTATTTGATATCGGCTTTATGAGTTTTTTTTTCCTTTAATTGATCCTATCATAATCATACATAACAACAATTAAAATCATTTATTAATCAGGGTTTTGACGATTGAGTCACCAACAAGAAATGGCAGTAAAGAAAAAAAAAACACTTTAGAGTTGGTATTATTACATTTCCTTTTTAACGTTTTACTATGTTTTTTACAATTCAAGTGAAATCACTAAATTTTAAAAGTTAAACTTATAGAGTTTATATAATATCAAATAATCATTTGAGCATCATCTTTACACTATATATGCATTTAGTGGTAGGTATGCTAAAAAGATATCTATTTGAATACATAGTTTATAAAAAAATTACTTTAATTTAATCAATGAAAAAATATTTTAAAAGTCATAAAGCTGCTAAGAAAGATTCATTCACTCATCACCATTAAGAAATCATTTTGATCAAAACTGCTTGTATAATTAAGTTGACAATGAGAATGATTCATTCACACTCATTAATATAAAAATTTGGAATAGCTCAATGAGTCCTAGGCATCATTTTAAGTTAAATCACTAGTAACATTTTATGGTAATAGTTTTTTCCATGTTGTCTTTTGGCAATACTTAAAAGTGGCTCCAAATGTAAATGAACCATTTAAAATATTTTATTTTTATGATTGATTTTGATGCTATTTTCTTATGTACAAGGTGAATGGTCAATTATCTGGTTGCCTCTCACTTTAGAAAATAAGAGGTTGCGGGTTTGAGCCTTCATGGCTTAACTTTGATATGCCTTAGGAGTAGTGAGGTTACCTGTGAAGGTTTTACGCTGCCTAAATTCAAAAGAAAAAAATAATCTTTTTTTATTAAAAATATATATTTTTGTTAAATGTATTTCACACAATTATAAAATTTTATTTATTTAGGTGAAGTGGGCTTCAAAAATTACTTTTTGAAGTCTTCAGTTTGACTTCTTCTATTTTTATTTTAACATATGAAATTTTCGAGTAGTAAATTTGTGTATTTATAATAATTAATCTCACAGGTCTAAATGCCTACAATAAAAATAAATAAAAAATTGTACAAACTTCATCTTGATGTTGGTGAGACATTCGTTCCAAGTGGATGAATTGGAAGTCTGCAATATGCGTTGATTAGATGGGAGAGGGAGAAAGACAGTGACTCTTCTCAGACTGACAGGAAATATGAAATGACTTGTGCAATGACAGCAACTGAGAAAGGCAAAAAACCAACTGAAATGACATTTCAAATTCTGTCCCCAGTCCCACCCATTCTCTCTTCTCTCTGCTCCAATCAGATCAAATCATACCAACACAAATCACCATATCCACATTTTCTTCTCCACCCAATATTCATTTAATCATCAACATTCTAATTATTATCAATATTTAGTCGCACACTTGCATAATTGATCCACAATCAATGTACATTGGATAGTGTTGGCATATGTTGGCTTAGGTTAGGTCTTAATAGAGTCTGGCCTTTGATCTTTTGAACTGCATTTGGATTCGGGGTAAATTTTCTAGGAGTTATTAGAGATTATCTGAGTTACCTTGAGTATTATAAATGTTTTTTCTTTGGAAAGGATTTTCAAAATGCTCATCTTAATACAGGTAAAATTAATTTGGAGACACGGGATAAGGTGAAATTCTCATTTTATCTTTATCGGTGTACCGCTCATCAAGTACCGGTATACCGATATGCAGAATATAAACATGTAGAGCGGTGTGTTATTGATAGACCGATACTTAATGAGGCATACAACGATAGAGGTAAAATAAGAATTTCATTCTATCCTATGTCTCTTAATAAATTTTACCCGTGTTAGAATAGCTGACCTTTTCAAAAATGGAAATGGAGTGGTAAAACTTGATTTTTACCCCTACCTCATTACTTCCATTATCCCCTATCCAAACGCAGCCTTGGGTTTGGACTTTTATCTCTTGGGTGGCTCTTCAATGGTTTGAATTATTTTCAATAATTGCTCACATAAAATCCATTCAAATAGGAAATGTCTTAAATTCTAATATTAGAGTTAAAAGCATATAACAATTAATATTTGAGGGGATTTCGTAACTGTCTTGGACAATATTACAGATCATCAATGTCCTAAATGTATGACAATTATATCTATTGGTCAAATCAAGCAATATCAATCATAAATAAAATTAATAATAGTGAATTCATGCTCATTTTATTGTCTTAGAATGGAAATTTAAAAAATATTAATTTAGTTTCATTTTTTAATGTTGCAATACAATGACTATTTTTGTAACTATATATACAATTATAAAATTCAATGCACTGAAGACCATAATATATATAAAATTATAACCAAGTGAATACCCATAATCATACCCTTAAGATGGCTTAAAATTCATGAGAAATAAACAACTAAGGTTGGAGTCTATTACTGTAGTATATTGACCAAGACTATAATGAAATAAAGTTCTCAATTCTCAGAACTAAAAAGAAGTTGAACCCCCTTTACAGGGACCAGCTCAAGTCTCACTCCTGCTTAGAAATAGGGCCCCCATCATTACTTGTTAAAGGTGTACAAACTTACAACTTTTAATGGATGAACTTGCAAATTTTAAAGTTACGTGTTAAGCCCTTAACAATTTTAACATTTTGTCTTGGGTAGCTATTTAGACATCTCACTTTTCTTTTAAGGGACACTCCATTTTAAAATTTTATGTGAAATTACCATTTTACCTTTCAATTTTGTAAAGAGGAATGGTCTTTTTTAAAAAAACTGAAGGGCAAAATAGTAATTTTCACACAAAATTTTAAAATGAGGTATTTTTCAAAAGAAAAGTAGGGTGTCTAAATGACTACCCTTTTCTCTTGTATATAGCCATGGATTATGTGCCTTTAGTAGAAATACCATCATTTATTACAAAATCAATCATGTCCAATACATTTTAGTCTTCTATCAAACTGTAGGCTTTACTCTTTTAATGTTAAATTTGCTAGTGTTGTAGAAAGAGATTAATGTGTAACGGCTCTGTTCCATTCAGTATGATATTGTCTACTTTAAGTTCCACAGATACGCCCTTATAGTTTTGTATTGGGATATGTATCCATACACACACTCCAAAAAGCTTTATGTTGAGAGAAGGAAGACTGTTACTTATGTCTCAAGATTCGAACAACTACCCAGTCTCAAGATTCGAACAACTACCCAAGCGATGTGGGACAATACGAGCACCCACAGTGACGATTTTCTCTCTCACTCAAGTGAAGTTCACCTCCTCCTTCCACTGATGACTTTTTCTCTCTTTGCCACACACAACCCTTAGAGTTTCAACCCCTTCACCACAAAGTGTGAGCCATCACATAATATTCATGAATGGCTTGAATCCTCCTCGGATATTCAAATTTAGAACACTATATTGTGGCTTCATATGGAGTATGATCCAGTAAAGAAAGAATCGGTCCATTGTAATACGAGAAACCCTAATGGGAAAATCAACAGATACAGATGAATCTTTTAGTGATAAAGTACTCAGATGGATGAGGGCCATGAGTATAGTCTGTAGCTCTGCAGCTAACAAGATTTCGATGGATTAATGACTCCCCATCTCAAAACAAAAGCTGCAAGTATAAAGGTTAATGGTTAAAGAACTAAATTTTGCATTGCATTTTCTTTTAAGATATCAGTTGTTAGAACATTGCCAGTAGAGCCTACCTTTTAGCCCCAGCTCAACATTTAGTTCTTAGGTACTCTTCACACATTATTTTATTTCATTGTCTTTTCGATGTCAGATGTTCTCTTTTTATGTGCATCAATTGAGGAACCTATACAAGGCTACTTGGCTTAGGAAAATACTTGTTAAGTAGATCATTCACCATTTGGATCTCTACCTTCTCTTCTTACAAAGGGGAGTAAAACTTATAAAGATTTTATGTTCCATTATGTTATTTAATATAATTTTCTTTACTAAAAGATATTGAAATAAGATGGACAAAGAGATACCTGTAAATCCTCTTATGTTTCGCCAATCCAAAGAGACCTTTTATTTTGAAAATCTACTAAGATCAATTGTCATGGTACGGGCCTCCAACCTTCTCCTTCTAACTTCAAACATGATACACCACATGACTTTATTGATTCTTAAGTTTCCTAAGGATTATTATTAATATTCTGTTGTACTGAGATTAGAAAATTGTGTTTTCTAATCTAAGTGTTGGCCAACCGACCTCTTGATCGACCATAGTCATTATTCTTAACTAGTACTAGGATCCCACTTTCCAAGAAACTATAGGTGTCATCATACTTCAAATTGTCATCTCTATTGGACAATTTATAAGCAAATGGGTCAATTGAAGCTGCTAAATCAATACTACACCATCGGTAGGTGATAGTTTTGGATTTAGAAGAGAAGGAATGTACCTATTTGCCACATATTAACTTATTCCTGTCCCTAAAAATTACGAGAATCCTAAAGTTATCCTTGTATTCATGTCTGATGTTCCATATTCTTTCATTCTTAAGTTTCCCAAGTAAATAAGAATTAGCTTCCTTAACTATAACATCAATGTCACATATTACAAAGGAAAGTCATTATAAAGACATAATATAGTTTAAAGTGAAGAATATTAGATGATAAATTAATAGTCATATTTTTTCTCTTGATTGGTGCCTCAAGTACAACCTTTTTAATTAATTTCTTGTCTATGTTGAATAGTTCACATTCTATAAATTAGGGACTGCAAATCTGTGATTTCCTTGATTGTAGCATGATTTTCATAAATATAATCTCATCCAATGTTGCATGAGTATTGTACTATTGGGCTTCCGTTGTCATTCATTTGATAAAAATATTTTTGTATTTTTGTACTAGCCGATATGCAAGACCCAAATAGTCCCCTTCTTTGGCATAACCAATTACATATAAACGAGGAATATGATGAGTGATACAGTTGACTTAAGTTGTCTAATGTGTACACTGAATGAGAGTCCCTAATTAAATTTGCAATCAACGATCTTATCCATATTGTGCTAAATACCTTAAAATCTCTCATTTGCTATGGCTGATGCACATCATTACATGAATCTCATGTTTAATATTATAAACTAGTATTAGTATCCAAATCTTTGGATACTTGGCTCGTTAGGATCTGAGTATTCTGTTCAAAAGACTAGCCTATTAAGTGGAGTAATCAAAGTCTTTTATAAATCTCTAAATCTCTTTTTACATTTCCAATGTGGGGCTTGCGAGCTCCCCTCGAATAAGGCGAGTCATCCAGTATGTCAACGGGATCTCCTGAGTCCACATAAGGAACCTTGAGACTGACTCTAATACCACTTGTTAGAATTTGAGCATCCAGCCCAAAAGACTAGTCCAGCAGGTGAAGCGACCCAAGTCTTTTATAAAGTCCTAGATCTCCCTCTACACTTTCAATGTGAGACTCGTTCGTCAGGCCCAACATTAGTTGAGATCGTTCGCGAGAAATCAGTTAAGACTCAGGATCTCCTAATTACTTACTGTTGATAAATCCGAATTTATAAACTTTAATTTACCTTTAAATTACTAAGGAATTTTTATTTTTAATTTATCTCCCTTATTCTTTCTTCTCCAATATCTAAATTGTTTATTATCAATATACACACTTGTTGCCTTTCTCTCCCCTTAGATATAACTATTGAAGGGGTCATTTGTAGTTACTCTGATCAAAGATCTCATTTAATTATGGGCTCCAAAGATCTAAACCAACACCCATTAGGTGATGATCTAAGCTACCATTCTAAGAATTCAGAGATAGAGCCTAAATATTTTTAGTTTCACAGCGTAGTCTTCCATATGCTAAATAATTAACGCTGCCCTTTAATTTATTCAACACTTGTTTTCTCCCCTTTATCATTAGTTAATTCCTAGAAAAATGCAAAAATCAACTTAATGTAGTTCAATATCAGAAACCCGTATCCCCATTTAGGAAGCGCCATAAAGGTGAGGATTGTTGCATAGAGAAATTATATCTAAAATGCAGAGAATAAAAAAGCTGTTCACTTTATAATCCCACAGCACACACTTGAAGCTTTATACAACCACCACTAAAAGAGAAAGTGAAAAAGGAACAGAAAGAAAAAGCAAATAAAACATGAGCTATCTTGATTTTAACTTGAGAAGTGTGCATGCCTTCACTGGTAAGGGCATACCTTCATTGCATTTACCACCAAGAGCTACAACACTTCAGCTCTAAAATCAATGTCCATTGCCAAATTATATGATAGAACAGTTATTGTGAGAAATGAAAACTAAAATCATACCAGGAAAGAAGATGAAAATGGAGTGAAGAAGAAAATATATTACTGACTTGAATGGAAACAAGAACATTAAGGTTCTACATACAGCAAATATATTGAACAAGAAGCCAAAGTTTTCTTCTTATAAAACACACTAGGTAGGTGGTGGGGGAAGGGAGGTAGGGTTTTACTTGGAGGACTTGGATATGACTTAAGGGTCATAAGAAGGTGCAAATCTATCAATTGTTGTATATTGCTGCATTTGTTATCAGATGCTTCTCAGGTCCCTGCAAAAACCAAGTCCAAATTAATCAAATACCCCACTGATGTTAACTTAGAAAGAGAATACAATTGTAACCAAATCCCAAGGGGTTGGCCTGATGGTCAAGATATCTGCCTCATAAAGCGGGGTCATGAGTTCGATTCACTCTCAATCTCAATGGGTCACTGTCTGTAGACTTAATCAATGTGTGTATTGGGAAGTTTACAATGTCCAAGGGATTAATCTCACCTCCAATGTAGAGTGGAAATACCCATGTCATAAAAAAAAATAGCATATTTTGTCACCACTCACTTATGATTCCAAGAACATTATCTCATCGACATGCATTCAATATTCCAAGTCGAGAACTCTTGGCATCTACTAAATATGATGCTATTGGAAGCAGATGCTGATGCTGAACTTTGCAAGGTTATCCTTTTTGTAAATCATGCTTATCTCATATGCTTATCCTTCTTGTATACTAACATCATATATGTAAAGGGGGGAAAGGAAATGACAATAGATTTATAATAATCTCATTTCATTACATTGGAGAAAACATGATTATCTCCCTTGCAGATTATGACACAAGGAGTGTAGTAGTGATGACACCATATCAAGTGATTCAATGCAACAGTATCTATAGTTTCAAATCAGGATCAAACTCTGCCACTCAGTAGGTTTATTGATCAAGAGACTGGGCAAGTCAACCTAAGTGACTCAATGTAATGTTTTTTTTTTTAAATTCACATACATTTTTATAATGAAAATATAAAAACTACTAAAAATACAAGAAATCAATTAAACACCAAAAAGAAGCCACTGGACAGAGAAAAATTGTAAAGCTTCTAAACAAATTACCAAGAAAGAAAAGTCATGTCATAAAATCATCTTAACCTCATAGACTTACTTCTAAAATTATTGGCACCAACTAATAACAATTTAAATTGTTTTCAACAGCGACAATGTATTTATCAAATGATTCAATTATCACACAAATCCTGCCTAAATAAAAATTATGCTAAGAGGAAACTTATATCCAGTGGCTGTATATACACTGGAAAATATCACTTTAGTACTATGACAAGTTTAGCTTACGGTAATAGTAATAAATAGAGTAAATAGCGGATTTGTGATGTAACTTGGGATCACCAGCAAAGTCTGTAGGAAAGGTGGGATAGAACATAATTATTTCATCAAATGTCTCTACAGCAAGAGCTAATTCTAGTAGAATCTTTTAAATTATTTGTTCATGATTCAATGATTGTAAACATCAATCCAAGCAATTTATGTGAGACATAAATATAAAACACTATTTTCTACGAACATTAACATACATTTACTTAGCTAATAAGACCCACAAGACATAATGGCTATAACTTCGAGTCCATCTAATTGTATGATGGTTAAAAACCACTTAAATTTAGTAGAGATGTTCTCCACCAACTAAGATCACTCAAGTGTTTTTTGTGTTGATTATCTGTGCTTTTAATTGTCTTTCTCATCTAAGGTTCCGTGTACTTGTTGAATTAGTCTCATCTCTAATGTAGGGAGGGATACTCATGTTATTATATATAATATGATATTTTCATAGATGGGCTGTCAAATCTCTCTTTCTTAGTCACCACTTTCTGTGTGTTTTTATCATTTAGAGATGAAAATGGATATCTAAAATTTTATAAAATTTAGAAATTTAACCTAGAATAAATGAATTTGAATGCAAGTATCAAATGCATTTAAGATTTTAGTTTAGAACAACATGCAATTTCTAAATGGATTTAATGCAAAATTGAATATGAGCAAATCCAAATCTGATAACCTGTTATTCAAAACATGATAGGTATATATTACATACACAATGGTGGTATATATGTGGCATGTGTAACATCTTATAATAGACGATTTCTACAATTCCTGTGATGTGATGTTACCAGTTTAGAAATCTCATTATTCTTATGAATGATAGAGTTATGGGACTATTTGTAATTTGAAAGAAAGAAACTCTTAAGTAATTCAAAACATGATAGACTTTTGAGGCTTTTTAGTTTATTATGAGCTTTTTTACACCATTAGCTGGAGTGTATACTATAATCATTCTTCTAAAATTTGAAACTTGAAAATTTGAGCTGTAATGAATAATTATTTATTTTTTCACTTTGTATTCACTTGATGCTAAAAGAGAACTGAAATACTTCCGATGCTATGAATTTTACAATTTTACAAATTACGAGTGAAGACCAAAAATGATTTTAAAATAGGACTTAACCATCACAACATTGAGTACTATTTAAAACAAGCTTTGTACCTAAATTTGAATCGAGATCATGATTAAAGATGCAAATTCATTTATAGGTATCATGATATGAATGCAGATTCATCAAGGATCCAAATCCAATTTGGATCCTTTCCCATTTAAATAAATCCAGCTGAAATGCTAGTATTACATCCCAATGTGTATTTAATGTAGAGAATATCCCATTCCTAAATTAGTTCCAAAGCAATGACAAATGAATAATTAAGTTTTTAAAGAAAGAGGAACAGAAAGAGATCTCTCCTTAACAAGCCAAAATCAAGATTTTACCTCATCAAGTTTTGGTTGATTGTTGGCCTCCAACATCAGTCCAAAATGAATGTGAGGGAAGTGAGCCCACTGACAAAGGATGATCACAAGCAAATACCACACGTTGTTAAGACATATGGTAAGGATTTAATAAGAAAGAAAAAGAAAAAAAAAACAAATCATGTCACTCACATTCTTAGCTGCAGTGCTAAATGCTTCTCTATGGCTGATCTCTGGATTATTGGCCTTGATCCTCTGAATCTCTTCCCTGTATCCCCCACATTTATTTAAAACAAAACAAGATTTGTGATAGAACTTCATTAACAAAGTTGTAGAAGAAACAGTAAGGAAGAAGTCATTATGTTTGGGGTTTAGAAGAAAGGAAGAAGAAAAAAAGAAAAAGAAAAAGATGTTCGCAACAGATTTATTACTTAATGAATTGGTTGTATGCAGAAGGGATTCGCTGCCTTTTCTCTGGAGCTGCATAGAGAAAAGATTAGTAATATTAAAACAACAGATAATGAAGTTGAAAGGGCATAGGGTTAAGGAAAGCAGAGATTAAAAGAAGTGAAGTTTAAGAGACTCTTGAGTTAGAAAACTCACGTCGATTGACTACAGTCCTTTCCTCATTACTTGCCACTGATGTTAGCATTGCAACTCTGTTGCATTTGGAAGAAGAGCCCAGGTCTAACCTGTAATCTGGTGAAATGAAAGTGGGAGTCTGCCCATTTGGACAATACAGGAGGTTAAGGAATATATATTTCATGATTAAATAGAGCTTACAAACTGGTACTCAAAGCATGGAATTCTAGGAAAAGTTTCCACCCTTATTAGGTATTGTATTCAATAGATATTATAATGTGTATTTTCGAGATCGAGAGAGAGAGAGAGAGAGAGAGAGAGAGAGGATGGAAGAGCAAGAAAACATTGAGCAAGAGATTGAAACCAAAATGGGTCCAAAAAGAAAGAAAAGTAGGAGGCTGAGGTGATTGAATCGGTTAGAATACGGCCTTCATACAGAAAACATTGCGTTGACAGCTCTCTCTCTGTTGCAGTCTGGAATGGTAGAATCAGAGAGACCGGACGTGTTCCCACGATGGAGGACAAGGCCTGATAAGAGAGCGAAGATAACATTCGATGGCTTGCATTCCCGTCAATCAAATCAGTAAAGAGAAAAGCGTTCTAGGGTCAGGACCTGACCCTAATAAAATAATTGAAAACAATTCCTCCTATAAGTAGAAAAATTAGGAGGATTTTAAGGCAGCTGCTAGGGTTTCACTTTACAGCCTTCCTCTTCGATAAAAGTTCCTCTCTCCCTCAAAAGAAAGGCAGAAACCCTAGTTTTCAGAAGCTAGGACCAGGTGAGTAGATGGGTGCGTAGCTTTTTCAAAATGCTAGAGTTCTAAAAAATTCACCTGCATTTCTTGCCAGGATAGAGACTGCAAGGCAGCTGCCATGTTCACTGACCAGAGATTGGTGCAATGCCCACACCGGACAGTCACATTGTCAAACAAGCTGCTGCGTGGAACACTCACCTGAAAAGGTACATAGCAAGAAAAAAAAGGAGAATGAAAGAAATGCAAATTAAAAACAAGAATTGTCAAAAATCTAAATAGCTCCGATCATCCGAAACGTTCCTTTTGTTTGTTTTTTCTCAATATATTGGACACAAACTTTCATTCTCATTGAAATGTTTGAAAAAGAAAACTTTTGAAGTTTTGGAGTTAGTGTTGGTTTTTCCAAATATTTTCTGAGTGAAAATGCTTCTTTGTACAACACAAAACAAAAGTCTCTCTCTCTCTTTCATCTTCTTACTTAGAATAAGAGTGAAAACAAAATAAAGAGAGAAAGAAAGAAAGGGAGGATCCTTTCTTCGCTTTAGTTCCTGTAAATACAGGATGCTCTCACATATCCTTTTGCAAGGTTCTTGGTTTATAAACAAAAACAAGGGAAACTCGGTATCTCCCATTCGTAAAGATATCGAAATTAGTCCAAAACACAACTGCTTATTATCTCTCTTCCTCTTATTACATCGTCACTCTTCTAAGCCACTTTTGGTAAAGATGGAACGAGACATTGACAAAATCTGGTGATCTTCGACTTGTCATAGTCAATTTTTTCAAGTTCAGAGTCAGTCCATATGTACCAAGAAAACCACTCTTCTTTTTCAAAAGGAAAAGAAAAATAAAAAAACAACGATAGAGACACTAGTTCTAACAGATGAACCCAGAGAGATAGAGCTAAAACCCAAAGCGCAACTTCGAGGACATGGCCTCTTCTCAGGCTTTATTATTCTGATTTTAGTCTATGCCAATTAAACCCAGAACAAAAAGTCGTAAAAAAATCAGTGAATTGTGATGTTAGGATTGTATACCGCAAGAATAATATTACAGAAATTGCAAGGGATGTAGCAGAGTTGCTCCGAAGCGGCATCGACGCAGGTCGACATGTTCTCTCCTTGTATTTTGAGGCTGTGAGGAAGAAGACGGTACTTTTATGCCAACTCTAGCAAAAGAGAAAAAATTTAAAAAGAGAAAGGTAAAAGGCTAAAGCAGGATCATGTTCTCCTCCTCTATTCTCTCTTTTCAGTAGATGTTTTGAGTGTTTCAAAACGAGGATAAATAGAGAGGGAGAGAGAGGAGAGAGAGAGAGAAGAAAGGGTAAAGATGGATCCAAAAGGAAGATTAAGAAGATAAAGAGAATTGAATTGGTTGAGATAGAGAGTGCTCTTGGCACTCAGGTGATTTCTTAAAAATCTCGCAAAAGGAATTTCCCTTTGTCGTGACAACTGCTGTTGAGCTACATATGCGGCACGTGTGAGTACATCAATCCGTTGGAAATATGGTCACAACAAATCCAGAACGTCCATCAACATACTCAGTGGAAGTTAAAGAAAAAACTCAGAAAATTTCTTTGAGCGCTGACTTAAATTTAAGTTTTCATAATTAACCGAAATTGGAAAAATAATTGGTAATGTAAATTAAGTCTAATATATGTGTTGCTCATTTTTAAGTAATAAGCCAACCAGTCTTTAAGGCCTACAGTATCCATTCCATATATGTACTGATCGGATGCATGATTAACTGATACAATAGTATTTTTATATAAGTAGGTGAATTATCTGACAAATATCTATTGATATTTGAATATTTTTGGGAAAATAGTAAATTTTTATATTGGTAATTCTGTAATTAAAAAACTAGAAGAGCAGTTAGTAAGTATAAAACTTGTCATTTGATTATCTATCGGAGACTGGAAAAAGGTCTCTAAAGATAGAATTTTTATTTAAATATTGAGACTCAAAAAATGAAAGTCCATTGCTGATGTCAAGGAGGCTATCCTGTCTACCTTAAAATTTCCTAATTTCTAATATATTTGCTGCTAATTTCATTTGTTGGGCAAAAATCGAATTCAACGATCTCGATGGATGCAATCAAACGACAAATCTTCTCAAACTCTTTCTCAAAACAAATTTATATCCCTCTCGCAGTTACAAAAAACAAACTCATAAAAATATTTCTTTCACAGTTTTTCTGTCCTCACAAACCCACACAATGCCTACCCCAGTTTTCTTCTCACCCAACGCTATATATATTTTCACTCTTATACAAATTTTCCAAAAGAAAAAATGAGAGAAATTAAAAGAGAAAATTTCTGAAAAAGAAATTTCTAATTGAGAGTTTCTATTCCCAACTCAAATCGAGTCAAAACCCAACAAATCTCTACCTTGGCAAAATTTACAAGTCGATCCTATGATAGCTCCACCCTAACATGGAATCTCACGCCAACCAAACAAGGTGAACAAACGATGCTGCCAACAATTGTGCATGTAGGCACCACACACCCGAAGGTGCTCAAACATGCTGAATGTTGATTAAATCCAAACAATGCTTTGAACTTGACCCCTGAATGCAATGAACACGCGTCTCAAACTTGACTCTTCTTGATCTACTGTCCGCTACACTTACAACTGTACTTTCCTGCAAGAAATACATATTATTTTGCTGAGTATCTTTCATCATTACACTTGCAACTAAAACACCTTTAGAACTCGCATCTTCTATAGTAACCTTGAAGACTTTGGATTTTCAAGCACCCAACGAGATGAGAATTTTCTTCAAATCTAGTACATGTCTAACATTGGTCAAAACTTTAATTGTTCCATCATGCAACTTCAACCGGATTTTATCTATCCCTTTTGTTTTAGAGGTACCATCATTACCCATAAAAACTGATCCACTATCCAACTCTTGAAAGCTGGAAAATCAATCATTGTTGGGACACATATGATAAGTACAACTCGTATCCAAAATCTATTCATTAGAATGACATACAAATGATGAACCAATCAAAACAAACTCAGAATCATCATCTTCAACTCCTACAACATTTGCATTTGGATCCTTCTTGTCCTTGTTTTCCAACTTTGGATAATCCAGCTTCCAATGCCCTTTATTGTGACAAACGACACACTCATCCTTTGTAAAAATTCTTCAATCAGATAACGATGATGCTCCTCTCATCTTAGAACGACATTTACCTTGCATACCATATTTCCTATTTTTTGTTCTTCCCTTACTGTCAAAGCTTCCGATGATGAGTATCTATAGGCCTCTTTATCTGTCATCTGATACTCATTATTCATCAATGCATTTGACACATCATCAAATTTAACCTCATCATTCTCATATAGTAAAGTGGTCGTCAAATGCTCATAGGTATGAGGCTAAATTTAACAATAACAATGCTTTGTCCTCATCTTGTATTCCAGCATCAAGATCTTGTAAATCAACAAGAATTTTGCTATAATCATTCAAATGCTCGGAACCCATCTCAAAATCAGAGTACAACCTCCGTTGATTGCTTCCGTTGCGTTGTTTGAATTCAATTTTTGCACGACATATTTTTTTTTTATCAAATGCAACATTAAAATCTCTATTTTTTTAAGAAATTGAAAATTTTAATATCTAAAGGGATCATATATGAAATGTATGTGAGAAAGAAAGCTTTCTTTGTTTACATTTAATTTTTACAGAATTGTATGTTAACGAGGAGCAGAGCAGGCATTTTGATTTGTTAGAGGAGAGGAGAGGAGAGGAGAGAGGTGGGGTGGGGGGGACCATATTTTTGACAGTGTGAAAGACATTTATGTTAGCTATTCCAACACCTGATCAGTCGTTACCATGTATGTACTCACCACACCTGATTGGTTTTCAATAAAAGGCCAAGCACCTGTGTTGATGTCTCACATCGTCAGTTTCATACCAAACCAATCTACTCCATTCAATATACTAAATTATTTCAACACTCCTTTTACCTTCAATGGAAACACCTACACCACAACACACTATGCCATGCACATACAACCATTTAATACTTTCTATTGCAATATATATATATATATATATATATATAATATTTTTTTTTCTTGTTTAGAAATATGGTAATCCACATGGGACATGTTTCATCATCAATGGTATTTATAAATTTATCTTATCTTTGATTGACATTAAACTAATTATAAGTTCATAATTATTTGATTGCAAGAGTGTGAATAGACAATAGAAATTGAATACTAATTTCCCACAAACTACCATTGTCCTTTCGGCTCTGTATATTCACTTCATTGTCGTGGTTTAATTATGTAAAAAAAAAATTAATGCCTATCTATAATTAAATTTTAATAGCTCCGCGTCCTTTCCTAATTAAGAACATTTACTTTCCTTATTTGTATTTCTCATTCTCTATAGATAAATGGTATAGTCTCTCCTTTATTAAGGAAGACACACCACAAATCCCGTGTTTTATTTTCACTGGTTATTTTATTTATTAGTGATTGTATGAATTCCTAGCATGCAAGAATCTATATATAAATATTGTCGCATCTCAGATGTTTTTCACTATTTTAGAACTATGTTCAAATATGTCATTTTTACCGATTCTATTGGATATTTTGAATATCAACATACAAGGAAATAAATCAAATTAAAATTTATTTTTATTATTAATGCACTTTTTTTTTTTTGAATTTATGTGTGGAAAACTGTAGAAAATCCAGTGTAAAACCCCCACGGCTGATACCCACTGCCCTTAGAATACATCAGATTAATGTCCATATTTACTGTATTCATGATTTTTAGAGTTATAATACTTTCAAAAATTAAATGTCCAACTCAAAACCTAAAAACTCTTTATCTTCCAATAAAGTCTTAATCGTCTCTCTCGATCATATTTTTCTGAAGTTGGAAAACTCAAAGCAGGCCGATATACAGAATTCTAGATAACTAATTTCCATACATTAAGAGAGAATTCTAGTGTATATTTAGCAGAATCTTAGATTTGTATAGTTAATATGACGCAATGATAATATTAATTATTTATCCTTTGGCTCTTTGGCAGGTTGCGGAGTAGAGACTATTTATTAATTTTAAATTGAAATTTACAGAATTAAATGAGATATATAGAAAATGACAAAATAATGAAGAAACAAAGTTTCAACCTCATCTAATCATCTTAATTTTAATCTTTAAAATTTTAACTATCATAACTTATTAATTTTAATAATAAATTTCACAAATTTAATATAATTCGAAGAATGGATCTTCTTAATATCCTTCTCTTCATATCATCTCCACCATATCTAAACCAATTGAATCCAATTCATGAAAAATTGCCCATCTTTTACAAAGTGTCAGTATTCTCCTCGAAGCTTTGTATCATTAGATACTTTCATTTTTTATTTTATTCTCGCCCAACTAGTCTTTCAAAGCATGTATATGCCTCTTTAGAATTACCGGGGATTGAACCCAATCTTAAAGTTTTATGTCTCAACCACTAGACTAACCTTTTGGGATTGTATCATTAGGTACTTTGACTATGAAGGCACTTGGTCGGTGCAGGTCCAAGATTCTTCATTTCCGAAATCATCCACCCTTGAAAGATTCACCATCATAGTCAAGATCTTCCTATCTCTAATATCACTTAAGTGCTTAGTCTGACTTCTCCTTGTTCCAGTACTTTTATGTACATTTTATATTAAATTATTATAATTAGTGACGCTGAGAAATGATTAAGCACAAGAGATTTTTATTATTTATTCATTTATTTTTAATTTTAAAATATAAAATATTTTTTAGTAGACAGTAAAGATGTAAAGCCTGATGTTGTTATGATAAGATTTTCTAATATAGTTCTTATCAGCTGTGGAATGTATTCTCTTACAAAATGAGAAATGATCTTGTATAAGATACTTAAGATATTCTTACAGGTCTTGTATTTCTACATTCACTTTCATGAAGATCAAAATTTTAAAATAAAGAATTATCAAAATGAGTAATGAAGAATGGGACTTTTGATCAGTTCATGTGGACTGCCTAATTGTTAGGCTTCCTTATTTGTTTATTTTTGGGCCTGCCTAGTTTTGGGTGTGGTCCGATCATCCTTTTGTAATTTTGGAGTTTCTCTCCCCTTTTTGATTGACTACTTACCCAACATTAAAAAAAAAAAAAATCATGTATTGGCTATTGGTGTTACCATTAAATACTTTTTTGTATTTTTTGTATGTATAAAATCCAAACATCACAATCACATGTCATCATTTATCTTTCTTATTCTTAAGTTGTGTTAGGACTGACTATCCAGCTTAAGGTTAGCTCATTAGGTGGAGTGACCCAAGTCATTTATAAGTTTCTAAATTTCCTCATTCACAACTAATGTGGGACTCATTCGCTGCCTCAACAATCCTCCCTCGAAAGAGGCTCTCCAGCGGATAGAACATTGCTGGCCATCCTATCCCAAAAGACTATCCCAATGGATGGAGTGACCCAAATTCTTTGTAAGTTCCTAAATCTTTCCTTTCACAACCAATATGGAATTCATTCACTGCCCCCAACAAGTGAATTGAGCATGTTAAATACTCTTCATGGATTGTAAAAGGGATTTTCTTAGCTTTTGGGCTATCAACTTCTTTATTTAAGAGATTAGGTTTGAGGCATTCTCATTAAGGTGTCTCAAGAGAGACCCACATTGGCCGACTGATTTTGCCACCCCACCAAAGATTTCCTGCCACTTTCCTCTCCTCCCCTCATTGTTCCCAACTCCAACCAGGAAAACGGGCCACAGCATTTCCTCCACTCCTAAGCATTGATAAGTCCAATTCTGCAGGATGGGCAATGCAATTCCTGACTGTAAAAGAAGGGAAGATCCCTGGTGAATTACAACCACAATTTTCAAATTCGAACTCTCATTCACTTTGCCATACCAATTCATTTATGTAATTGTTATTTTTACTTTTTGGGTTCTTTTCTTTCAATCTACTTAGTAATAACAGGTCATTTTTGTCACTTTATAACTTTTCATATTGTTATAGCTTTGCTCCTTCAGTGTCTTCTATTTGTAACTTTTCAAAGTAAAAATTGTTTTTAGTCTTTTATAGATGTGTAAACCACTCTAAATGACTCGTCTTCATTTTTTTCTTGTACAGAGACAATTTTTAGATCTCCTAATATAGTCATTTTTAATCTTATTTAATTATATAAAAAATCCTCTAAATAGCAATAATTCTTTTAACATTTTTAAATACCTCACTCTCCCTACTTGGAGACAGCAGTATCTAAGTGGACAGTACAACTACAACCCAAAAGATGTTCAATCAATCTAATAAATGTAGCCGGTTTAATCAGTGATTTTTTTCAATATCAATATAAAATCATTAATCAACAGTATCTGTGAATCAGATAAACGAAACCCAAGTCAAATTTAAATTTAAACAGGATGGGAACATCAAATGCACAGACAGATTTTAAAAACTGTTCGCCTCTTAAAGAGGCTCATTAGAGCAAGAGTCCGAGTCATGGATCAGGAAGAACATATTAGAATATTTATGAAATTTTATGATGACTTTAAAATCAAAGTTTCTCTTAAAAAAGTAATTGGCCTTTTTGACCTAACAATAGTATATTACAAGATGAACTTTAATTGGGATCCAAGCATTCATGTAAGATATATATGTAATGGATATATATAAGAAGAAAAGAAAATTAATATTAAAAGGATTACTTATAAAACTTTGCACTAAACAATGGTAGGATCAACCACTGCTCTCACAGAGTTTCACTCCAAAATACCTGGAGAAAAGGGTTGAACAGGAGAAAACCGGTATAAGCAGATAAAAAAAAAAGGAGGTATTCCACGTCATCATTCTTCCATGCTAGGGTGTTCAGAAGGGCATAGAAGTCTTTGGCGCTAGTCCAGTACCCAAGAGCTGATGAGTGGTATCATTATCGTCATCATATTGATTGAACGGCTGATGCGACCCTTCTCTCCTCCCCCCGATAACATGGCGGACTAGGGGGGCGAATTTCATCCATCAGTCATTCCCATTTCCACATCCATACATCCCCCCAGATGATAACATACATACATGCATAGTAATGGTGCCTACATATAGATGTGTCCTTTGCAGTAGAAATATGTAATGCAGTTCATTGAATATAGAGATGGGAGGGTTTTATGGAAGAAGACAGAGGGCATTAAAGGCAGAGAGGGTAAGAGAAAAAGCAAGAAAAAAATGAGCAAACAAAAGATTATGGCATCTCTCATTTGCCTACTTAGCCGACCTACGATGTGGGCTGAACGTGTTGGTTTTGGTCCCGTCCCTTTCCTTGTCTCAAATAATAAATAAACAAGCACACAAACCAACACTCCACACATTTTATAACTATTGTTAAAACACTACAGTAACAGTAACAATTACTGTTGTTGCTTCTAGTTTTTACTGTTACTCCCTCTGCTTGTGGCTTTCTTCAAATGAGGGATGCACTTGGATTCAAGTAACCCGACGTTCTATAGGATATCTCAGATGGTTTACAATGGTTGGTGAAGTTGTTGTTATAGTTGGATATCTAGTATAAAAGACTAGCTCTTTACGTGAGTGACTCAAGTTCTTTTTATATTTCTAAATTTCTTTTTTCATAATTAATGTGGGACTCATTTGCTCTTCTAATAATTTTTTTTTGAATGAGGCTTTCCGACAGATAGAACGTCACATATCATTCCGTTCACCTAAAGAATCCCCTTAGTCTACATACTTTACCTTGGGGATCTGACTTTGATACCACTCATTAGGATTAGGTATTCACTCCAAAATATTAGCCTATTAGGTGTAGGGACCCCAAATCCTTTATAAGTTCCTAAATCACTCTATTCACAATGACTAATATGGGGCTCATTCGCTGCCCCCAACAATTCCTTAATCACATCGCTAATCCACTACCTCGTTTCACTTCGTACTCTAATGTGGCTAGTGAGTCCAACCTGCTAGGAAGACCCTTTGAGATCTTCACAGGGTAACTCTTATGGCTATAAATTTCTGTTGACAAGAAGCATTACTATATATTAAGATTCATTGATGATATTTATATGTTTGATGGATCTAATATAGAATGTGGGTTAATCTAGCATGAAATACGGTTAAAAAGCATGACTTTCTACATTTCATCAACTCTTTGACTTTTGACATGTGATAGTGGCTTCATTTTCTTTTTCAAGGGTGGAGAAAGGGAGAGGGTGGAGGAAGGTTTTTTGGGACATGAAAATTCACAAAAGTGAAAGATGAAAGCAAAAATGATAAGCAGATTCGACGATTTCATAAAAGACACAATGGTTTGAGTCAATGTAAACTCAGATAAAAAACATGTAGCTTTCTAGCCTAGATAAAAGGAAACTTCTCTATGATAAATAAACACAGCAGTGAAAGGGAAGCTGTAAAAGAAAAGGGTAGTTGTAAAAGTGAGTGAGCTGTATGAGGTTGGTAAAATTCATCAAAGTTGAGCTGTGAAAGTTCACTGATCTCTTGTAACATCTAAACCACGTCAAGGATACTTAAATACCTATCATTAGTTATCACAACAACTAAACTTTTACATTAAAAGTAATGAATCTACAGACATTTATGCTTAGAGAGTTTTACCGCAGCACCCGTTTTGTCCAAATTAGTCGGACATGGTGGCGATCAGTAGTTCGACTGAGGCCAAAAACAACATAAATATAACAAGAGATGATGGAAAAGTGTAAGCTGTACTTCAAAACTGTTTGTAGCCTTTTTCAATTTTACTTACCTTTCTCATCTCTGTTGACTCTTATTTACAATAAAATCCCACCAGTGTCATCTTTACAGGTTGGACTCCAATCAACATGAACATCACACACTGCAATCATGTGATGAACGGCAGCTCATTTCAATCGTTTTTAACTCTTATCTTCATTTCCATGTTTTACCATTTAATGGAATACAAGTCTAGTCTATCAGTAGTGAAAACAGATGACTAGAAATTAGTCTCACTACAAAGAAGTTATAGAAAGAAGATAGTAGACAATAACATCTTGATTAGAAAGGCCTCAAAATTGAAGCCACTTAAAATTATTTTAATTAGATTAATAAAACTATATTTTTAGTGCTGCCTGACTTTAAAGTTGGTGTAGACTGAAGCCTCGTTTTCAAACAACAATATGCTAATTTTTTTTTTCAATTTAGGAAGCACTACCCATGCCTTTCCCATGTATATATTGTCTGTATTTAAGGGGTTTCAAACCCTAGCCGACAGTCTATAAGTAGTGCATGATGTAAACTTTGGGGCATTATTGTGATGACAGCTAAGGTTATAACTGTGAGAAAATCGATCACCAAATGATGAAGGTCGTGTTGTTCTTGCACACTTACTTGAATCACAAATTTAAGATAGATTTCAGATCTAAATCTATAATTCGATATCTCAACCCTCACTCACATTAAAAAAAGAAAGAGATGATTCTAATTTCACTGAGATAATTTGTTGTTGAACAAATTGACCAATGAAATTAGGTGTTCTAAGAATTAGATTAGAATATGCACTTGTGAAGTTGAATGCAATGATTAAGATGCAATTAATTGAGCCTAGAAATTAAATGCAATCTTAAAGAAACCAATGCATGCATGAATCTTAATCTGGCACCAATTCAAATTGAAACTGAAAGAACCTTCTAATGAATTAAAACTTGGATTGTGAAATCTAATTTTAATAGTATTTGTTAATGCAAGACACGAACATTCAAATTCACCATACAAATTAAACACCAATCACATAACATCGAAATTAACTCAATACAAATACAATCTAATTCAAAAGAAACTAAACTAGAACTGAACAAAACTTAGTGAGACTCCCAAAGCCTAAGCTTCAATTAACTTGAAATCATTTGCTTGTGTTTACAAAATTCGCCCAAGCCTTGTATTTATAGGCTTCTAAGCAACTAAAAATTAGGAAATAAAATAATAAAACTTGCTAAGCACAAGCATGCACACCCAAAGAATTTCCCATTGGGCTTATTACTATCCTTAGACCTCCGCCAACTAAAAAATTCCATGTGGAATTATTACATCATAAAAAACATGAAAAAAAAAACGATATCATAAATGTGACATGGATCAATCTTGGCCGTCCATTCAAATATGTTGCTTGATTTGAAGTTCCTAAATCAACCACAAGATGATCCACACGCCCAAGCAATGGATTCCTTGCTAATCTTGAGTTTCCTATTTAGGTTGAGTGGTCCATAATCCTCCCATGCGCCCATATCTTGCTACTTTTGCAAGATTCCATGCCAAGTGGCATCCATGTAAGCAATGATGTGGAAGATTATGCAGGACTCGGATGTCAGGTTGCATGCAGAAAATGGGCTTCAAAACATGAGTTTTAGAGGCCCAAAACACCTCATAACAGAGCTTGGTCCATATCTCATTCATTTGGGCTTAGAATTGCATGAAATCAGCCCATCGGAAAGCTTGTGAGGCCTTCTCTTCCCTCTAACGATTCTTGAAGCGAAATTGGAATGCAATTTCATCTATGAAGTAAAATTGGATTCCATCATCATTACTTGGGTCTTCATTGAATGTGATGGCCGCATCTTATTGCAACTTCAATTTTTAGGGTTTAGGTTTGGATTTTTTATTGGGACGGAGATTAATTGAAAGGTCAGTCTAATATCTATAGTTTTCTTTTGTTTTTTATATTGAAGATAATACTCATATGTCACGTCCTATGGGTTTAGACATATGTGCCAAATCTCATTAAATCTGGTGTGTTTTTTTCTTTTCTTTTTTCTACCTTTCTTCTTTCCTTTTGTAGTTTGGATTGAACCTATCGATTGTGAATGAGCAAAAGCCTCTAAACAATTGCTATGCTGAGCCAAGGTTGAAGTCTTTAAGCACAAGATTGTTGTTTCGTGTTCACATTTGCACATGTCTGCTAATATGGTAGGACCGGATCTCACTAGATATATCCACTGTGAAAGTTGAATGTGAGAGGAGTACTCTTGAAAGATGGATGGTGCAGTTGCCATATTGGTAAAGGAAATAACCCAAATGAGTGGTTTTAATGGAGAAAGATGATTTGGCCATGGCAGTTTTCTTTTTTACCTTTTTTTTTTTCACTAAATAAGGTGTTTTGTTCAATTTATCTGAAAAAATACTATCAAAAGTTCTACAAGGTATTCTCATCGTGTGGGAGATCTTGCCTTCAAATCCTTGGAATGTCTAACTTGATTCATAGTGTTTGTAAGTGGTGTCATGGATCCAGAGTTTTACCTAAAATTAGTACAAAGTGGGGTCAACAGATTTCCACATATTAAAAAGAAAAAGAGTAAATTATAGAGTAATGTTTTTAGGAAAAACCATTTGCATTGCTTATTATCCAGTGAATCATTCTCCCTGCTATATTAGATTGCAACAATTCTGAAAAATTATGGCATAGACAACCTATTAATTTTTTTTTTTTATCATATTTATGATTCTTATGTTTGAGTTCTTAAAGAGGTGAGAGGTAAGTTATATCGAAGATCCAAAATTTGTATTTTTCTATACTTATGTTGATGGACATTGATACAAGTTCAGTTCTTAGGGCTTGGGTTGGAATGCTTGAGAGGTGAGACATAGGCATACGTGTCGAATCCTTTTAAATTTATATATCATATTTATTTTCTCTTTTTTTTTTATGATTTGAATTGGATCTGTCAATTATGTAAAAGCCAGCTTATGCAACATTTAAGTATAAAATTTGATTACTTTAAATTATTTTTTAAGACTTAATTCTTAAGAGTTTAAAAGCATATATGATCTACAAGAATTTACTTTAAGCAAAAAAAAGTCCATATACAAAAATGAAATCTACTAAAATTCACTTCACATAAGAAAATATATAAGATACTTTGTAACTTATTTTATCATAATAAAATTAATAAAGAAGTAAATCCAAATGTTCGAGTGCTTTGTCTAGAATTCGATGCACTTGTACATGGTATGATAGTGTGGAAAATAGGAGCCATAACCGTCCTTATCCGGCATTCGTTTTCCGATAGCGCTATTCATTATGAAGGAACCAATAATAGGGAAAGGCAGTAATGAAATAGCTTCTCCATAGTGGTCCCACACGCAACAACATAGAAGGTGAGGTCTATCTTTAAAGTTGTATTAGGTTTTGTGGAGTCTAATCATCAAAATGTACTGACGATTTGATCGCGGGTTGAGCTTCATGCTGAGCTCATAGGGGGTCAAAAGGGACAACGCCGCTTTGTCTAGGGGCAGAGGCTTAAAATCGAATTTTTTATTGAAAGACAATTTTGTAATTTTCACATTGTACCTTTTGTAAACTCTAATTAAGTAATATATAAGGTCTTTTTTTTTTATATGATAAGGTCAATTTTTCAATTTCTTACCTTTGAGCACAATAGATTTGATTTGAATATGAATATATAGACGTACTAAAAAAGAACTAAATAAATTCATGTGTTATGATTTGATTTGATTTTTTTCCTTTCAATTTATGTTTTCTTGTTCGATATTATTGTTCTTTTGTGTGGTGGAAGAGGTATTTCCATCCAACAAGTTGCAGGTAGAACCATCCCACTCATCTTTCTCTCTCATGGAGGATGTAAAGTATAGTAAAGCTTCTTTGAGAGCTTGGTTGGTCGGTCATTCTTTGGAGAAGCAGGCAAAGCGATAGATCGGCAAAGAGCGGTACCTTCATTAAACACCTCCCTTCTTAGAAGGACCCTTGGGCATGGAGATTCACCTCTCAACCCTTGTACCAGTGAAGTGACCACACACGTAATTCGTGTATACATGCATATGAATAGATGTGTACATGCATCCATTACAAATTCACCGCCATATTTTTACTTCACATCTCTTACTACATCTTAATTTTTTAATAGATTCTAATATTTGGTACATTCATGACTGGCTGTGGATGGAAACATGGGACTTAACATGCCCTCACTTTGCTGTTGTGCATTTGACTTGATGTATATCATCACATTCTCTCACCTTCTTTAAGGAATAATTGCCGGATTCTCTCTCTCATTTTCTTAAGGCCGTTCCTTGAAAGTAAACAGACCAAACTAGCTGGCTTTACAGTTGGGGGAGTGGAAACCACAGTCTAGATGGATAGATTTTGAGCAGAGTTTAGGTTTTTTAAGCATGCTTATGAACCTCTTGATTAGCATTTCACGTTAGTTGTTAGTTGTGAATGAGGAGATTTAGAGACTTAATATGGGATTTGGGTCACTCCACCTATAAGACTAGTCTTTTGGACTGGATACTCAGTCCTAAAAAGTGGTATCAGAATCATATTTCAAGGCCATTACATGTGGACTCGGGGGATCTCCAAGTCAGACAGGATAGTCGGGCAACATTCTACAAGGGAGGGGAGGGGTCCCACATTAGTTGTAAATGGGAAGATATATGAGACTTGAGTCACTTCACCTATCTTTTTTTTTTTTTTGAAATGGTTCATATATTAATAGATAAGGGCAAAAGAGGTGCAAAAACAAAGAAACAAACCAAAAAATTACAACCAGAAGGTGAATGAAAACCTTCCACTACTACAACTGTAACGACCTGACCCGAATACAGGGCTTAGGGCTTGACTCAGTGTGATATTGTCCGCTTTGGGCCTCGCACACCAGCGAGCCCGCACGGTTTTGCATTTGGGCCCAGGCCCACCTGGCCTGGCCCAAAAGGCCTCACACTTGAATCAACATGGGGTGGCCACTTATGACCCCTCCCCTCTCAACCTTCCCAACCGATGTGGGACTTTTCACCTTTCCCACATCAGGTTGGGGTGGGTATCACAACAACAAAGGAGGATAAAAATATCAAGATAAATCTGCACATTCTTTCCAAGTGCGCAAGATGTCAGACATAGAGATATTCCAAAACTCTTGGAGCGAAGCAGCCCACGAAGCACACATGGTGAGGCTACGCCTAGTGACCACAAAACTGGATTCAGTAGTGCCTCTGAACATTCTATTATTACGTTCCCACCAAAGGCTCCAAAGCGTAGCAAATAATGAGAGCTGCCATAAAGAGGAACACTTCGGCGAGACGGATACCATGTCCCAAGCAAAGGACAACTCTGCAACCGAAGAAGGCATGACCCAAGCTGCACCAAACTGGGCAATGACAGAGTTCCAAACTGAAGAAGAGAAAGGACAGTGAAGAGGAGATGATTCACTCTTCAGAGGCATGAAGGCAAAGGGGCAAGCACTAACCACGTCTCTCTCTTTTTCGCAAATTATCTTGAGTCAAGATTTTCCCTAATCCAGCAGTCCACAAAAAGCCAATTATCTTGAGTCACTTCACCTATCACCTTAGTCTTTTATGCTGAATGCCTGTCCTAACAATACATTGTCTTCGAAAACTCAATCAATCAATTTGCTTGAGAGTTTCCTTTACATTTAAATTAATATTACTCCACAGTGGAGGGTATCATTCAAAGAAATGGGAACTGTTAAATGGCATGCTTGCGGACCTCCGTATCGTTTTAGGAAATGGGAACTGTTAAATCGTATGTTTGTGGCGGGTACAAGCTCCTAAAATGGATGTGAAGCAGGTGCTAAAGGACCACCTCGATAGGGACTCGTGGTTTTTCTTTGATTTCAAATGGGAGTGCTTGGTTCATATTGGAGAGTATTGTGGTGTTTTATACTTTTATGAGGCCTGCACAGGAGCAGCTGTCCCGTCACACAATGGCTATTCCTGGAAGAGTTGGGTCACCACGTATTCAATAGTGCCTATTTTGTGGGTCAAACCATATTTAAGAGCTTAGATGAGCCAAGCATCCAACCCTAGCTTGGAACAGTTCGTATCATTCATACTGTGGATTTCATACACCATCTGAAGGGAAGAGATGGCAGGTCCACCACGAAATTCTAGCCTTTAATGTCGATTTACAAACACCATACTGTGTGAGTTTCACCAATTACTAGGCATTCACCTCTTCACTCTTGGATCATGTGTTTGTATTTCAAAATTAAAATTTTGATCACATCTAGAGATGCCCGCATCACAAGCCCTTAGCTTCGTGTGAACATCTAAAGTAAATCCTTTTCTATCAGTAATTGGACAATGATTAGAGGTTGTATTAGAAGCAATTTCTATATAAAATTAGACTTCTTTCCCTCTTTTTTCTTAAGTATGCAGTAAGTAAAGTCTGTGTCATAGAAATTTATTAGAAAAGAGCTCTTTCTAATTTTGTAGTTTTAGAAAATTTCAAGCCTCGGCAAGTTATTGCAAAAAATATATTTTTTGAATTTCTGATTATTGTCAACTAATGGTCTACTTTTATTTGAGTTAAAAATTTTACTTGATGTTATGGGGGCTACTTCTGGATTAAAACTGCAAAAGAGAGAGAGGGAATAGAGAGGGGAAAAAAGTTTTTTTTATTTTTTTTAATGTAGGTAAGTAGTCATTCAAAAGGAAACTTTACAAAACGAGGAGGCAAAGATGCCTCGTCCAGATAAATAAATACAGGCCCAGAACTGGGCAGCAACAATTTAAATCACACTTGAGGATATCAATTTGAACCCATTATTTCAGAATTTTGAGATCAATCAGATGATTAATCGATAAGGTGGACAAGGATGAAATGATACAAAAGAATGATATTCACAATATTGCGATTGAAGAATTGAGAAGGTAAGTGACACAATTAAATTAGGCAGGGAAACAGACTCAGATCAGGCCAGGCCCGACAGACTTACCGGACCGTCTATAGCCCAGCCCGATTGAGTAAAGTCACTTTCCACACATTGAAGTGGGTCATGTCGAAGGCGAACAGCAGTGAATCTACTCGTTTGGCTGTGGGTAATATGTCATCAAGCAACTAGATATTTAGAAAGATGAGCCCACAATGGAGCTGACCATATCCCATTTGTGGTCAGTTCTTTTTGACAGATTTGAGAAAAAAATGGCTTTAGTAACAACTAGCAACTAGCCAAATTCAATGGATTGGATCAGTTTTGCACCCAGATTTTGGACATTTCCATATCCTTGAGACCCCATAATGATCCACTACTGTCCTTCATGTTTGACCTGTCTCCTCATGTGCTCAGTGTGAGGACTGAGAAGTGAATGTGACAGAGCACATGCTTATCAAAAAGATATATTTCAGTGGAAAGGAAAGTGAAATTGTGAAGGTCTTTGCTTCAACTCTTCCTATAGGTATGAATTGATTGGATGAGGGAAAAAATAATCTATATTTTGTTTGGTCGAGGGGAAAATTGTATTCTTTTGACAGAGGTGATGAGAACTATCATCTCCTAAAGGAGTAAAAAGTTCATTACTTGTAGGTTCTACTTTCTCCTGAAGAAACAATCAAAACAGAAGAGGTTTAGATTTCTTCAAGAGAAATTTTCATGATTTTCAAAATAAAATATTTTGCAGTAGGGCCTCATCAACTCTACTAAATGAAAAATGCCTTGTGTGGAGAATAAAACTTTGGTCCAGTGATAAAAATGTAGATACATACTCAGCTTTTTAATCATTTATGTAAGATTATGAAACAAGTGACTGGATAGATAAAGGCATTTCAATATTAATAGTCATTTTCCTTTACTTATATCATGATTATGATCATTGTAATCTGAATCTTTCATTCTTTTTATAGTTCATTATTGAAAACTCGTGAAGATTGGCTTGATGGTCAAGAATCCGCCTGCAGTGCGGTAGGTTTTGGATTCAAATTACCCTTAACACAAAAGAGTCACTCCCCTTAGTGTTACTTATTGTGTGTAGATAAGGAGGTTTTCATATATCTTAAAGATTAGTCATTTGTGCTAAGAGGCCTCAACACTTTGATCTTAAAAAAAAGTTCGCTATGTGAATTATACTCCATTCATATGTATTCTCTTCAGGAATTCAGGAATATCTTTATGTCTGACTTATTACGTGTCTGGAAAGAATGTGTTGACATTACTTAAGCTTTTCGGCTTTTGTGTTGTGATCTTGATCTGCATCGGATTTCTATGCCAATCTTTGTAGTTATTGCTTTATTTTTTTTTTTCTTCTTCTTCTATTTACACCTCTAGTGCTTTTATATACATATATATGAACCATTTGAAAAAAAAAAAGGATTATTCATAGCCAAATTCTTTATAACTCAAAGATTCTTCTAATTGCTTCCTTACACACCTCATTTGGTTTTATTATTTTATTATTGCCTTCAACCAGCAGCCATAAATTCTTCAAACAGAGGTTGTCTCTAGTTTCTTCAAAGAGAGGTCTTTACTCTTCAATTCAAAAAGTGTTTATGATCTTCTTATGAACATCCCAAGCCTTTTCAATGACACTCCTTTTTCTCCTCTACTTTAGCTACGAAGTCACAAGTAATGTCTTTCTATAGTTACTTTATTACTTTGTTTTCAAACATTTGTTTGAATATTATCATTTTAAGTCCACTCGTTTTTTAAAAAAAGAAATGGATCATTAAGATATTGTTTATTAGTCTCTATTTTACTAATTTCATATTAATTGTAGTTCCAATTTTAAAAGTAGAACTTTCTTTACAAAGTGTTCAAGTTTTATTAGTCCCACCGCCATCTTATGTCAAAATAATGATGGTGACGTTGCAAGCCATAATGGGAGTGAAGAAAAATCAAATTTTACATATGATGCCTATATTTTTATATTAAATGATATTTAATGATTTTCAATCATGGTTGAAAGATGGGGCAATTGAATTTTTACGATGGTGTTTTCTGTCTTTTGTCTATTTACTTAAAGCATCGTTGATTTTTTTTCTCTAGTCGATATTTATCGTATCGGCCGAGATTTATACCCCTGCGTCCATATACGTGTTCATGGATTGTATGTTTATATCAAGGCCCTAGCTCGTGTCTTTACCTAACTAACTTTGAGGATGCAACTTGGGCTTCGCAAATTTCGTCCTTCATGAAAAGCCCAAAAGTTTGAATTTGAGCTTTCTCATGCTTGGGCTGCTGTCAATTTTGGGCTTAAAATAAACCTGATTTGAATTTAACCCAAAGTTGATTATCAGGCCTAGTGTTGCAAAAACAGATAATAGAATGACAGCATAATTCCGAGTTCAAACGTAAAAATTGCTAAAAAAAAGTTGTGCGATATTAAATTTACTCATGCTCAGGCTTGAAATCAAACCTTCAGACAGAGTCCAAACATTTAGTCCGGGACTCAAATGGGCCCTACAAGTGCTTGGGGCCTCTAACTACAAACTGGGCTTGGGCTACCAAAAACCTAGCTTGGGCAATAACGAGTTGCAACCATACAGCCATATCTACTCCATCCCAAACTGGGAAGTCGTATTATTCATAAGACTAGTTAAAAGAATTGTCATGCACACGACATAAACAAGAATTTATTTTAAACTAATCATAATTTTCTACTTCGTAAGGAAAACAAATTTAGGAAATGGATATGTTCAGATGGGCCTTTTTCTCAAGTGGGTATTCGTGAGTGGTAGTCGATACCAGAGTTGGATCAATTAGAATCTAACGCCGAAAAGTTATCTGCATCAAAGAAGAAATGATTGTTGGTTGTGGAGAATGTATTTTTAGAATAGATAACAAGTGAAGAAGACATTTTTGGGGTCGAGAATATGGTCTAATCTTAAGATTAGGGGATAGACCAAACCAGTTTGAAAGCTTGATAAAGTCCAGCCCATTTAATTCTTGGAGCAAATATTTAATTCCATATCTAAGACAAGAACATGCAGTGCAACTAGTAACAACTCATTGTTATATGCTAGAGGTCGAGTTCAAGCCCCATAGTATAAGATAGGTAGTCGATCTATGGAAACAATATGCCAAATTCAAATATCAAAGGCCAAACCCGGATTGATGACTAAATGTCTTGGATGATGATGGTTTAATTCCATATTTGGCTCAGGGCATCAAAACTAGGCCCAATCAAAAGAAAATTGTAATAAATACACATCGGCTTGTATGGCTATCTAGTACTTGTTTAGCTTTAGCCAACACAGGCCCAGAAATTAACATATGTCCAAATCTTAATCTGGGAAACATCTGTGCTTATAAAAAATAGCCTGTGTTATTATTGGTCTATCCAAAAGTATGAAATTACTTAGTTCTGGGCCAAAATGTTTTAGAAGACCCAAGCCTAATGAAATTACTTAGTGCTGTGCTTGTTCCCTACTGGGTCTATAAAATCTACATCAAGTTTGGAGGTGAGCCTCATATAATAATTGATTTAAAATGTACTAACGTATCTTAATGATGGGTAGAATCCATTTTAACCTATGCCTCCGTATTAAAGAGGAAGTAGAATTTTGCAGGATCCGGCTCATGTTTGCTATGAAACTTGAGAGGACCTACACTCAAAGAATTCTATAAGCCTAAAAATTATTCAATAAGCAATTTTTTCAAAAAGTAGGTGAGATTAGTTTTAAGTTTTAAAGATAGAATTGTTGATTTAATATGTAACTAAATTAAAGTCTTTAATTACTTATTATATATTTATATTATCTTATTTAATATATGTATTTACAATGATAAGATATACAAGATAAGGTCACAAAGTTGCACCGGGAGCTTTTTTTTTCCCTTTTTTGTTTTTTAATATAAAAAAAATTGTAGATGTTGAAAGCATACTACACGAGCTACAAATGATCAAATTTCATTTCAAAATTCAATGTGCAACTACTTAATTTTAATGATAAAAGCCAACAAATAATTATTGTACATCTAGTTTTGAGATAAAATTTGATACATATATAACTTATTAAGTCTAGTTTGAATGGGTACAAGTATACCTTTTTTTATCCAAAAATTTAATAAACAATGGAATAAATGTAACCTATACTTTGACAGATGGACAGGTGAAGATTAATTCGGGATTTTTTTTTTCACGCTTTAGGTTGGGTACTTACCCCAATTAAATTCAAGCCCTGACTTTTGAGTAAAAAAATGGGCCGAATCTAGATCCAATTAGACCCGAGTGCCATTTTTTGGGTAGAGTCAGATCCAAACTTGCACCCCATTAGGATAGGAGTGTAGGAATGCAAGGCTGCGTTTGGATTTGGGGTAATTTTTATACGGGTTACCCCTAGGTAAGGGTCACCTTTAAGTAAGGTGACCCTTGAACTGAGATTACCTTTATCTTATTTGGTAATTACAATGGTAAAGTAAAACTTTACCCTAAGGGCAAAAAATTTGTTTGGTAACTACAAGAAAGGGTAACATGATATATTAATATTTTTTTATTTTTTTATAAAACATAATTATTAAGTAATATTCATGAAGTAAATTCTAATAATATAACTTATAATAATATTATCTAATTTTTATAAATTATTTTTCATAATTATAATTTAAAATAACACTTGCATTCTAATATTAAAAAAATAAATAAAGATTTTTTTATATTACTATTTTAAATCCCAATAAATAAATAAAAAATATCAACATATCTCTTCATAAAAGTTATAATTATTGTTTTTTTATTATATGAATTTAATGAAAATATTAATTCTCATAAAATTGTTAATATGTTAGTTTACCCCTATTCAAGGGTAATCCCTATAAAAATTTACCCCTCACCCAAATGTATCACGTTGAAAATGTTGTAAAAAATTTATTTTTATATTATATAGATTTAATAAAATTATTAATTCTCATAAAATTGTTAATATGTCAGTTTACCCCTACGTATAATTACCCCTACTTAAGGGTAACCCCTGTAAAAATTTATCCCTCACCCAAATGCATCACGTTGAAAATGTTGCAGAAATTTTATTTTTATATTATATAGATTTAATGAAATTATTAATTCTCATAAAATTATTAATATGTCAGTTTACCACTACTTACAATTACCCCTGCTCAAGGATAACCACTGTAAAAATTTACCCCTCACCCAAATGCATCACATTGAAAATGTTGCAGAAATTTTATTTTTATATTATATAGATTTAATAAAATTATTAATTCTCATAAAATTGTTAATATGTCAGTTTACCCCTGCTCAAGGGTAACCCCTGTAAAAATTTACCCCTCACCCAAATGCATCACGTTGAAAATGTTGCAGAAATTTTATTTTTATATTATATAGATTTAATAAAATTATTAATTCTCATAAAATTATTAATATGTTAGTTTATCCTTACGTACAATTACCCCTACTCAAGGATAACCCCTGTAAAAATTTACCCCTTACTAAAATGCATCACGTTGAAAATATTGCAGAAATTTTATTTTTATATTATATAGTTTTAATAAAATTATTAATTCTCATAAAATTGTTAATATATCAGTTTACCCCTATTTACAATTACCTCTACTCAATGGTAACCCCTGTAAAAATTTACCCCTCACCCAAATGCATCACGTTGAAAATGTTGCCAGAAATTTTATTTTTATATTATATGGATTTAATAAAATTATTAATTCTTATAAAATTATTAATATGTCAGTTTACCCCTACTCAAGGGTAACCCCTGTAAAAATTTACCCCTCACTCAAATACATCGCGTTGAAAATGTTGACACATTTTTAAAATAATCTTCTAACAGAATAAATTATTAATTACTCTGAAAGAGATTATCATGATCTCAAACTTTTTCATAGTTTTGAGACCTTATTTAAATTTCGACATAATCACCCCTTAAAAATAAAATATTTTGACAAATATGTTTTCAGAAAATTATATAATATATAATTGAAAAATAGAGGAAGTCACGGGATAAATAGGGGAAATGTTTCCTTAAAAAATAAAAATAAATAAAAAGCTACTATTATTATTTTAAATTTCAATAAATGAATAAAAAAGTTCTTCATATCTCTTCATAAAAAAATATAATTTGTTGTTTGGTAATATGAAATTTATCAAATAAAAATAATGGAGTACTTTTAAAAAAAATAAAAGCTAATTATTCACCAAAATAAATAAATAAATAAAATGTAAAAAAAATAGATTCTTATGAGCAAAAGGGAGGATAAGGAGGGGTATTGAAGAACCCAATGGAGACATTAAAAAAGGAGACAAAAAATTTTTACCCTTGCCACCTTATTATCAAATGAGAGTAACAACGGTTAACGGGGTTTTACCCCCCTCTTGCCCCATCCAAACGCACCTCAGTTGAATAAATGTGAAAACGGAAGGACGTGCATCCCTGAGAGTCTGAGACCCTGAGAGGAAAACAAGAAAATCTCTCCGAAGTCCCACCTCTTCTGGACATGAAACCGTTACTCAATTCAGTTAAACCCCACCGACGTCAGGAACGTGATCTCAGCCGTCCACGATGAAACCAGGCCACGTGTCCGTTTCCTCTCCACAGCGTCAAAGAATCCTTCTTCCTTCCCTTGACGACTATAGGATCAGAGAGGATAAAGGACGCCCTTTTGTTTCATTTCTCTCTCATCAACTCTTCTTCTTCGATTTGCACAGATCCTAATGGCGACCGAGAATGCTGAAGTCGTCTCCATTGAACTCCCAGCTCCTCATGGCTGGAAGAAAAAGGTCTTACTCCTGCATCCCATCTCTGTCTGTTTCTGCTCTGTTTTAAGTTCTTTCATTCTGGCATTTTGTTTCTTAATTGCCAAAAGGAGCAAATTTGTCTGCTTATTGTCATTAAAATTTATGTGGATTAGTTTGTTTTTGACATCTATTGTGCTTTTTTTTTTTTTTTTATGGAAATTGCTTTAGAGAAGGTGATTTTACAGCTGGGATCTAAAGTATAGATCTCTAAACTCCATATTTGTCTCTGTGTGCTTTTTCTTCTCTGTGTTGGGTCATTTCATGCTCGTTCTTGCGTTTTGTTACTTAAATTGTCCAAGGAACAAATGGGTCTGCGTATTTCATGTGAATTAGCTTGGTTGGTTTGTTTTTGTTCTATTTTGCGAATCTTTATGGGAGTTCCTGAAGGGGAGTTGATTTTCCAGCTGGGATTTGCTGTAAGGTTCTGCTTGATTATGAGAATCTGCATATATTTGGATGGAAACAGAAGTAGGAAGGAATGGGCTTGTTTCTGTTTCCTCTGATTTTTTTCTGGCTCTCTTGTTATCTTTATTTTCTGTGCCTTTCTTTTGCAGAATTTCGTGAGTATTGTAATGTTTCTACGATTAGGATTAAAAAAAGGAAAAAAGAAAGCGAAGATCTCACTTATGTCAAATAGAATATTAATTGCCTTTATCAGTTCAATTCATTGGTTTTTTTATTATATTCTCTGAGTGTCTTCCATGCCTTTTTCTTTTTGGGGAAATTGAGTGGCTATTTTGGTGTATTTTGATTTTTTTTTCTTGAAGAACTTGCTCGAATTCACTTCCCTGAGCTTATACGAAGTTCCTACCTTTTGTAGAAAATCAAGAGTAGTTATAGCTGTAGGAATATATAGCTGCTTCTTTTCATGAATTCTTCGTGATTAGAATTGTTTGTCCTCCATGTTGTTACAACATATGTTACTCGGAAACATGAGTAAAACTCACTATCAACGGCAAGCAATCTCAAGTATAGCTATGCCTCTCACGGATGACTATGCTTTCCTAAACAGTTTAGGATTGTGAAGTGTTTAGGAGACTGCTCTTTTGTAACGTGTATATAACACAAATACATGTAATGAAAATCGTAGAATTCCAATTGTCTTCATGATATCAGGGCGAGATCTGGGATTTTTCGAGACTTCTCTAAAATAAGATATTTCTTTTTGTATCCCATCCCTTCCCTGCCCTCTGCTTCTCTTCATCACAGACATTCTCCAGTTGAACAAGTGATCCCTTAAAAGCCGGCTATTAAGGAGAGGATGCTCATGTGCTTATAAACCTCACATTTCTAAAATTCACTGAACCTGACCCCATCCTTTTGGTACCCTCGCTCTGATACCATATAATACACATGAGTAGAACTCACCCTTAAAAACTGGCTATTAAGGAAAGAGTGTTGATGTGCTTATAAACCTCACATTTCAAAAGTCCACTGGCCATATGGGACTTGTGCTAACAGTTACATTTTTTTTTTTTGCACAATCCTAAATTTGGATGTTTCATTTACATCTGTACTATGGTTGTGGAAATTGCTTAAACAGAATGGTCTTACGGTGCTAGGATCTGAATAGCACTTGTGCCTTTCTAAAAAGTGTAATGATTTTTACCCTTTGATGTTTTCATTCCAATTGACAAAGTCGATCAAAGTTCTTGTCAAATAAGGTTGTGTCTTCCTCTCCAATTGAGGAGACCCTGTGTTTTTATTTATAGAGAAACAGAAATACAAATAAAGAAGGCAAATCAGATAAATAGGAAAAGCCCTAAACTTGGAAAATACATCTTTCAGTAACTACTAATTAATAAATAATATATTATAAATATCTAATAGATTCTAACCGTTCTTTTCTTTTTCCTTAAATGTTTATGTAAGCCATTCTAAGAAAATAAGTTTTTGAGTGATTTTTCTATAACATGGGTATCCCTCATTCTATGTTGGAGGTGAGACTAACATAAATATATGTGGAATTAGTTCTCTAGTCATTTGCTGTTAATGACATGTAGGCCGAACTTTCGGTCATCCAAATCATTTATATTGGGAATTATGATCGTCTAGAGCTGCGTTGAGATGCCCCAAAAATCTGTTCTATGTGGATCTTTTATTTGTGGACCATTGATTGTATACCCTTTTAGCTGTGAAATGATCACCCATTCACTAGTGTGTGTGTATTATTCCAGACACCTAGGCATGTGCCCACCCAATGAAGTGGTGATGGATCAATTGGTAAAACTTTTCTTTTAATATATGGCCCACCAAAACTTCTTTGGTTAAATGAATTAATCTATATTTTGAAAACGACAAAATTTAAAGATCAAAAAATAATTTAAACTGATTGAATTTTGGAGAGCTTAAAAAATGTGACTTTATTGGTTAAATCAAAATAATTTTTTGTAGGAAACATATTCAAGGATAGATCCTTTCCAGTAGACTCATCATCATCCCATTTGGTTTGGCCTCATGCATAAGTGTGGGGTTGATCATCCTTTTTTTAAAATTAAAAAATGTTGTTTTGCCAGACTAACTGTTTGACCTACCTATTTTTCTCAATGAGGGAAAAAATACTAATTAGAATGTAGTTAACTGCAAGGAAGCCCTTTTTATTTTGAATACAAAAAAAGAAAGGAAAAAGATGATGTTTAAACCACAATTATGGACAAAGGGAATCAAAAGGAAGTATCTGTCAAGAATCATTTTACATTAAAGTAAGAGAACATTTTCGCTTCTCTAGAGGCTTCTCAGTAGAGGAGTGACATGATGAATCCAGGACTGATTGCTACTGAGCATCCAATAATCGTCAGTAAAACAGAAATACCTTGACGGGTGACGCTACTTTGGGTTCCCTCAATAATGACAAGGCTGGAACAGAACTGAAAAGATTCAAGCCAATATTCTTCTGTTAAAGTGATTCATGTGGTCATGTCGGTTGGAGAGAGGTTTGTAGTTTGTGACAACATTGAGGGTAATGGAGAATTGGCTTTAAGTTATCTTGAAATGTATACTTCAGTTGTTGATCAAATTCGTAAGGCACTTCTTCACTTGATCAATCAAAGGATTATCACCTGAAACAACAGCAACAGCAACCATAATCAAAGGATATGAAACAGCAACAAGAACCTGGAACATCCACTACTACAAGCCACTGTAGGGAATTATTTCAATATTAAAGCCATTGGGTGTGCATATCTTAAGTGTCGGGCTTTGTCATGCTTTGTGATGGCTTTTCTAAGGAAATGATCCATCTCCCAGGTCCTTCAGATTGTGATGAGATTTGGTTTCTTTCTCAACCTTTGTCATGGCTTTTCTACGAAACAATCCATCTCTTGATATATGCAATTCTTAGGATATCTTAGTTTGCAATTGATTTGGTTTCTTTCTCTATATCTGCAGGAAGTAGGATTGTAATGAGATTAAGTTTATCTGCTGAAGTTATGCTACTATCGTGATGTAACCCCAGATATCCTAATTGAACATAAGGAAAGATAACTAATGGATATCGGGTGTTATCACAGCCTTTTCAGGGAAATGTTCTACCTACTGGATCCTTCAGATTTTGTAATCCTGATAACTGAACTATGTATACAAGTTATCATATAGTTCTTCATATTGATTGTCTACGTAGACATCAGTTGGAATTATTTTCATTTTTTCTGTATTTGATTGTCAGAATTCATCCTTAACTACTCACTGTTGTCTATGAATTTTGCTATAGGTGACTTCTAGCATCTGTAAATGTTCCATATTGTGTTAGTAAATGTAAGTATCAAGTATTAACCAGCTGATTTGATACTAATCCTTGCACCAATACACTGCAGTTCATACCCACAAAAGGATGGACACCAAAGAAGAATGAAATTGTTTTCATTGCTCCTACAGGGGAGGAAATGAGTAGCAGGAGGCAGTTGGACCAATACCTGAAATCTCATCCAGGTAGCCCTGCTATATCTGAGTTTGACTGGGGCACTGGTGAAGCTCCGAGGAGATCTGCAAGGATCGATACAAAGTCAAAGGCATATTCACTGCTAGGATATATGCCCCGTAAGAAGCGTAGCAAGAAATCAACAAATGCAAACATGGATAACAAGGAAGCAGAAGTTGTTAAAGAAACTCAAGAGCGCAAAGAAGATGAATTGCAAGATGAAGAGGTGACCAGGAAGGATAATACAGGATCAAAGACTGCACATGACGAGAGTACGAATTCGAATGAAGTTCAAATGAAAGAAGATGTGAGTTTCATTGAGGAGGTGAATAATCATACTACTCCCAGAGACTTACCCGTTGAAGAATCACACTGTAGGAAAGAAGAGCCACAAATGGAGAAAGAAAAAGCAGAGCTTGCAAAGCAAGAGGAAATGGAAAAGCCAGACAATGCTATGGATGCAGAAAGAATACACAAAATGGATGAGTTGCAGAATCAGAAAACAGATTCATCCACATTTGCAACGGGTGAGAACAAGGAGAAAGAAATGCATGGGAATGGTGCTGAAGAATTGAGGTTCCGAGGTCAGAGAGAGATTCAAAACAGAGAACGTAACAGTCCAAAATGATACTTGGAAAGGTTAGGATGGGGAATCAAACTCCAAAGCGATTCATCAACTGGAGCACCTTGACCCACAGAAAAATCCAGCACCCTCTCCAGTGTGCTGCTGAATGCACAAGCCCGTTTCATAGCCACTCTCTCTCTCTGAATTCCTTTGGATGAATGCAATCAACTGGTTGTTGATGATGTGAATATACATGGGACATCAACTTCCCTGAGAGGCCTTCAATGCAGATGTTATGCACTTCAAGTGTGACAGAGATTAGGCTATAGTTATCAGAGAGCATTGAAAATGTTTTATATAGATTGTATGTGCCATAGATCTTTTTAACTTGTCTTGGAGACTGATGTCTCTCTCTTGTAAACTGATAACCGAGCTTTGAACAGAGTTGCATATAAATAACATCTCCATGTTAAGTTGCAGATGAGGATTGTCCAATCCTTTTGCAAAGGAAAGGAAAGGAAAGTATGTTCCTGAACAATGATCTTTTTAACCAGAATAAAACCTATTTCTCTTCTTCAGTAAAAGGTTGTTTTTTAACGGAATTACTGTGACTATGATTCCAAGTGGTTGAAAGACACTTATCTTTGTTCTTATTTGTTTTTGGGGAAGAAAATTATGACATTAAAATCTACTTTTTAGACCTTGCTTCAAGATTCAGCTATGATGCAATCACATGGGAACCGATTCGAGCTCGTGATAGGTAAAGCTTGTAGAAGGGAGGTAAACAAAATGGCAAATTGCTGAGAAAGCATCTGCCACCTTACGCCAAAATATCAACTGGGTTAGATTCTTTTGAAGAGGGCCCACATTGCCACCTTTTTCCAATTGGGGTGAAATGAATCTACTGGCAAAGCTTTAGCTGATCCTTTGCCGCGTGGGTCCACACGTGAAGCATAAGTCGAACCCGTGTCATTATTTAATCTGAACACCACGTAGAAATTGACAATCTGACGGTGGAACCAACTGCGATTGAAAGTGATTCTACCAAGAAAAGAAAAGAAAAGAAAAAAGGGGAAAAAAAAAAAAGGCTGACTGAAATCTGAATTGAAAACCTGCACTATTGTTGGGCGATTTGGAGATAAATAAGGCTTCGTTTGAGAAGGCCGACATACTAAGGAACAACTTTTAAAGGCGTATATCAACAGGGATTGCCACCATCATGGATGTTTTCATTCTATATTGAAGATAGAATTAATTTTACTCATACACCACTCGCAAGTATCAAATAAATTTAGGAGGAGTTGAAATTCAAGACGTTTAGTATAATTCTAGAAACTAGTATCAAATAAATTTAAGAAGAGTTGAAATTCAATACGTTTAGTATAATTCTAGAAGCTTACACCGACATAATTATACGAGTAGATTGAATTATTAAGCATATTTTAAACCATAGGCCAAAGTTTCTTGTTTATCAATGAGCCGACACGTCTGAGAGGCCTCCAAAGCGTGTGGTGCTGAGGTAGCACTTTGAGAGATACTTGACTTTCATGGGAATCTTCCAATTTTGATGCCAATTCAGAATTTCCAAATGATGCATTTCAGGATTCAGAAATTGGACTCCACAGCTCTTCAAATTTCCTAGATGCATTACATCATCTTTAAGTTTTTAATCTATCATATTTAAAATAAAAGGTCAACAATAAATGCATGCCTTTTTTATTTTTAGAAACACACCCTTCTTAAAATGATTAAAAAAAAAAATCAAACTTGATTATCTAAACATAAAATTCTACCTTTTTGTCATTTGTAATATTCAATGTCTCGACCATTAAAAATAGAGAGCGCGACCATATTGTTAGGGCTGCTGTGAACGAATTCCGCATTGAAATTGTAAAGGGAAATATACGAGCTTATAAATTATTTGAGTAATTCTACCTAACATGCTAGTATTTTGGGCTGAAAGTCCAAGTCCTAACACATATCTATAGTGGAAAAAAAATTCAGTGCCTATATCCCTAATTATTGAAAATACGATAGCTCAAATTAGCTAAAATCATCATCATCATTAGTTATTCTCTGCTGGATTTAAAATAATGATAGTATGACATCCGCTAATTTAATTTACAGCTCATCTGCTGTCCTAATTTGATGAGATCGATTGGTTATCCTAAGTTTTGGCAAAAGTCACTCAAATTCAATGGTGTGGCACAGGAGCAATGAAATTGGGGACCATGGTTTGAACTTTGTAGGGGTTGTTAAAGATTGATGTTATAAGTTCTTATAATTCCTGTCTTTATATGGGAAAAATAAAAATAAAAGGTGTAGCTCATTGCTTTTTGGTGGTTTTCCAATCTCACCCACCACGTCTTTTGGTTGTCCAACCAACCCTCAATTGCCACCCTCTCACCTTTCTCTTTACTAACTCTCCTTCAATAGAAAAAATATAAACAAGTCACAATAAAAGAAGTGAGGATGACTAAGATTTGGAATACGATAAAAGAACTAGGTTAGATGAACATAAGGCTTTCTTTCATCTATATAGTATTTATAAAAGGTATGATGTTAACATTATTAGTTCTATATTTGATTATTTCTCATAATTTATCAATGATGGCAACGTTATTAAGAGTGGTGTTCACTCATAACCCTTCATTCAGTTTGAGCAATCGCAAAGTTGATTGAAATAAAAAGCTTTATCATAAATTATAAAGTCAATTATTTTATTATTTATTATATTTTTTACATCTATAGAATGATAAAGCAAAGAAAGAAACATACAAAATAAGGGGTTAGAAAGAAACCTGTGGAGGGACACGTTTAGATTTTGGTGTGGCTGATTTTTTTTTTTTAAAAAAAAAAAATCACCAAAGTTAAGTAATGAACTGATAAAAGTTTGTGCTTAAGAGAGAAATAAGTGGGCTTACACCTAATCAGCTTTTGGACTTCAAGGAAGATTCATAGAAAAAGCTTTGAAAATCATGTCTGATTGATCAAATACTACCTTATTTAATATAATATCGTAATAATGTTTTCTCACGTTAAGTTTCTCATACGAATCTTCAGTATTATTGATTATTTATTTTTTCCTATCATTGCCCGAATTCTAATTCTGAGATCTTATAAGATGAAATGTAATCATAAAAAAAGCATAATAAAGTGGTAACCCAACCACCGGAATAATTCATGATTCAAATTTTGGTGGATTAACAGGAAGAATTTTGAAATCTTTTGTACCAGTGGGTAGAATAGAATGATTAGATGATAAGACAAAAGGATTAATAGAATAAGTACACAATAATTTTTTTTTCCTTTTTTATTCATGCCTATCCAACCTTAAGTAGAAAATATTGGAATTTGAATCCCACTGATGGAACTATGGAAGCCACTTGGCTTGGTGGCCAGCTTATTTGGATTGAACTATTCACACTATAAAATTAAATTGATATTTATAATTTTTTTATAATAGTTTAACTTTAAACAATATATAAATTATAAATTAACTATCCAAAAGAAAAGTAAGGCCCATCTTATAATGCAAGATGTCAGTTCAAACACTATTAAGCGTGTACTTTAGCATAATCCGAGATAATGACTGGATAACTACATGGCCGGATCTGGACATAGGCGGCGTAGGCCGTTGTCTAAGGGTCCCAGACAAGAAGGGCCCCACACACTTAAACTCCTTAATATAAAAGTCACAAAGGATTTCTCGGCCTAGAGCCCCTGAGAATTTAGGAGATCTCAGGACCGGCCGTGCATAATTGTATACTTAATTAAACATAAAGACTTTCTTTTTAATAAAAATGTAAACCATCTTTTTTATAAAGGCGTTCCACCTGAAGATTTATGGTTTCCTCTGCCTGCAAGTAAAAGCATGCCTTTCCCCTTAAGCAACCAACTCAGCATGAACAGGACCCATTGTCTGATGAGTGGACCGTTCACCTCAATGCCTGGACATGTTTATGAGAATAAAAATAAATAAATAATGGTGAAAATATTAAAAATATAAATTATAAATAATTATTCATGATGGTTACAACTATTTATCTTATCTTGTTCAAAATGACAACAATAATGGACTGCAGAAAACCGCTGTGAATTGCGATTTTTCAGATAAAACCGCAAACCGTGAACCGCAGTTCACATAATTTGAAATTTTTAAATTTTTTTTTTAAAATTTTCCCTTCAAAATATTAAAAATTAACATTAAAAAATGAATATATTTAAAATATAAATATTTTTTACTATTTCTATTCCATATTTTTCACTGTTTAGGTATATTATTGAAAGTTTGAATGTAATCTTTAATATTTATATTAATATTATTTGTAAAAGGTCTCTTACCTAATATTATATACAATATTTATATTATATTATTACTTAACTGAGTTTGAGTGTAGTTGAACTCAAAATGTCTCCATGACGATTCATTAGACCGTCTAGTTCTGATAACATTGGGTAGAATGCATAGATAACTTTATGGATTATATAATCCAAGAGAAACTCCACAATATAATCTTCTTAATTTTGTTTGATAGATCATGAAAAATCAACGGTGAATTTATAGTAATTTAAAATTATAAAGTTAAAATGATCAAATAATGTTTAGATTTTAAAGAGTCAATCTCTTTATTATTTTCTACATATTTTATAAAAAAATTATATGACTCACTTTATATTTACGGAATAACTTCTTCTTAAAAAAAAACTCGAGTCGTCTTCTTTGTTAGAATATGTATATTTTTTGTAGATGTTAATTGCGTATTCTATTTTCTAACATGATATCAACTGCATTTGATTAGCATATCTTTGATATCAACTGCAATTGATTAGCATATCTTTTTTATAAATGCATAATAAATTGAAAGAGACGAATGGAATGGCTTCCAGTCTTCTACTTGGGAGCATTGTTGACTATGGGGGAAGACGGACCACCAACTGGCCTTTCAGTTGTCTTAGTCCTAGATTATTCCAATTTCCAAGTTTCAAACTTTGAATTTTAAAGTGGCCAAATATAGAGCCAGGAAATAGGGAGCTTCAAGCTGTGAACTGTGCTCATAAATTAAATTTTTAGATTTAATTTGCAAATTATAAACCCAGTTCTATTGAGAATTTATGATTATTCAACCCAGGAATTCTAATGAATGTTGCCACCATTGAAATGGACGTATCCAGTTCACTTCTTAGAATTAGATAGTTAAATTTACAAGTTTTTAATCAAAATCTAAAACTAATTTCTTATTATTCCCAATGGATCTCTGATGTTTTATTTAATTAGATCAAATTTGCCGTGAACACGTCATTTGGTGTTCCTGAGAAATAGCCTGAACCCATTGGCCGCCGGCGCCCACAAATGACAAGTGAAAAGCCCTAGATTTCCCGTTACCCCAATTCAGGGTTCTCCTCCTCCAAGTGCGGCGGAGTTTAATTTCATAAACTATAAGATTAAACTCTTCATCTATCTTATAGCTTCAAAGCCAAATAGATATACACTATTTTTATTTTTTAAAGTATTAAATTCAGCTGAATATGACACAAAGAGATTCCAACAAAATATAAAGATACATATGTTTATATTTTTAAATTCTATGAAACTATTAGATAGATCAAATGATTAATACTTAATTAAAAATCTATAAAAATCTACTTATATATATCTTGTGTTTAGAAATTGACGAATAATTTAAATTTTTAAATATTAGTTTTACATGTTTCAAATAATATTATTTATTCTCACTTTTACCCTTAAAATAATGGTCCTCAAGCCTAAAACCCTTCTACGCAGAAGGGCCAAAAGGCAAAACCAAAAGAGGGCAAAAAGAAAAAACTCCAGTCTCAGTCTCAGGCTCTAAGCTCCCCCTTGGGGCCCGAGCCAAACCGAGCCGAGCCGAGCCGAGCCAAGGGGTTCTCTGTCAGCAAGCAGCCGAGCCAAGCCGAGCACCTCATTCCTTAGTTGCTGTGGCCAGGTCCTCTTCATCTTCTTCAGCTCCAGGACTAGAGGGCATTTTCCATCACAAGGGCGAAGTGGAATAGAGAAAGGAGGAGTGGGTGCCAACTTTCAGAGAAAAATATGAAAGGAATCTTCTACTTTCTGTGAAAACCTCTCCCTTTTTATGGCATGCCTCAGTTCTAGCAGCAACTTCTCAACCATCCATTTCTTGAAGGAGCCCCATCCCAACAGTCAATGGATTCCTCCTTCGGCCTTCTTTTCCCCGTCTGCCTCTCCCTCCTCCATCTCCTCTTCTCTTTCCCCGGTACGCCCTCTCTCTCTTTATGTACGGATTCACTTTCTTTGATTTCTTCACCATTCAGTTCCTTCTTGAAAGTTGGATTACTCTGTACCAGCTTTCACTTAATGGTTTAGTTTTGATTTTAATCTCGGTTTGATCAATCATTGAAAAATTTCTTTTTTTCTTTTCACTCTTGCATAAATTCTTAGAAATGCTATTTGTCTTCAGGAATTATCATCGAATTTTCATATTAGGACCGCAGGAGATCTGCCTACTGATTTTAGGAACATTTCACCTTCTTTACTTCTTCTCTTCTTTTTAAATTTTCTACCAGTGCCAAAATTTGCATTGTTGTGGATTCGAATTAGTTTCGTTTGTGGAAATTTGAACTGTCGAAGGAATGATGTGGGTTCTCTGTTACTCGGTAGAAGAATAAATAACTGTTGATTCACTGAGGTTTCTAGTCAATTTTTCTGCCTTCGGTTGATGAATAAATTGTAATTACTTTCGATATACTCTGTCAAACATGTAACTTTTATTTTCTTTCTCCCAATCGAGTCACTCTCTTAACATGCTCTTTTTTGGTAATTGTGTACACCAAAAAAAAAGTGGTTTTGATGATGATGATAATGATTTAATTATTTGTTATTGAATTGAGTATTAATATTTCATCAGAATGTCCTGATAACCTCAGGGAAGAACATTAATATTTCATGAGAAGATGATCTTGCTAAAGACATACCTGAAATTTCTAGTGATCACATTTTTTCTATCAATGCTCGAATTCTCATCCTACAAAACCTTGCTGTTTTTTTTTTTTTCTAATTCATTTTGGTCATCATTTTAAAATTTGGACCAGCCAGTTTAGCCCTGACTTCCCAACCCATTTGCAGTCCTACAAACTCTCTCTCTCTCAAAAAAAAAAAAAAAATACTGATTGAAGTAGTTAAATATATCAGAAAACTTAAGTGGATTCTCGATTGTGAAAGCTGTTTTTTTTCTTTTTCTTTTCCTTTTTCTGTGATGCAAAATACGCTCTTATACCTTCCCCTTTCAGGTTCCCAATGCTAATCTTTTCTAATTATACCTTCCCCTTTAATTTATTTTCTTACTTTTCATTTAGGGAAAATGTCTAAGCAGCTATTCTCTCCTATTTTCTACGGTCTCATTCTTTTCTTTGCCGGCCTGAGTTATCGAACACCTGTACAATCAGTTTAGTTCACCTAAAGACATCCCTTTCCAAAAATCTGTGTTTCGATCTACCTTTTTTTCTGGGTTGAATTAGTAAGAAGTTTTTCTTTGCTATGCAGACCTTGTGATGGTGCAAGCTTTCACTGGAACATATGGAATAAATTATGGAAGAGTTGCTGATAATATACCTTCACCTGAGAATGTGGTGAAACTTCTTAAAGCAGCTAAAATAAAAAATGTTCGCATTTATGATGCTGATCATGACATTCTCGAGGCATTTAAAGGATCTGGTCTTGAGTTAATCGTCAACATCCCCAATGATTCTCTGAAAGATATGAGTGCTAATGAAGATCATGCCATGAACTGGGTGAAAGAAAATGTTCTGTTATATAGGCCAGAAACTGATATCCGTGGGATCGCTGTGGGGAATGAGGTGTTAGCTGCATCTACTCAAGAAGTGGAGGAAGCTCTCTTGGGTGCATTCAAGAACGTCTATAAAGCTGTAAAAAAACTTCATCTGGCTGATGTGATTGAGATCTCAACGGCACATTCAGAGGCCGTCTTTGCCAATTCCTACCCTCCCTCATCTTGCACTTTCAAAGAAGATGTCATGCAGCAAATGAAGCCACTTCTGCAGTTCCTTTCACAGATAGGGTCCCCTTTCTTCCTCAATGCATATCCATTTCTAGCTTACAAAGGCGATTCTGGAAATATTGATCTTAGTTATGCTCTTTTCCAATCGACTCGTGGAATTGTTGATAATAAGACTCATCTGCATTATGATAACATGTTCGATGCTCAGATAGATGCAGCTTATGCTGCATTGGATGCAGCTGGCTTTAAAAATATTGAAGTCCGGATTAGTGAGACAGGTTGGGCTTCCAATGGGGATGACAATGAAGCTGGGGCAACAGTTCAGAATGCAAAAATTTATAATTACAATCTAAGAAAGCGACTGGCCTTGAGGAAGGGAACTCCACTTAGGCCGAAGACTGTGGTGAAGGCATACATCTTCGCATTGTTTAATGAGGATTTGAAGTCAGGGCCGACCTCAGAGAGGAACTTTGGACTATTTAAAGCTGATGGGAGCATTGCATATGATATTGGGTTTAGAGAACTCTCTTCTGCATCCTCTTCTCTTTTGTATCTGAGGGTATGTTGCTTTTTACAGCTTCCTTTTTCCTGTTTCAATCAAGAGCTTGGGTTGCTTATTCTCATTTTGATTTTATTATTTATTTACTTTTGTTTTAGTCTGGCAAACTGGATAAATGAATGTTTGCCTTTTATTATTTTTGAAAATGACTATATAATGATAAATTTACCAAAACTTTTAGAAGATGCTTTAGGATATTACATGCAGAAGCTCCTTAGTTTACGTATTGATCAGAGTAAAAACTTGTCAAAAAAAAGTATTATATTGTAATTCTTTGTTGGTAATTTTATATGTTCTTGCACTTGATTTTTCCTTCTATACATTTCCTTGCTCCGCTTTAGTATTTTAGAAAATTTCTTGGGTCATGTAAAGTTTGTTATATGTGTGTGTGTGTGTGTGTGTATGTTTGTGGGGTGGGGGCAGCTATTCACATGAGGATTATGGATCTGAAAATCTGCTCTACATAAGCTTCTGCTACGGCTGAAGCTGTTGTTGGCGGAAGCTTCTCTATATGATGCTAGAGGCTTTTAATAAAATGACTGTTTTGCCCTTAGATATTACATGAGTAAAAGGATGCTTTGACCTAATTTAATTTGACTATTTATCCCTCAAATTTTAATGCAGTAATAAACTGCTGCTGAATATTAATTTTTCCTATATCTAAGTGAGAAAAAAGCAGCATGGAAAACGAAAAAATTGATAGAGATTTTAGATGATTTTAGATAATTCCTATGTTGTGTCCCTCTATCTTAGATTATGAAAAATGTTGTGTTGCGTCCTTGTTCCGCGTGTCCGATCAAGTTCTCGTGTGAGTATCCTGGTGACATGGATAGTGGTAAAATTACTATAAAGAACAGTCCATTTTGGATCCCTTTTTTTCCCAAAAGAATAGTCCATTTCAAATGATATTCTGAAGCCATTATGTACCAATCATCACTATCGTCTCTGTCTTTGAATATTTCTATAACGGATTGGGTGTCCAAAGATTGGTAAAGAAGTATTCATCATCATCATTGTCATCAATGCCATCAATCTAGGGTATGGCTTTTTGAGTTCTTCTCTACCCTATTCTATAAAAAAACCATACCCTCCATTACCCTACAATCTATTATATCCTTCTTTACTCTTTCTTACCAAGCTTTTAAAAGTCACTCTTTCTTTCTTGTTCCCCCCTACTTGCATCCTTTCAATTTTTATAAGAAGGGTTATTTCTTGTCTCCTACAAACATGTCCAAACCACCTTAGGCAACTCTCTCATTTTCTTATCTATTGGGGCTACGTTAATATTTTTTCTAAACGTCTTGGCCTATTTCTATCTTTTAATGTAACTATTCATCCATCTTAGAATATACATTATTGTTATCATGAGCTTGTCTATTTGTTTTTCTTAATTGTCCAACACTTGGCACCAAAGCGTTGCTAGCCTAGTGGTTGTCTCATGGAACCTCCCCTTTGATCTGCCTGGTACTCTTCTATCACATAGCAGCACTCCTCTAGCTTGTCTATACTTAGTGTCTTTTGTTCCCATCCTATTAGTCATATCTAGATCTTTTTCTCCATTTGGTTCAACAATCATCATCATTAGCTAGAATCCCATTTATTTGAGGCCATTTGGTTCAACAATGGCACCTAAATATCTGATGTTATCATAACATGATGCCAAGTCATTTCCAATTTTACTGGTTCCTCTTCTATGCTTCCTAATCCACTAAAGTTACACTCTATATATTCCATCTTTTCTTTACCTATTGTCAACCCATTCTGTCTAGCTGTACTAATGTCTTCTCATATCTTTATTGGTAATACTGTTGGATGTCAGGTTACTGGTCTAGGTAGACAGAAGTATTCGTCATTTTAAAGATGGGTAGTTTATATTTTAAGTGACTAGTTTTAAAAGTGTGAAGAAGGAATAATAAACTTATATATAACTCAAGGTTTAATTTAAGTTAAAACATGATAAACAACCCTATAAACATGATACAAGACACATTGCATGGCACGTGATGCAAACATAATATATAGAAATCTACATCTAAATCAATAAAAATGCATCATAGGTATGGATTGTTTGAGGAGTTTTATGTTACATTCCTTTATTACTACCATGGAGAAGTCAGCTTGTACTATATGATTCCTTCATCTAAAAAGGTAGATGGGATATTGGTTGTTGCTGGTGCTGATGATGATTGATTAAAAAGGAATTTACTACAATCATTCACACTGTACTAAAGTGCATCCTCTTTGTGTGGCCCACTGTAAAGGACAATCAATCACTTGTTTGGGTGGGATGGGTGTGATAGAGGCCGTCAAAATCATTTCTTTCCTCTCGTTGTTGAGCATGATTTTACCTGCACTATTTCCTGGGTGTCTGGGAGTTCTCCATACCCTTGGGAGTTTGGCAGACTTCCTTGAGGAGCTCTTGGATATCTGCTGTGGCAAAAGTATATGATTCCTTCACATCTCGAGGGAAGCCAATGGGCAAATGAACAACATTGCCAAAAGGGTATGTGGAGATTTAGCTATCTGCTTGTAATCCAGTGTGCAAGGGCCCCATGCCTTATCTCATATTGTCCTATGTCATACTTATTTTTTTATTCAGGCCTCTTAGAGAACCTAACTAATCATTGGGACATGTGCAAACTTCCCTATCGACACACACCGGGTAACACTATGGGGAATGGCCCTTTTGTGTTGAGAGTGACTTGAACCCAAGGACCTCACGCATCTCAGGCAAGTCCTATGTTATACTTCTATTTTCTTGTTTTTCCTTTTAGTAAAATTATCATCATCCTAAAAGAAAAGATGTTAAAGTCTCTCATCTCATAATTGAGTGAGAAATGATGATACTTATTGTTAAGGCCCAAAATATATAACAGTGTAAACTTTGAATGACTTAATTCATTATGAATATCACTCTAAATTAGATTAAATTTCGATGCTTGCCAATTAATGGAGTGGTTGAGCAGTGGATTTGGATTCATCAGTGGTTGGCTGCTGCTGTTTTTTTTTTTTTTCTTTTTCTTTTTTGCGGGGGTCGGGGTGTTGGGTGGAGGGAGGGGATATAAGAGAGTTTTACTCAACGGCCTTGTACTCAGGGAGAGGTGGGGGTCTTCGTCGTAAAAAAATGTATATATTCTTAAGAGAGCCAAAAACAACAGGGGCTAAGAGAAATATACTATAGTATGAATTCAAAAGTTGTTGGCTGTGCAAAAGAGTTCATGTGCAATTGGTTTCTACTATTTTATTTTGCAAGAGTGGCATACAGATGATCATTTCTCATCTTGTTTTTGAGTGCAATGCAACAGAATAGCACGTATGAAGTGTACTATTGATTTGTTATTATTTCTGTTGTTTTAAGATTCAATTACACATGATGACCCTAAAAATTGACACTCAAGTTTTTACAATTTGGATTTACTATAAATTGGATGATAATATTTGAATGAGATTTTTTTTGTTATGATAATGTGAATTTGATTATGAAAAAAGAATGAAACTTTAACAAAACTAGAAAAGAACAAAAAATTCATGCATCATAAATGTGGTTGGTCATGCTCATTGCCTATCTAAATGATTATTCTTGATTCGCCACATGAGAAATGTGAGTTAAAATAAACTAACTTTATCCTAGAGAGAGCTTTCCAAGCTCCAACTATGGTATCAAACCTCCCTCTGCAGATTGTAGACCCTTTCGCCTTAGTTGTACTTCCTGAATGTTACTTTCTTCCACAAATGTTCTCCTCACCGTGTATCGACAACCATTTTTAACAATGCTTGATTCACTTTATCAGGGAATGCAGTGTCCACCCTCCGCCCTCCTTTTCATCAGCTTGTGCACCACCTTTTTGTCCACAAAGTGAAACTTATGATTGTCCTCATCTCCCCTCTATAAATCCATTTTGCATTATTTCTTTACTTGTAGTGACACTTTTCAAGCAGCCAAAAAGAGAGTGGAGTTCATGTGCTGTTTCAGAGCTAGGAAAGAGTACCTAGATTTTGGATAGCTCTGAGGGAGAATGGAAATTATGGTTAAGGTTAGTTAGCCTATGTCCAAAGTAGATAGCTTGTGAATTACACCACTGTATCTCATTAGCTCTTTCTTGGGGACAGCCCAAATAAACTGTCAACAATGCCACTGCCCTGGTATGCAAGAACAGAAATTCTCAGCCATAGTGCCATCTTGACTACAGCTTCCCTAAACTTAATTTCTACTAGAGTCTTTGCTAAGTGTGTATCATGGGCCTCGTCTCTCGTGGAATTCAGGAATATCTCCATGACCGACATATTGCGTACTTGGAAAGAATGTGCTGATTTAGCTTAGCTTTTTTCTTAGTGGTCTTTCTGCAGTTGTTCCTGGATTGTGGGCATTTTGTACCCGCTGTATTGTCTCTCTTATTTTTTTTGCACCTCTAGTGCCCCTTTTTCATCTAATATATTAACCATTTAAAAAAAAAAAAGATCTTATAATCCACAAAAAAGGACAAAGGAGTTGGGGTGAGCAGTGGACAGTTGAGTTTCTCAGCTTCTGGCATCATAGAGCAAACGTATTTGGGATTACATTTCTATGTTCTGGATAGATAAAAGGAGTATACCAAGTTAGTACAGTTAAGTGTATCCGCTTTTGGCCTGATGCATGGTTTGGGGCATCATCATAACACTGTCTTAAGCTGATGATATGGGGTCTTCAGTGCCAGTAAATTTTGAAAGATGGTGGTAGTATCTTCTGGTGTCCAAAAATCAGGAGTATGTAACTGATGAGGACTCAGATGTATTAATTTCCATGCTAGGAGGGAAATCTGTATTTCCCATTTTTATTTACTCATTATTTGTTGTTGTTGTTGTAGTGCTGTAAGAGCTTGTTGAATGTGTTTATTGGGTCTCTGTAGCTGCGATTTACAGATGCATGTGTAATGCCGGACCCTAGTCTCCAAATGGTTGCATGTGAATATGATGGGATACCTTGTATCATAAGCAAGGTGCTGTCACTGAAAGTGGTCTCTTATTTCTTATTTTATTCATTTTTACTGTCCTAATTCTTCTTTTCTTGTTACTGTACAATAACCCTGCCGCTCGTTTTTATTTATTTTTTGTTTTTTATATTTTTGGATTTCACTCCCTTGTTAGTTTTTCATTAACAAAATAGTACTCATTCTAAACAAAAAACAAAACCTGCAGCTAGGTGTGTCAGCTTTAGTTGTGTTGGACCTTTTGCTTGCCTTTGGAGAGAGTGCTTTAGTTGGTTTTTGATATTTAGTTTTTGTTTATGCTGATTGATGTTCCTTACTGTTCTTTCTCAGTAAAGGATTTAGCTGTGCTCTTCTATCATCATCACCGAACACCACTTTCCCATTTATCCTTAGGATTGAGTCGTACTCTTCTCTCTCTTTAGCAAAAACGGGTGTAAAGAATTTGGGTAGCACTGGTTTTGCATCAGAAGAAAGTCAAAATTGTTTGAAAACAGCAAATGACAACAATATTACATTGTTACGAAAATATCTTAGACTAACATAAGCAATCACGGAACTTCTCTCTTCTCATTCTGTTTCCCGTTTGTTAGTATAAAATCCAAGCACCCATTCATATGATTGTCTTTGCAAAGGTTGATTTCCATGTTAGTCTTTGTTTGAATTTTAGAGGCCACCTCACATTTGTTTGCTCCATCAGTTTGTTTACTTAGTATGTTGGTTTTGGTCTTCCTTGTTTAGAACCTTGATTTTTACTATTTAGCACTGTTTTAATGTGTGGGTGTGATTCTATGGGAACAATTTCACAGGATATCAGAAGTCAAAGTTGGTTATTGCCCTATTCTACAGTTGTGATTCTGTGTGCTGTGGTGCAACTTCTGGTTTTGATGCCATAATGAAATCAAGGTTTGAAACTCCATCAGGACTTTCCAATCTTCTCCCTATAGTTAGGAAGCAAACAGGTATACAGCCACTGAGAAAAAAAAAAAAAAGCATGACGGAATTGCCTCGTAACATCGTGTACCATCACCATTCATCCATTAGCATAGGCACATCATGAAATATTTTTAACTCGAAAAGAATATTTTTGCCTCAAGATTGCTGATCAGTTTTACTCACTTCAGCAATTCATATTGATGCTTCTGGAAATGGACATTGCCATGTTGTTCGTGTGGTCCTTTTACCTGAAAATGCTGATTTGAGAGATCTTCTCTAAGTTATCATAAATGTTTGAAAATCAATCTGGTTAAAAAACTGTGTGCCACACATACACAGAGAGAGAGAGAGAGTTATTGTTGTGGGGCTAATTTAGGGGTGCAACTTGAGTTTGATTCAATTGGAATCGAACTGATTCAACCTGAAAATGAGAGAGAGAGAGAGAGAGAGAGAGAGAGAGACTAATTTAGTGGTGCAACTTGAGATTGATTCAACCTGATAATGGATGAGACTAATGCAATTCATTAAAAAGATGGGTTCTGTCCAGGTCAGAAAACATAATCCAATTTGGGTTGTGTTCCTGTACACAGGTGAATGATTAAAATTATGTGCACAACCTACACATTATCTTGGCCACTTTGGGCCTACCTATGGATATACTTACACATGAATTCAGTTGAAACATAAGGGCTCATCACCTATTACGGTCTTTTAATATGGATTGTACTTAAGACCAACAATTTAATGGTTGAAAACTATCAAATTTTGAATCCAATGATAAATTTATGTCAAATGGGTGTTGGCCCCTACATCAGTTTATAGTGGGTAGTAGGTGTTAGAATCCCATATAAGATGCACTCTTTTGTACTACGTACAAAACCACATCCCAGGCTTTCTTGTCCCTATGTATATGGTAGAAAATCTTGAAATGTGTCCGATTCACACTAACTCTAAAGGATCATTCCTCGTAGCTTTATTCGGTGAGTGTGGATTGGGAGATTTTCACATGTCTCGAAAAATTAGTCAGGTGAAAAACTTGGACACCTTTGAGCATAAAAATAAAGTGAAAAGAGGACTCAATTTGGAGTCTATTTGAATGGATTTTACATCATCGATTCCTTACAGCATCTACGGTCCATCTTGGGAACTGATGATAATCAAATAGATATCTATATAAGATGACTTCACTATCAAATAAACACCTCACTCGAGACATTATCTACTTTTAAAATTTATGGCTCTCAAAATGGAATTGGACATTGATGAATGGCGGATGTGGATGAATTTTTATTCAACTCTCATTAATGAATTTGATGGTTTTTTGTTCTAAATTTCGACATGCACCTATGCTGTGCTAAGCCTAAGCTCAACACTGCTTGACAATTGAGATAAATTGTCAAGTCTGAGTTTGAGAAGTCCAAGTAAGATAAAATCTGCCTAGTATGAGACTTATGTACATCAAAATATCTGTTCTATTTTCTTTTTATTTTTACTTTTCATTGGTCCTATTAAAAATCAACTTTATGGATTGAAAGTAAATGTTATAAAGTACAATTGGAGAAAGGTTTAGCCAAAAATTCAAAAAATTCAATTTTAAATGTTATCAATCAAATCTTTGACCCGTCAGATAAGTGTTATGGATGAGCATACTCTAGCAATCATAGTTTTTTTTTTAAAAAAAGGTGGAGTTCTAACAAATAAAAGAAGACAGGCAGCAAGTTAAGTCTTCAGGCAGTCGGAAAGCTGCAATAAGGAGATTAGAAAAGTGGGTCAGTAGACAAGAAGGGCTGACCTTCACCTTTAGGAGCCCTTTTGTATCACGTTAATCCTAATCAGATGATTTCATTTGTCCATTATTAGCTTTCAAAATCATTACAGTCGTTGGTTCCAAGTCTCACCATTGTCTTTTTCAATGAGAGTAGATGTGGTGTCCGTCCTTAGATTTGTGTTTTTTTGTGCTTAGGTCGTGATATCTCATTCTTCAAAGTTGAAACTTGAAAGCAGGGGAGGCTTACTTAGGGTCGTGACATGTCAATTTTCATTCAGAGTAGGTTACGTAATTTTGACTGCAATGAAAAAGGAGAGCAGTGTTGTGTGTTGAAGAGGACATAACACTGTGAGGTTCATTTTCCTACACTTGACCTTTCTTTTCTGTCTCAGATGAGGATAAGAGGGTAGACTAGATTGTTACTGAGATGTATATCCCACCTCTCACATTCAGCAACTTAGCAGATGGACCTTTAATCATCCTTTCATGCACTGTACACACAAAAAAGAGATGGGACTTTTCCTCGTCTTCATTATTCACTAAGAAAAAACAAATTATTACAGACCCACAAATGAAACGACTTCATTACTCTCTCTCTCTCTCTCTCTCTCTCTCTCTACAGTGTGTCAAATTGGTAGATTCATGGCAAATGAGTCCTATCCAAGTCTTTTGAAGCAGTGTCTTTTTTAAATTACCGTTGAAAACCATAGAAGTGGGTGATTGTTTTTTAATGTATTGATTTTCATGTGATTTAATGATAAAGATATTTTTATTTTATTTTTTTAGAAAAATTTCATTTAATATGATAATAAATCAAGTAGAATCATTATATAAAGACAAAGTTGTCTAGGTGTGCCTCCAAAATAAACAATAGAGAGTGTTAATTTTCAATGAAAATTAGCTTTTGTGTAAAAATTGAGATAATTTAAAAAAACAAAGTGGTTTTTAAATCTATTTCTTTATTTTTTCATGTTCAATAAAAGATGTGGTTTTCAATAAAAATATACACGAACATATAAGGAAAAAGTAAATTTTCCTATCTAAAACAGAGAAATTTACCAATTTACCTAGCAGAGAATGACTGCACTAATGTGACTACGGACACTAGTGTTCTTTTGACCAATTTGATGAGGACTCTGATTACTCTTGGGTGTATTTGATCTAAGGATTTCTGCTCTCTAGTTCAAACTTGAATTCTAATTATATATTACAAAATCATATTGAGTTAAAACCCTATCAAAGCGATGCATTCGAGGGTTTGATGATAGAAGCAATAACAGAAAATAAATATAGGGCTGGCTTGTTCCTCTCCTTACAAGTATGGATGCTTGAAGGAGTCAAGACTTCTTCAACGTGTAGGAAGAAGAAGATACAAGATCCAATCTAACCATCACAATTAAAAAAAAACGTACATAATAGCATAATTTGGTATTGAGATTAACTTGTATATATAGAATTTTAATGCGAAATTCAAACCGAACGCTAACACTAGCACACTAACTGGAAAAGAAAGGTGACATCCATCCCAATCACCTTGCCATGATATTGTTAGGACTGGGCTTTCAGCTCAAAAGATTGATATGAAGGAATTTATTGACAAGGATATTGCAGGACTGCAAGAAGTGTACAACCTATAGGTCCTCTTAGGGCGGCATAGTCCTTTGAGAAGATGTTACCAAGCATGGAATGGTAGAGGCCTACTAGCCTATGCAAAACAGTCGAAACGTGCAAGCCCACCAACCAGGACTTGATAACAGTATAGCATTGGGATGAAGAATCCTTGCATCTGGACTCTGGGGACAGAGGACAGAAGCTTGAAATCAAAGAAAAGTGGAAGGTAAGGACTAAAAGAGTAGGAGAGATAGGTCCTGCCCAAGGCATGCACTGTCGATGAAATCACACTACTACTACTCAAAGTCAAACTCAATTCTTAATCCCATTTTAATTTTTTCTCTTTAAATTTATAGCTTATTGTGTAAAAACTATTTTCATGGAAAAAGACTGCAAATGGGCTAGACTCTGACAGGATCCAATGGAAGTCAGATCTCGGATGTATATCTGTGCTCATCAGATTCATTTTCGGATCCAACTTCAGGATATTGTTTGCCGACTTCCTCTTTCATTTAGTCTTTTTCTTTAATACTAGTGAGTATTTTTATGTACAATTCTTAATGTAGCTCTATCAGGTATTGAACATAATTGACTAACATTAGAATGTATAATATGCCAAATAGAGAAACAATTTAGAGCTGCATTATCTTGAGACTTTGATATGGACAAAAAAATAAGGGAGGAATCACAATTAAGCAAGAACTAATTGCAACAACAATAGGTTTACTGGGTAAAATCTTATGACAATTTATAAGAAAATTCACTCGTGAAAATCAATTTTATTAAATTTTATTATGAGTGTGAATTCAACGTTGATGAGATAAATGACATTAATAATTATTTGAATATTAATGGTTTGTGAATTTGATAGAAAATTGGATCATAAGACGGCAGATTCCAGTAGTCAGTAGGGATTTCTAACTTATATGCCTGCCCATTATTAATTTGTTCTAGATAAATGGTTAGATGAATAACCCCAAGCAGTCAAACTCTCTCTCTCTCTCTCTCTCTCTCTCTCTCCAAATGTTCAAATAGAATTACTCTTTCTGCTTCATCCTCCATAACCCATGTTCCTAACTAGGACTTGTTCGTGCCCGGACTAGGACTAAGGTTGTGCTGAACATTCTCAATCTAGAATAGGCCATCATACCCACCGTTGGGTAGTTCAGCTGGTGGCTTCTCCCCTTGGAAAGGGAGAGATCATGAGTTCGAGTCTCGGTGATCTTACTCAGGAAAGTGGGGTCTATGTTGATCCTCCTAGGAGTTTTAGGAGGACTATTGACAAGGCGTAAGTTGGAGTGGGTTTGAGATTTCTCTTAGATCTTAAAAAAAAATACAAGTCATTCATGTTAATTTCATTGGGCCTAACACTCACTATAATTTGAGCTTTGGTCTATCGTCATTATTAAAATCATTTACCAGATATATATCTTCATGAGGCTCAAAGTAGCAATTTATAATCGTATTCTAGAGGCTTTTGCTCATGGGCTTTAAACTTTACCAAGACTTAGTGCAAGCATATTGCGAATAGATTGGTTTTGGGATAGATCAAACTCTTTTTTATCCTAATTAAAATGGACCATTTAACATTTCTAACTTGGATAGGGTAAAAATTAATCATTTGAATTGAAGACGTTTCACAAAAGAAATGAATTCTTCATTTGAATTAAAGACTTATTCAAGAACATTGCTTGGACAATTCTAATCATTTGAACTAGAAACTTTTCCTGAAGAAACGAATGCTTCACTGCTCTCATCAGCATCATTTTCACAGTATAAGGAGTAATTTTTTTTCTTTTTTCGATAGCTCGAGAGAAAGTCTTTATCAAATTCTAATTGGATTATATTCCTTTGATCAGGTTATATAAAAAAATAGCAAGAATCGTGGGTGGATAAAATTTGAAAATTATTTGATCTTTTTTTATCTAATTTGATTGTTATTAGTGTTTAAATTTTTATAATCTATCTCATAAAGCCATAATATTTAGGTGGAGGAGTTTCTTTTGAATATATCATCCGTGAAGACGTCTACCCATCATACCTAATCATGATGGGTCCAGTCCATGATAAATACACAATCTACCTAGAAAAAATAATCAACATCCCAACCTCCCCATTTGTTGTTCATAATTTATTTTTTTCATATAGGAGAGAGAGAGCCCATTTTTTTTGCCAATTTTAACCTTCCATATACTTTTCCATCCCTTGAATTTTTAAAAATGCCCTTGAAACATTTGTCTAAGTGATTTTCAATGTTGCCTTTAATAAATTCATTATTAGATAGGTAAAATTTTATAATTTAAAATCAATATTAAGATGATAAGATAGATCCCAAACTTATCAAGTAAAACATGAAAATAATTTAATATGCATCCTCCACATAGCATTATAGCCACTATCAAAGTTAAGGCATAAGCTCTAAAACAACCCATTAGAGAGTACTACTCTTGACATCATGAACCAAAATTAAAAGGTAGTTCAACATATTTATAATTTTGTTTTATTTAAAGCACACGAGTAGTTCACTGCCTTGAATTTTTAAGATTTAACTAGAGGTTGTGTTTGAATTCTCTTGGCTAATTTGAAACATGAGCCTTATATGTGGTGTCGTATATATATTGTTGAAATTTATTGATAACTTGTCATGTGTTTGTGGGAGCTTAACTTCAGAAGTGAAGCTAAGTGTATCTCTGAAGTGTGGGACTAGACATTTAGGATTTCATAAAGGCCTTGATTTTACACGTTTCATTAGCTTTACAGTTTTTGGTGTATTAGCCAGGCCCCTGACAATTAATATTATAATTGCTGAGTCGGCACTAAGTCTTGTGTTTGAATCCTGGTGATCATAGGCTTAGGGAAAGGGCTATCTAGTTTAGAAAATGAGCCACTATAAAGTAGGTCGTTAGGGGAAGTCGAGAAGAAAAAAATGTAATAATCCATTCTGATGGGGGAAAATATTTTATTGATTTCGTTTATTAACAAATTTCGATTGAAATTAGTTAATATAATCAAAATATCCTGTTAAAAATGTTCCATCAAGGACTTTCTTATCAATATTATTTTTGAGCAGTCGCACTTATTTGTTATTACAAGGGGACTCACGTGATTTATGGGTCGAAAAGATATATGAGAGAGAGAGAATGTATTATATCACATCACATGGACAGAACTGTCCAACGCCCCGACCATAGCTTTACCTGTCCCATTCCCAGCCCACACACAAATGTTCACACTCATAACATAACATAACATAACATGCATGTATGTATATATGTCATGCATGCAATGCATACATACATGCATGCTTGGCTTAACTCAATCCACGTACACCAGCAGTAAAAACCAATTTACACAGCACCCAAAGTGCCTCTGCCATTTATTTTTCACTGTCCCGTTCAATCGAAAGGCTGACATTAAATCTCAGCAATGTTATATTTCAATTGAATGAATGTCAAATTCATACTAAAAGATTCTTGAAAATTAAAATATATATTAATAATTATATTATATAAAGCTAGAGCTAGTACTCAATATATATACATTTTAGGACTTCTTCTGAAAAAAAAAAAAAAAAAAACGACCTTTCTAATTCTAATTCTTTGAAAGTTCAAATGAGAAAAATAGTAAAAATCTATATTATATAAAAATAGAAAAATTATAAATGGGTTGTACATTTGTACTATATATCACAAAAACAAGAGTCATGTGAACCAAACAGCAACACAATTTTATTGTTGTCATTACTCGTATTGTTGTTGATGTGGTCCTAAAAAAAAAAATTAAATTGCGAACTTTGTTCTAAAAATGAAATATGAATTAAAATCAAATTCATTTTGAATGATAGAATTGATTTTAAAAAAAAATATATACTTATACTTTGAAGTTAATTGAATAATAAATATATAATAAAATTAAGATTCCAATTAAAGGGGGAGGGGAGGGTGTTTGGTGGTGGGGCGCTGTTTGAAAAGGTAAGGCATTAGTGTGAGGAAAATGAAGAAAAAACCGAAACATTCTATTCTATTTATAGCCATCCGATTTGCTAAGATTAGTCAATGTCAATGTCAATGGTCATCAAATGTTTGTCATGTGTAGCGGGTATTCCTAGACATTCTTTTATTTCTGTGGGACCCTCATGTAGTTGTAAATTTGTAAATTGTATGTTGACACGTCATACATGTCCATCCTAGGAAATAAATTTTTTTATCATAAAAGTACGGGATTTATTGCTCACCATTTCTACAGGTTGGAGTAGGACCCACGTTCCAAACGTTAGATTTGGCAATGGATCGGTTAGCATCCGATCGGATATTGTTAGTCAAGCGTTAGATAATAATAATATTTTTTTACTGATCTAATTCGATTTGATTTGAATTTTTAATTATTAACCTGATCTGATTTAAATCTAAAGTCAAATTTCTATTATATTTTAAAAAATTATAAAATAGGAGAAAAAGGACTTACTTTTCACTTGTGCTCATTGGGTTGGGAAGAATTGAGGTAATGGACTATGATATATATTTTTAATTTGAGCAAAGTGCATAAGCTAAAATCAATATGTAAAAATAAATAAATCACTTAAATATTATTTTTTATTAATTTTGGTTAGATTTGGGAATCCCTCTGTTCAATCCTATCCAAATTTATTTCAAATCAAGGAGGATTGGATCTATTTGAATATTTTTTTTAAATGTATGACACAAATCTCGTTTTTTGGGCCAAGTTGAGTAGATTCACGGATCAAGATTTATAAAAAAAAAAAAAATGAGAAATTTAATTCTTATCTAATTAATTCAGTGATATTAGAAAGTTTATAAAAAAAATTATGAATATAGTGTTCAGGTGTCTCATCCCTAGAGGACTTTACCCGACTAATCTTTGAGACATATGCAGTCCTCCTAACACCACACGCACTAGATCTGCAACAAAAAGGAGTGGCCCATTGAAATTCCCATTATATCCCTACCGGTGTCATAACACGCTGTTTTGCATGTATATGTTCTGCATATCGGTTCAGCCATGTTTCCTAAAAGAGTTATACTTTTTTTTTTTTTTGAGTTAACGTAGAGGAAACTCAAACACATTCCTACTAAAATCCCCACGGATGAGCCCACTACCCCTAAGGCACACCAAAGTTAGGCCATGGGCGCTCGAACTCATAACCTCCCACTTCCTGAGAAGGGAGGCAACCAGTTGAGCTACACCCAACATTTCTTTTATTTTTCTTTATTTTTTGTTTTTAAGTTCCTCTATTTCCTTCTTTTGTTTTGAGTATACAAGAAATTCTTTCGTAACAATAGTAAAAAGAGAAAATCATAACTACTAAATTTAATTTTCCACTAGAAATTTTTGCCCGCTATCGGCCGGGTATCACTCGATCCACATAATCCATTTTACTCACAGCTTTCATTCTGCTGCAGTGCCCATAAAATTGGGGAATCTCGGGCCACCATTAATTGCAGACTCAGTATAGAAGATATTTTGAGAAGTAATTGTTAAGAATTAATTTATGTAGAATTAAATATTACATTTTTTTTATAAAATTCATTTAGATGATGGAGTTTTTTGGTAGAAGTATTTATAATCGATTATAGAGTATATAGAAAATCAAATTGAATAATAATGAATTTAAAAGGTCATAAAAATTTTAATGGGTCAAGTGACTTATGCTTTATCAACGATAAATTTGTTTCAAAATGAGTTTATTTTAATGAACAATAATGGTGTAATGTGGGAGCCAATTTAAAATCGATAATTTTTTCTTTATAGTACAAGTCCTTGTTTTAAATGTAACAACAACCGTCCTGGTACAGCTGGTGCATTTTTATCCTAACTTAGTGTCACTCATTCCTTTATTCTAGTACAAATAATAAATCTATAGTAGAAAAATTAAATTACTGCAGTTTTTAATTACTTGGTTATAATAGTTGACTGTGATGGTCAGAAATCTGTGTCAGGAAGCATAAGTCTTGAGTTCTATTCTCACTCTATATCAAAAAGTTACTCGATGTAGACAGATAAAGGCTTGCTTAGTAGGGTGCTTCTAACAGACATGAACACCTTAATCATAAAAAAGATACAACTTATTTGAGCGATAACATCTCTTTAAATCCAGAAAATTGGTTGTGTTGAATATCATCACTGAATTATAAACCATCACTCTTAGATGGGCCATAGTCCTAAAGAAACTAGTTGAAAGGGATGATGAATGTACATGCAAATATTGAATTCCATTAACTAATTATAGGATTAAGTGTAGTAGACAGTTGTAATGTAATAATATTCATATGCACTGGACCCTCCCTCCCACTAGTTACAGAGAGACAGAGAGAGAGACTTAGAAAGGAAAGAGAGTACAGAAACAACGAAAATGGTAATGGTAATAATGGTGCAATGCGTTGTATGTATGTGCATAATATTTATGAGGCTCGACAAGGAAAGGGACGCAACCAAAACCATCACGTTTAGCCCATTCATCAGCTTGGCCAAACCGACAAACCAGAGATCCCATTGTCTTTCTTCTTCTTTTTTCCTTTTCTTTCTTCTATGCCTATGCCTGTATCTGTGAGGTTTTTCTGTCCTCAGATGAGGAAAAGTAAGGAGATGTCTTCTCAGAAAAAAGTGGGGTCTTTCAACATTGAATCATGTCTGAGAAAAATGAGGTCTCTCAACAATGAATCTAAACACCATCTTCTCCGAGAGAAAGGAAAGATGAGAAGATAGAACATCTCTTGTTCTTTTCAAGTATTTTCTTTCTCAGCATGTATTATGATTTCATACATGCATGCATGGTCTTTTACACATGATAAGATAATAACCGATTGTATTCAATAATTGAATAAAAAAGAAGAAAAAAAATCGCCCTCCTCGTCCGCCATGTATGTAGGGGGAAGAACAAGCGTCACACTCAGTCCTTCCATTCGTGATAAGAAACCTCATCACTTAGAAACCCTAGACCCCAGCCTCACTGACACTCGTCTGAAGCAATGCCCTTTACCACACCGTTCACTAAAATTTCTGTCCCACCACCAAATAACCTGCATTTTCCAAAGGATTCTAGTAGGGTCCTACATTTATATATATATTTTTTATATTGGTTTTATTTTAAAAACTGAATGTCTACCTAATTAAATCTACATAGTAAGAAGTTTTGAATATTTTAGTCTTTCTAAATCATATTTAGAAAGTTAGAAGTATCTATTCAAGTTAATTTTTATTTAAACATAATTTTTTCAACTTACTCATTTTTATGAACTAAACTGAACTTTTTTTCAAGTGTTTCACATAGGGATAGGCTGAGATATGTCTCTTTATTACATTATTGCTAGAGCTGCTAAGGAAATCCATTTAAAATTTTCAGTTTCTCTAACCTTTTAGATATTTCCGACAAACCATAGTATCAGCCACAAAATGGGACTAGCTACACATTCTAGCAGGCCAACTAATTAGGGTCCCAGCAAATATTTAGTGCATTTGTTCAAATTTATATAAATAATTTTCAAAGTGGATTTGATCTTTAGCAAAATGAACTTTTTAGAATATTTACTAAAAGTTAAAGTTTTATTTAGAATTAAAAAATGAGAGATTTTTTAAACGGACTTAGTAAAAGGGAGCTTTTAAAAACATCTATTTCTATTCTGTATTTGTCAGCTATTTTAAATTAATTAATTAATGATATTTGTGATCGATTGAAACATGGATGAATATTATTGATCTATCGTGAAAAAGGGCTTTTAGAATTTAAGTTAGTCATGTGAACCTTATTAGACCAGTATTTCTTATATGGTACAGGTGACATAAATATGAGGAGCTGAGTTAAAACAGATTAATTAAATATTTTATAAAGAAAATCCTTTGCCACTAAGAGTAACTTTATTGACTTTAGCCATTTGAAAATGACAAGTAATGTACTGGTAGGACCATATGCGAGAGAAGCCCAAGAAGAGCACCAGACTTGCTTAGCCATTTGTATCGATAGTTGATACACTCAAAGTAAAAAAAAAAACAAAAACTACTCTCAATTATGCGGATTAAGATTACAAGCTAGCTAGATGTGGTTAATGGGTCATAAGTTACAATACACTTATGCTAATGATCCAGATTTATTAGGGTTAAGAGTCAACAGTGTTAGATGTTTAGTATTAAATTTATTTTAAAACGTACTGAATTTAAAGTACAATTTTTTAAGGCAAACGCTCCTCTTAATTTACATAAAACATGCCACTAATCAATTGTCTTTTCAAGATACAAAGAAAATAGGTTTAGAAAATGTGAGGGACACTAAATTTACTTTAATATTTTTTTGTGTTAATTTCTCGTATTATTTCACTGAGAGTACGTCAAGAAATTACTTTTTTAATTGAGAGATATACATAATTTCTCCCACAATCACAATAAATCCATCATTTTTTTAACAACAATTTAAATCATATCTTAACGCTCCTTTGAGTTGGCATGGTTTCTTCTCTTCAAGTGATTAGGTATGAAACCCACTTTTTCTCTCCATTCTCTATTCTATAACATTTAGAGAAGAAAATCCAAGACTTTTTAGATTGGACTACCTTTATTTTGTATGAACAACTCTTGTTTTAGAAAACCAAATGTTTTCTTTCCTTGAAGAATGAGGCTCTCAGGTGGATGCCGTCTGGCCTATACCATAACATAACAATCGCCTCTCTAAACCTATAAGAATGATATCACCATGGCTTAGATGTTCACCTCCCATCTAGATTCACCACCACTATGCAAAATAGCTAGTCTTCCTTGGGTATTGTTAATTTATTCAAACATATCGTACTTTAAAGTCCATAGTTGAGATTGTACTATTTGAGGATCAGATTGCACTTTAACATCCGTTTGCCCTTAGGCATGTTTGACAATTGAGAATTCATGACTTGTCATATTCAAATACTATTAGATTCTAAGTTTGTCAAGCCAATGTAATTTAAACCAGTGTTGTTCAGTAGATTCCAAGAATTCTGTTCGATTCAAATGTTTTTTGAATGAAAGGTTAATAGATTCATTCAAAGATGGAAGCCCACAAAGATATACAGTAAACCCACAGTCCGGGATCAGGCAAACATCAAAAGATATCATCAAAAAAGCGCTACAAGCCAAGAATAAAAACGTTGTCAACCATCCCATTCGATTAGAAGATCCTAAGCCCATATGTTGTGGTTTGGAGACCTAACTTTGATACCATAGTTAAGACTAGATGTTCAGTCCAAAAATTAGCCTAATAGGTGAAGTGACCTGCTCTCTTATAAGTATTTAATTTTTCCCTCTCACAATCAATGTGAGATTCTTATTCACACTCCAACACCCACAAGATAGCACTAAAACCTACTAGCAAGCCTCGATCACCCATAATGAAAGGCCTGGCTTGGATAGCACTGAAACCCGCATCCCTACACAAAAACCCTAAGCGGTAATCTTTGTAGTTTTTACTCATGATTTTCTCTTATCGAGTCCCCTCTCTAACCATCATATTCTTCCTTCTATGGTTTATTTTCTCATTCCATATATACTAGAAAAACAAAGAGAGATAGAGAGAGGAGTAGATATATGATATATCTATGTATATAAGATAGAGAGAGACCTCTCTCTTTCATCTTTCCTCTTCTCTCATTTCTGTCCTCTACTTCTCCCTCTTTACTTCTCTCTCAATAATCTTCTCTTTTTGAACACTGGAAACTTCGTCTTTAAGAAGGACGTGAAAGGAGAATACGCACCTGCTTTTCTCTTTCACTCCTCTTTCTTTCTCTCTCTCTTGTTTGTGGAAACGAACCTCTTCTCTTTTCTCACACGCAGATAGTGAGATGTCGAGCTGCATCGGTGCCACTTCTGACCAAGTTTGCTATATCCCTTGCAACTTCTGCAATATCATTCTCGGCGGTATAAAATCACTACCTTCTCTCTTCAATGAAAAGTTCCTTTCATTTCCTTCGAATTTTCACCTAAAATTACCACTAAAACAGTTTCTTTAATCTTGCGATATGGCCATGAACATGCATTTTGGATGTGACTGTTCTTTATTTAGCTTATTTTGGTTGATTTCTTTACTTTATTTGCTACTTGAATCTTGTCTCATCTTTTCCTACTCTTGAGAGAGAGAGAGAGAGAGAGAGAGAGAGAGAGAGAGAGAGAGAGAGAGAGAGAGAGTGGGAGGATTTGGGTCAGCTTGGTTTGTTTAGCGTGAAAACAAATTCACAAGATTCTTCTCCGCCATAACTATCTTTACCAAAAAATGAGACATAGAACTGTCAAATGTAGTAGCAGGAAAGGCAGACATATGCGACGAGAAAAGGGTTCTCTTGCTAATTATCTTCTCAGTACCGAGAAGGGAGAAAGAAGACGGGTTCCCTGCACAGCAATGGAAATTTTGTTTAGAAATGAGAATCTACAAGTAAAAGAAAACAAATACATGCGACATTAGTTGTTGACGATAGAAGAAAATAAAGAAAAAAAAAATAAGTTGGTCTTTTTTCTCTGTGAGTAAAGCAAGCTGAGATAGAATGATTTTGTCTAAAAAGAAGTGTTCTGCGATAATATCTGAAAAGCTATAATACCAAGACATGCACTTTTATCACTTTCATTCTCTGCAAATTTTAGAGGGGGAAAGCAAGAAATTATCAATATTCATTCATCAAATGGGAAGAGAGATGGGATTTGAACGATTTCTGACCCTGGGTTTCTTCTCATTCATTATCCTCTTCTTTTCAGGTGTGTGTTCCTCGCAGCAGCTTGTTTGATATCGTGACCGTCCGATGTGAGCATTGCACGAATCTATGGTCGGTAAACATGGCAGCGGTGTTGCAGTCCCTATCGTGGCAAGAGATTCAGGTGAATAAACTCAAAAGTATAGGGTTTCAGGGTTGTATGCTGTGAAAATCAAATTCACTGATCTATTTATCTATCTATTAGTAGCCTCTAGAAGAAGACTTTCTCCAACCCTATAAAGTGCAAACCCTAGCAGCCGCCTGGGAATCGTATAGTTTTTAAAAATTTCAGGCTATTTGGTTCAGGTTCTGACCTCCCTAGGGATGATACATTTTCCAGCTCTTTCAGTTGCTTTTATTTATTTCTTTCTTTACTATGATTTCTTTCCTTGATTTGATTGATGGGATTGCAATCTCCCAAACGGAAGAGGCTATTTGGTTAGGTTTTGTTTTCTTCGTTGACAGACCTTGTCGCCGAGCTCTGTCAACCAGGGCGGGAACAGATGTCGTATCTGGTTTTTTGTGTGCCTGAGAGAGAGAGAGAGAGAAAAAAGAGGAGAGAAAAGAGAGAGGTTTTCTAATAAGAAAACCATTAATCATTCTTCCTCTGAGAAATGAAATTAAAATATTAGAAAATCATTCTCTCCCTCTTCATACATCCATGATGATAATATGATGTAGTGGTACAACCAAGTCGGCTGAAGCTTACACGTGATCCTTCTTTTTGGACCAACATTCAAAGAAGAGCACGGAATGGGAGGATCCCTGTATGAATCAGGGATTGTCTTAACTCTTGTGTTTGTTAGATGAAATAGTGTGAACCGGGACAATTCAATTGAGTGACAAACCTCCACTGTGGGCTAAGCTGAAATTTAGGCAAATGCCAAGTAATGGGGCTGTGATTTGATGTAATGTTTTAGGTTCATGATAGGTGAGCCTTAACTAAAAGATCAAACATCCAAGGATGATGATCCCCTTGACTTGATAGGACAGGTCACACATTACACTCTGCTAAGAAGCCTTCGGCCAAACATGTTAGATGCTGAGACCTTATCTGTAGTTAAAATTAAGTTAGCAATTCTCTCACAAGTATTTTGTGTAATTTGATACGGATTTTAAAGTATTCTCAATTTTATCCTTCTATTATCATATTGAAGAAAAAAAATGTCCGAAATCAATTTACCATCTTAACTAATCGATTTATACCGTAGTAAAAGAACATAAATTGACATTAATCAAAATAAATCAAAATCTAAATAAATAATAATAATTTAAAAAGTTTAGATTTTTTAGAGAATGGACCTCTCAACTCGATACACCAACTCCAAAACATCAACTATGCAACTATGCCATTTTAACAATTTAGGTTTTCATTTCATTTAATATTTATTTATTTATTTATGTTTTAATGAAACTGTAACAATACCTACTTGAACAACATAAATTTAAGCACTTTTTTGTTTGGGCCACTCTTCCAGACTCCAACCTTCACTTCTCCAGATTACAGAATCAACATCGCTTCTTCTTCAAAATGCAATAAGGTTGCAATGCAAGCTTCATCCATGAATGAGCGAATGATGGGTGTAAATCGGCGTAAGCTCTCTCTCTCTCTCTCTCTCTCTCTCTCTCTCTCTCTCACTGATTCTTGATATTTGGTTCTCTCTCTATACTATTGCCTTTGCAATTGCATATTTCTTCCTTTTTATAACTTGTACAAGTACCTGATCAGTAAACACTGCATATATTCGAAGTATTTTGACCATAATATTATCACTGCGTGCAGCACCAGAGAAGAGGCAGCGGGTTCCTTCTGCATACAATCAGTTCATAAAGTAATACATCTATTGCAGCTTCTTCAACTTTTTTACAACATCTCCTGTGATAAGAGACCCATCTTAAATTTCTATTCTTGCTTCGTAATTGTGGAGTGCAGGGAGGAGATCCAGAGGATCAAAGCTAACAATCCAGGAGATAAGTCACAGAGAAGCATTCAGCACTGCAGCTAAGAATGTAAGTTGCCTCTTCAAATTATGACATTTGTCTTGGTTTAATACTAAACACTTCCTAGCTATGTTCACTAAATACCTTACCATGTCAGTGGGCACATTTCCCCCATATCCATTTTGGGCTGATGCTGGAGACCAACAATCAAGCCAAACTTGATGAGGTAAATTTCTCAATTTGGAAATCTGAAAGAGAGAACTTCTAGTGCTGTCACTGCTTATAACTTTTAGTTTATGATTTGTCTAATTTAATTGCTGGAGGGCATTCAATAATGAGTAATTAATGATTTTTATGGGCTTAATAGAGGAGCTCTTGTAGTTTATAGTTCCTGATACGATCGTGTGCTGTGGCAGTTGCGTTTTTTGTGTTTAATTAATTTGAATCTTCATAATCGAGTTGCATTTTACTTGTTAAATTACTATATAGGGTAAATTCTTTTAACCACTTATCACTAATTCATTCTCTTGCAAATGGTACATGAAAATTGTCAAGACCTGGGTATCCAGACCAGGGGTTAAAAAATTGGCCATGCCGATATATCGGCCGATCTCTCATCCCGATATTGGCATTTTCTCTCTCCTCCGATATCGGAACCGTGAAAAAATCGTGAAAAACCGTAAAAAATCGTGAAAAACCACAAAAAACCGTGAGGACCCGTGAAACTTATGAACTCTGAACCATTGAAAACCGTGAAAAACTGTATCGGTGTTTTAAAAAAAATTTAAAAAAAAATTTAAAAAAAAATTAAATACTGATATTTATGAATATCGGCCGATATTGTGGCCGATATTTCGGACTAAATATCGGCCATATAGGCCGATATTCGGTATGTACGGCCGATACTTATCGTATCGGCCGATATTTGTACCTTAGATCCAGACCAAAGACTAGTTTGAAAGGTCGAGTGGCCTAAATCTCATATAAGTCTTTAGATCTCCCCCTTTCACAACCAATGTGGGAGTCGATCGGTGCCCAACAATCTCCCCTCGAACGAGGCCCTCCGGCTAATAGAACGTCGTTGCCCATCCGGTCCAGCTAGGGAATCTCCTGAGCCCACATGTATTGGCTTGGGGATATGGCTCTGATATCACTTATTAAGACTTGGATATTCAGCACAAAAGACTAGCATAATAAGTGGAGTGACCCAAGTCCTATATAAGTCTCTAGATCTTCCCCTTCTCAACCAACATGGGACTCGTTCGCTGCTCAACAAAAAAAATGGCCTCTTCTTGAGTTGGTCATTCTCCAAAAGTCAAGTTAGTTGGAAAAATCATAGCCTCTCACTAAGATGTTTATAGTTATGTGAACAATGAAGTTTTTTCTTATACCCAATAAAGAACTTGCTTGAGGGTTGTTCTTTCTTTACATGTATGAAAATAGATTAGCTGGTAAAGACTAAGAAGGGTCAATGCTTATAGTCATTCTTTGTTACTGTCAAAGACAAAAATGATAAGAAGTGGCATATAATAACGAAATGTCCTCATAAATCTTTTTATTATACAAATCATAAGAAACAAAAAAAAAAAAGATTTACTTTGCAAAGAGACATCAGGCTTCTTATTATTGTTAGATCTATTGTAAAGTAAGTAGTTCAGGGAAAAGAAATAAATATGCAGTAAACACTTCTGTAATAGTTACTTGAATTACTCTGCATGTAGAAATTTATCTTTGGTAGAACAATATAAATGTTAGAAACATTTAACTGTCTTGAGTTTGGTCTTTGCAGGGACCTGAGAAGTGCCTGATGACAAAGGCAGCAGTATTCAATAAATGACAGCAACTTGTCATTTTTCATCGCAATCAATTTCCAAGTTTTCAAAGTAATGAATGTGTTGTAGGAGACAAACTCTTGCTAGAAGAATTGCAGAATGTTTTTTTCTATTGAAATTAGATCACATGCCTTCAATCATGCTTACTTCTCTTTCAATTTCTCCAAGAGTGACTAATCATCATCATCATCATCAAGTCTTATGCTTGGCCAATCATAATCGAACTTCGTAGGGTGTTTCTGCAGCAACCAATAGTAGCATGGCTATAATGTCATGTGCTCTCTACAAATCAATCCTTATTTATAGCAAGAATTTGAATATTTAAAACCTTTGTTGGGTGAAGGTTGATACAAATAACCACATTTGTTTGTGATAACTCCAAATTAACAGGTTTTAGTACGTTTTTCATATTGAATTTTATAGGAAAAAGAACATGAAAACAACCGAAACCCACTTCCCACATTCCATATACATGTGAAATGGAGTCATAGGCCTTTTGTAGTTTCGAATTTTGTCTCTAACAGAGATAGAAATTCTTGATCATTCCAAAAAGATTATGCTGATGCAATTAGTAAGGTAATTTGGACAACATAGCTTTGTGTATTTTAGTAATTTAATGAATTATTACATTTTTCATCTCTGTTCCTATTATGCCTCCATATTTTGTAATTTTCCTGATCATAATAACCGTTTTTTTGGAAGCACCTTTTGTTGTTAAAATCAATTACATTATGTTTTTCTTATCTAATTACTTTATACTTAGCCCATCAATGCAAGCCAACCAATCTTTCAAACATCAACGACTCCTTGAATTCCAAAATTTTGAACACCTGCCATGTATTTGAGAACACAGTTTTTCTTGTTTAACTCCCACATGACATAAGCAATGGCTTGCAGCTACTTCTTCTGATGAGTCATTAAATGATAGAGATTGGTACCCAAGAAATCAAGAATAAATTGAAGAAGAAAGACTAATTTATTTTAATGTAATTAGTTGAACTTGTCATTTCCCTTTGTGCTTAGTTAAATGTGTGAATTTGCAACCAAGTAACTGTTTGTTACTAAACACCATGTAAAGCTACAGGTGTCACCTAAGAGCCCAATTCTACTTAATGCTACCCGCTTCTAAAATATTGTTTGTGTTAGGATTGGGTATCCGTTTCAAGAGACCAGTTTATTACATGGAGTGACACAAGTCCTTTATAAATATCTAGATATTCTTATACACTTTCAATGCTGGACTTGTTTGCAGCCAGTCCCAACAATTTTCCCTCGAACGAGGCCAGTCATCCTATCCACCTGGAGGATCTCCTAAATTCACATGAGATAGCCTGAAACCTAGATCTAATACCACTTGTTAAGACTGAATATCTATCCCAAGAGATTAGATATTGGGTGGAGTGACTCAAGTCCTTTCACAAATCTCTAGATTTCTCTTTATACTTTCAATGAGGAACTTGTTCGCAACTAATCTCAATAATCTCCCATTGAATGAGGCCAGTCATCCCTTCCACATGGGGGATCTCCTGAGTCCATATGTGGTAGCCTGAGACCTGATTTTAATACCACTTGTTAGGACTAATTATCCATCCTAAGAAATTAGCTTATTAGGTGAAGTGAGCCAAGTCTTTTATAAATTCTTAGATCTCCCTCTATAATTTTAATGTAGTACTCGTTTGCAGCCTACCCCAATAATTTGTTCTTTAAAGAAGAGCTCCTATTTTTAAATTTATTTGAATGAAGTCTAATTTTTCATTATTTTAAAACATAAGCTATTTTCTGTTAAAAGTTAGTTCTATAAGTTTCTCTTGAATTTTGGATGTGTCATATGGATGGTGATCCAATTATGTCTTCCTATGGCAGATAAAATTGTCCCACTACATACCTTGTCTTGTGTTTCACTTCATATCTTGTACCTGCTCCTTAAGTAGAAAGGGTTAAAAGAATATTACTGTTGGCACTCTTAAGACTATCTTTGTTAGTAATATAAAAGAGTTCTAGCAAACATTTTCAACTGTGATACAAAATAAAGTTACTTTGCTAATTTGTGAACAGCAATATTGAAACTAACGCAGAATTTCTACAGCAATTAGACACAATAAAGTAGGTGTTTCTTTTATCATACAGGTGTAAAACAAAAGTTCAGAATATGTAAAATTAGCAGGAGAGAAATACAGTAATAATTCTTTGAAAAATTAGAGAGAGAATGCAGAAGCCCTTGGCAGAACTTTGAATTTATAGACTAACTATTTAATGCTAGGAGGGAAGAAGAATTCAAGTTATTTTATTTTATCTGATGACAAGGCACACAAACCTATTCATTGTTGTAACTACATTATCTATGCGAAGTCAATTTTTCAAATTTTACTTTTTCTATTAAACTCTATTATAAATTATATAGTCTATAAGTCTATTATTAATCAAGAAAATGAGATCTAAGTATGATAACACATGGATTAAAATTTTGAAATACTTGATTTTAGTGATCGAATTCATCAGATATTCTTAAAAAAATAAATGTCTAAAAGTAAAGAAGATGACATTCTATTAGTAAAAATGAAGAACGTCATCTCGGAGAAATTTTATTTTCTATAACTCTACTTTCTTATCAAATCCACGTTAAATAAGAAAAAAGAAAGAAGGGTTAAATTGTTGGCCTCAATTTTTCCAATGTAGAAAAAAATGATAAGAATAAAAATGTTTTCTATTACTAATTGATTAATCCTCTCAAAAGGCATTTTGTATAATCCGACACGGGTTTTATTGTATTGCCCATTTTGACCTTCGAACTGTGCTCGCCGGATTCACTGACCTTTCCACTGCGGTATAAATCGACTCATTGACTAGCCTCATGAAATTTATCTAAATGAGATTGTTTTTTCATATAAAATAACAAATCAGATTACTGATAGGATCACTAACCGAATCACTAATTTTTTTTAAATGATTTCATACGGCAGTGGAAGAGTAAAATAGGCAATACCTTAAATTTCATATATTGTTATACAAAATACCTCTAGGAGGATCACTATTTTTTTTATTTTATAAAAATCACTAATGCTTTTATCTCTTTTTTTGAACATGAGTGTCCTAAATGAAAAAAAAAAAAAAACACAAAATTATGAGAATGAGATGGATGGTTGACAATAGCTAACATGGTAGAGTATCTGAAACGTCAGATCATGCTTGTTTGAAATTTTGAATTGGTATGTTATCATGTCATGTTCGTTGGCTTTATCAGTGACTGCTATGCCTTTACTGCTCTGACACTACACAGATACATACTTTTCCTTTCTTTTGTTTCTTTCTAAAATCTAAACCCTTCCTCCTTCCCCGGTTGGTTCCACACGTCTCTTTTCTAATTTGCGAACTGGGCTGCATACATTCTTTAGGGCTTTAGGCCTATAAATTCAAGGCCAGTTCTGATGCTGGATCCATGTTAACTTAATTTTGTCGAAATTGGATCCAGCCCAATTTGCCCTTTTAGGGAATGAGTCTGATTTTAAATCTAAATTGTATAGTGGGCCTTATTCGGTCTTGGTTTGTTTGACCCCAAGTCGTTTTGGGTTGAATCAAGATAGCAACTCATACAGAAGCACGAGTCATGTATTAAAGCTACTCAAGACTAACTACCTTACATAGATTGGGTCTTGCGTGAATGCATGGCCTAGAAGGGATGACCTTGAGACTCAATGAATAATGGATGAATAAGGCATTTTTATATTTAGTTATTGACACCTCAAAATTTTTATTTTTCAATAATTGATTTTGTAAGGAACAATGTCGCATTATTAGAATGATTACATATGGGTAAAATGGTATCCATTTATATCAATGTGGCCCTTTAAATGTCCTTCCTTGACAGATGAGCTCAATCAATTTTCCTATCAACTAATTTTAGATGTCATTCAAGTAGCGGTGCAACAAGTGACAGGCGAGCCAAGCGTATGTGAAAGAAAAAAAAAATGAAATTTTCAGGTTCACGTTGACTTGGGCTTGAGCTGGATTCAGTTATGGGCCCAAATTTGAAATTGGGTCGGAGTGAGCACATCAAAGAAAGCCCAAGTTTTTCCCAAAAGCTTGAATTTCAGCAAAATATTTGTAGAAATCAGGTTCTCTTTAATTGATATTATTTGTAAATATTAAATTTGTAATATATTTTCTAGAATAATACAAACAAACCCAGCCGCCCAACCAAAAAAAAAAAAAACGCTGAGCCTAATAAGAGTGCATCTGAATTTCAAGCCTGAAGTCACGCTTGAATCTTATAAATACAAATTAGTGGGTTTGAATTTGGCCGATTGGGCTTGGGCCTGAGCAGGCTCAAAACTTAGACCACCCTTCCTCAGTTATAGCTGTACATTTGTGTTTCTTTCAGAATGAGGAAATGTCATCTTCTAGAGATGTATGTTATCTTCTAGGAAAGGTCCAATTTATTCATCATTTATTTGTTGTGTTTAGTTGCTTTTGTTTTCACAATAAAGTAAAATTTCATGATTTAACCAAACAGCACATGTATTTTCCGAAATTGTTTCCTCTTACTTTTCAAATAAATTTACTTGAAAGTGAATCCCTGCAATCATATGAACTCAATGGATATTTGAAAATTTCAAGGAGATTTGGTAACTGACTTAATAATCCGATGTACTTATCCAAGAAGCAATTCTAGCCTTCCTGGGGCTGATGACCAGGAAAGAATGTTGTCTCTAGTGGTGCTAGTTGACCCTCATCAACAATCCAAAAAGAGTGAACATGAAAATGCCTAATGCCTTATAAAAATCTTATCAGATTTGATGGGGCAAACTAAATCCTACCTCACAAGTTTGACCAAGTAATTATAGTTCATAGAATTGAAACTTACTTTGGCCTTGTTCAAGACATGGACAGTCCAGTAGAGTCGTTACCTTCAGAGGAATTCATATAAGATAGAGATGTGGACAGGTAATATGATGCCATACTTTGAAATTCATCCAAGTAATCAAAACCTAACACTAAGAAGAAAGCTATACCCACTTCCTACTAACAGTAATCTACAGAGTTAAGTATTTCACTGCACCCTATAAAGAGAAGAGACCCGTGAAATAAAAAAGGTTATCTTTAGTTGAAGTGAAGAAATTATGTAGTCAGCAAATAATAAAGAAATGCCCATGAGGTTCAAAAGGCAAATGCCCCCTGCTTGAAGCTTGAAACTTGAAACTTGAGAGATTTTACAATTACCTAACCTTTATTTTAAGTGAAGTTGATGATTGCTTGTCAAAACTCAAAACCCTCTATTAGAAGTTTTGAATTCGCACGGACACAGTTATTTCAAAGACCCTTCTGATAAGACTTTTCATTAATCAGTCTCAAAAGAAGAAATTAAATAACATGACCTGATCTTAAAGAATACTGCTAGGAATGAAGTTGATCATCTACCAATCGCATCAGTAGATTCAGCTAACATGTGGGCTTCACTAACCTCTTGACCTTCTTTGCGTTTCTACCATTTGACATTAGCTACACTGAGGCAGTTACACTTTTGACATTGTCATGCCCCGGGATAAGTTTCACATTATTTTAATTTTCTTTTCTTATGGGTGCAGCTTTAACTTTAATTTAGAGATTGGTTGACTAGTATTATCCAACCATTTAACTTCTTTCTTTTTTCCCTTCCATTTGACATTAGCTACACTGGGCAGTATATTATGGTCAAGAATGAAAAAGAAATGTCAATAAATCCATGCAGGTCAACTCAAAATCTGGGCCAAACCAACTAATGACTTGGCAGTAATATTTTAAAGTGTTGGGTTTTGCTCAAAAGGTTCTAAATGGGCCGGATTAATTTATATAAAGCCCAAGTATATAAGAGCTTCTTTTCTCTTGGGGTTTTTAGTTTGGGGCTATTATGTGGGAAAGAGAGAGAAAAAGAGAGACTTGAAGAAAAAGAGAGAAGACATAAGGTTTGAGGGTTTGAAAAATCCTTATATCAAGTTGTGCAGTTCTTCTTCATGGTAGAATTGAGCATGCAATGCTCCATGAACGTAGCCTTTAACGATGAACCATGTAAAAATCTTAGTGTCTTGTGATTGATCTATGATTTGTATTTTCTGATTTTATTTTCTAACATTTGGTAGAGACAACTGTATTCTTGTGAAAAGTCCCCCCACAATCTTTCTAGGAGGATTTCTAGAGTCCATAATTTACAATTTTCCTTTCTACATCTCCACATCAGACACTAGAGTTTTAGTTTATGTTCTCCTATGAAGGGAAGACACTTCTTCATTCTCTTATGCGGATCAAGATGTTCAAGTGCTGTAGACATCAGCTATTCATCTATCCCCATCGATAGATATTTTCAGTTTTACTTTTCCTTAATGAAAAATTAAAATTTAAGCGATGCTCAAATTTCACAAGTTCCTGACTCTTTTAAGGCCTGAGCAGCAACGTAAATTTGACAAACAAGTCATTCTTTGTTAAAGCTTTTGAGACAAAATTATTGGGATGAAAAACGATTTTGACAGTTGTTGATGGTGAATCTAAAATCACGTGAAACAGATGAAAATTCTCTATACTTTACTTTCCTTTCACCCAACAATTTAATTATCAAAAGCAGTGACTATTGTCTTTCTCAAACTACAATTTTTCACACCCTACCCGATTGAATGAAACAGATCTAAGGATGGATATCCACACATGGGTGATGCTAGACTTGCATCACTCAAACGATAGCATGTGGCCCAGCTCATATGATGCAGACAAATTTGCCACGTGGCTTCTTTTATTTTCCTTTGGCATTTGAAAGTGACCCAAAACCCAATTGGTGCTAAGCCATAACTCTGCATTTACTTGGAATACAAATCCAGTATAAAAAACTACATTTGAGAGAGAGAGAGTGTGTCTGTGACATTATTTAAGTTTTCTAAGGAGCGAAGGTCGCAGTATTTGATGTCTTGAGATCTGATTATACGTTTTATCTGATGGAGAAAGGTTTGTGAGGATTCCCACTCATACCTTTAGTATTTTTTTCTCCTTTTTTGATTGATGTTGTTGAGGAGAGGACGGTAGAAAACTAGAAATGCCAGTGACAGACAGATTGAGAAGCAGTCATTTCGTCTACAATATTATAAGCTTGTTTCTTTTAAAATTCATGCGTCTGAGAGAAGAATCTCAGTGGGTTTTAATCTGAAATTACATTTTTGGAAGGTCCACAGAGAAATGTATGACATCTTATCCATCTAATATCATTATTTATTCTACAAAGTAAAATATCTGCTGGTAATTGCTTTTTCTTTCATTATATAGTCCCAAGCTTTGACAAGTTGTAAATATCACAGAAATATAATATAATATAATATAAGGTTGAGTGAACGTGTTGAAAAATGCCGTTGAGTCTGCCAATCATGGATGTCATCGTTATTAATATTAATAGTATAAAAAATGAATGTCACGACGGAGTCACCAAGTAGGTGGTCCTTTGCTTCCATGTGAGACTCGGTGTTCATACTATACCGCCTTATTTTGCCTAACTTAATAAACTTGATTTAGTAACAGATTATTTAGGTGGTCCTAAACTGGGGATCATTTACTATCATAGTGGCACCAATGTTGCGGGCTGCACGTCTCCAACTCTTGTAACTTGGATGACATCAAAGCTATTCTCATCTTCGCTCAGAGAATTTTACTTTTTCTGATTGATCATGGGCACCCTCTTTGTATGATGCAGTTGCAGTGAGGATATAATCTCCCTCCTTTGTGACTCTACCATTAAGAATTGATCCTACTATGGCCATGTTTGCACCATCAGGGCCCTAATCAACCTTTTCGGCCCTGATCGCCCAAAGATTGCTCGTTTTTGGGATTCTGACATTTCGAAGCTTGTTAGTTCTCACATTACTGGAATCACTGGGATTTTCTCTCAGGCATCTTTCTAGTATATCATTTGGGCCAGATCTTGTGTCTGTTAGTTTGGCTGCTATTTTTTTGTTTCAAAGGACTATGATCCTTTATTCTTTGGGTCGCACTTGGCGACTGCTTTTGGCCTGGCTTGGACTGTGGGCTTCTTTGTAAATTTCTCCTTTGGAATTTCTTTTGAATGATATACTAACCCAACATTCAAAAAAAGATTATTTAGGGTTTAGTATGTGTGATTTAACAGATGATGGAAATCATCTTTTAAAGTATTTAAACTTATCGGACACCAAATTTATTTAGGCTGGGCTTTGACTTATATATGGGCCCACCTGTGTTTTGAGCACTTATCCTATGGTAAAAGAAACTATATGAATGGATAGAGATCATCATGATCGCTATCAAATTGTGACTAATTGAATCATTATACCCTTTAAATAGACCATTACATAAAAAAAAAATTATTATGATCAATATAATGAGAAAGTGCATCAACATTATAAAAAGATCGGATCTATGTTTAAAGAGAAAATAATAATTTTGATAGTTTGGATTCATCATAAATTGGGACTTAAATAGGGCCCTTGTGCTTGGGCACTTTATAATCTTATTGTATTAGGGAAATGAAATTGTACGTCACACTAGGATACAAATATCGGCCGATACATATCGTATCGGCCGATATGTATCGGTTTTGAACAAGTGAATATCGGCCGATATATATCGTTATCGGCCGATATTCACAATATCGGCTGAAATATCAGCCGATAACGATATATCGGTCGATTTATCGTTTCGGCCGATATATCGACCAAAAACGATTTTTAAACCCCTGCGTCACACCTTGTCCTTCTTTTGAATTTTTGGAAGAATTATCAAATTTTACTTAAACTAAATTTCCTCCAAAAATTAAAATAGAAATAATACAGCTGGGTGATTTAATTTGGCCACTAAAAAACATGTGGCTTTCAATTTGAATTTTGAGATGCAGTTTGATTAACACGTAGGGCACTCAATTAGCTTTCAATCCATCTAGTTGGACTTTCATTATTATACAAAAAAAAAAAGATTAAAAATAGAGAAACAGTCGTGCCTAATTTAAATTCACTATTATTTACAGTTTAATTAATGCTTATTTTAATAATTTAATAATCAGATAATAATTAAAATTCATACTTCATAAAAAAAAAAAACAATTTACTCAGTGTATATTTTTCAGCTCACACCTGAATACCTGATAAAAAATTGTTTTCAGGCTCATATTCGACCTCGGGCTTCAATCAAGCACATCACGCTCTTCAGGGCTTTTCACTTCGTAATTGAGGTGAGGCATGTCAGAGCTTGAGCCCAGCCCGATAGATATGAGATCATATTTGATAGGCTGGGTTCACTGGACTTTGGATGTATTGTCTATTTTCGTAGGTTGATGAGTGATCTGTCCTCGTAGGTGGAGATTCTTCACCCATTCATGACTATCTCCATTTTAAAATTAGTATGAAGTATTCTTGAGGCAAAGTTTTATGAATGAATTACTTACTGGGGAATTTCCATTTGCCAGATCTTTCCTGAGATTGAAAACTCTCAGTTGTGTGGGTCCCCGTTTATTTTTCTTATAGAATAAAATACCCAGATTTCAAGGAACTGGTTTCCAGGTTGCAAGTTGCAATTCATAAGTGGTGGAGTGCATTTGTTGTGGAGTTGCATTCTTCTTCCTTTCCCTTGATTTCAGCCGAGTTGAATTAAATGCTTGTGGTTTCCTCAGGTTCTCCCAACCACATTCATTTCACTTACCCAACAACAATTCAATTCTCAGAATTTGGAGGAAAAAAGACAGCAATCCAAACAAACCCCACTTTCTACTCTGTCTTCTTCAGACAGGAAAACCCATCTCTCAAATCCATACGTCTCTCAGGATGTCGAAAGAAAATGACCTGCTTTTTCTGCATGTTTGTTTCATAGATCTTGACAGTACTCAGGACCCACCTATCAAAAGAGACTAGTTTCTGCAGCAAACGGAGAAAATGAGGTGAGCCACACCTCTGCAAATTGCCATTTCTTCAAATTTAATTTATGTATTTTTGATGTTTTCTCTTTAAATTACAAATACGCTGCACCATTAGTGGCTGGCTAGAAAAAGCCCATCTCATGAGTTATAACATTTCCTGCTAAATCTGGTTTTGCTTTCGTAAGTTTCTTATATGCTATGGTTATAATGAGAACCAGTTCTTCTCATTGGATTCTATACAAACTGTCAGATGAAAAAAGCCAATCTGGTTCAGCTGACCTTTTTTAATGGAATTATTGGATGAATGAAGCCTATTATATCGCTCTTGAATGTGGGATCTACAGCTTAGTTTCTTTTTACTTTCTTTCGAGATAATAACATGTTATGATCATTTCATTTGTTTCATCGGAGTATATGACATGTTCATCTTGAAGAAGCCCGTCAAATATAACTAGCAATTCGTCATTCATGGAAAACCGGTGGCATCTCAAAGCCTTCACATGGCAACGTGGGTGAAAAAGCCTATTAAATGGCTAAAATGAATTAGTTTGTCATGATACAGAGAAATGACATGACAGATTATAGAACAATAGACATGATTTTTGAAAAGTGAAATGGAAAAACAGAGCGTTTACTTCAAATAGATACAATGAATGAATTTTAAGGAGGATGGTGTAATAGTTTTCTGTGAGAAGTCATAGATGGAGTTTACAAGAAACTCAACCCCCTGAAGATATGAGTGGATATAAAATGGGAATAGTTTGTTTCTTAATGGTAATATTTTTTCTGAAGATAAAAGAGGAAGAATTTGATTATTTACAAGAAAATACAATCATATGTAGGGCTGCCTTTTTCCCCTAAGAGCATTGTTAGTGATCGTGTCATAATTTATTCAGGAGCATTTTGTAGGGCTTTTTTCTTTTTCCACCTTAATTAATCACTAAACATTTTATTTGATCTTTTTGGTCAGAAAATCTATTTACTGTTGTCTAATATCACTTCAAAATTCATACTAATCCCACTTTCTTTTATGCTTTTGTCTCATTTAGCTAATTTGGAGAGGTGAAGTTGGATTTCACGTAGCGATGGAAAATCAAGTTTTTGTTCATTTGATCTGGGCCATGTGTTTGTTTATAATCCTCTCTGACACCTGTACTGCCAGTATACAGAGCATTGGTAGTATATCTCCCCCTTTTGGAGGGTCTCAGATGAATTGGATTGACAATCAGGGTCTGTTTCTTTTATCCAACAACAGGAACTTTGCCTTTGGTTTCTATACTGGTGGGGATGTTACATCAATGCTGTTGGGGGTCGTACACGTTGCCAGCTCAAGAGTTGTTTGGACTGCCAACAGAGACTCTCCGGTGACCAATTCCGATAAATTCATGTTTGGAAATGATGGAAATGCCTACTTAGAATATGGCAATGGTGTGGTTTGGTCGACCAATACCACAGGTAAAGGAGCTGCTTCCATGGAATTACAGGACACAGGCAACTTGGTTTTGCTAAGCAATGATTCCACACCTCTGTGGCAGAGTTTCAACAATCCTACAGACACCCTTCTATCAGGTCAGAACTTCACAGATGGAATGGAATTGATAAGCAGTCCCAACAGCAACAACTTAACCTTTCATGTCAAAATGGAGTCGGGGGATCTGATGTTCTTTGCAGACTTCTTACCACCTCAGCCATATTGGTCTATGCAGGCAGAAACCAGGAGAACACTTAACAGGAATGGTGGTGGTATCCACTCTGCAGCTTTAATTTCCAATTCATGGCAAGCCTATGACCAGAATAATGCTCTACTTTGGCAATTTATTTTCTCTAAAACATCTGATCCAAATGTCACATGGGCTGCTGTTTTGGGCAATGACGGGTTCTTCTCATTCTACAATCTCCAGAATGGAGAACAGAGTGATGCAGAACAGATCAGAATACCTCAAGATTCATGCCAGACTCCTGAGTATTGCGGCCCATATTCTATCTGCTACAGTGACACCCGCTGCCAATGTCCTCAAGCCCTCAACTCTGGCTCTACTTGCAACCCCCCTGGAATTGTTTCTTTTTGTGGATCAAACAGTTCAGTGGAGCTTCTGAGAATTGAAGAGGGGCTTGACTATTTTGCTGTCAACTTTGTTTCACCCAGTGCTAAATCTGGTCTGCAAGGTTGTAAAGATTTATGCGTGGGTAACTGCTCATGTCTTGCTTTGTTCTTTGATGAAAAAGCAGGAAAGTGCTTTTTGTTTAATCAAATTGGAAGCTTTCTACTGTCAAATGACAAAGAAACTGGTTACATTTCATATATTAAGGTGTCAAGTGGTCGAGACAGTAGTCCTAAAAATGGGCAGGGGGCAAGAAGTGGCAAGAACCGCTTACCAATCATTGTTGCCATAACACTTGCAACGGTACTAGTGATTGTTGCATTAATATGTTTCGCTAGTTCGATACACAAGAAAAAAGAAACTATCTGATCCATTACAAGGTTCATCAGATGAGGATAACTTCTTGGAGAATTTGTCTGGAATGCCCATTCGTTTCAGTTACCGAGAGCTTCAAACTGCTACCAATAACTTCTCCGTGAAACTTGGCCATGGAGGATTTGGGTCAGTTTATCAAGGTGTGCTTCCAGATGGAACTAGAGTTGCTGTGAAGAAACTGGAGGGCATCGGTCAGGGGAAGAAGGAGTTCCGAGCCGAAGTCAGCATCATAGGCAGCATCCATCACGTCCATCTGGTCCGTCTCCGTGGTTTCTGTGCTGAAGGTGTGCACCGGCTTCTTGCATACGAATACATGGCTAATGGGTCACTGGATAGATGGATATTTCCGAATAATAGAGAAGGTTTTCTTTTGGATTGGGATAAGAGATTTAACATAGCATTGGCAACAGCAAAGGGGTTGGCTTATCTTCATGAGGACTGTAATGTGAAAATTGTTCACTTGTGATATAAAGCCAGAAAATGTGCTTTTAGACGAAAACTTCACAGCGAAAGTCTCAGATTTTGGGCTTGCGAAATTGATGACAAGAGAACAAAGCCACGTATTCACTACACTTCGGGGCACAAGAGGGTACCTAGCACCAGAATGGATTACAAACTATGCCATATCAGAGAAGAGTGATGTGTACAGTTTTGGTATGGTATTGCTTGAAATCATTGGGGGGAGAAAAAATTTTGATCCTGTAAAGAGTTCAGAGAAAGCCCATTTACCTTCTTACGCTTTCAAAATGATGGAAGAAGGGAAATTGCACGAGATTCTGGATGTGAAATTACAATTTGACAAAGTAGATGAAAGAGTGTCAATCGCAAGCAAGGTTGCGTTGTGGTGCATCCAGGAAGATATGCATCTAAGGCCGTCTATGACAAAGGTTGTTCAGATGCTCGAAGGTCTTTCCGACGTACCTCAGCCTCCAACTTCTTCTCAACTCGGTTTTCGGCTTTATTCAAGTATCATCAAATCCATCAGTGAGGAGGGAACTTCTTCTGGACAATCTGATTGCAACAGTGATGCACTCCTTTCAGCTGTAAGGCTATCTGGGCCGCGGTAACATTTCTATTCAGTACAGACTACAGAGATGTTCTAGTTCTCAGTTGGGTTTCCGGCCATTATTCAAGTTTCAGACTGGCTAGGCACCATTCCCTATATGAAGGAATCTTGGATTCGATACTATGTTAGGCTCACAGCTGAAAATGGAGAGAAGGGTTTACTAGTTCTAGCCTTCTGAGGAGTTTGTGATGGTTTTTTGTATCATGTGTGCATTTCAGTCTAGGCATGAAAGCAGGAGTCTATGTTCATAAGCTCAGACGAGTTCAATCAAAACAGGGTCAATAGAAAGCTTCTTGCAATTTTGTATAGTCTTTGTTGCTTATAAGCTCAATTTAACATCAAATTTTACAGATGGAAAAAATGAAAAAGAGAAAAAAAAAACAGTTCAGATGTTGGCATTCTTAATCGATATTTTCTCTCCTATTTTTACACCTGATACAATTGGACAAGATTTTTTTTTTTTTTTTAATTTACGTGTAGAAAACCGTGGGATACCTAGCGTAAAATCTCCACGAACGAGTCAACTGTCCATAGGACATACCAAGATTAGCCATTGAGGCTCAAATCCGCAACCTCCCACTTCCTAAAGCGGGACACAACCTGTTGAGCTACACCCATGTGGGTAATTGTAAAGGAATGTTTCCCTCGTTATGTCATGCGATTCAATCTGTGTGTGTGATTTGGTCGTCTAAGTATTTATATTTTATGCCTGCGGAATGAATTTCTTTGACCAAGTAATACATCTTTTCAACTTTTAACTTGAAAATGTAGACCATTGTCATCAACGGTCTAAGAACAAAATTTAATGAACTTTTCAAAAAGTCTTCTTGATATTTTATGCAATTTTAAAATCCATAGACAGTTGAGACTTGAAAGAAATTTAAAAAAAATAAAACCCTCACACTCATGGAAACAAATATTTATACTTTTGAGATCATTAATTTCTCTTTTATTGGTGATTAGTGTTTATTTTATGCTACATGTCCAATACAATAGGTTCTGTCCACTTCCTTTGCCAAATTTAAACTATAATAAGACTTTTTTATTAGACAATTTTCAAAAATAAATTCATCATCCATTTGACAAAGTATAAAAACATAGTATTAGAAGATTGACTGAACAGGTTAACTCAAGGACTCTTGTTGCATGATAAATTAAACATACAAACAAGGAGCTTGTATCTATGGTCATAAATTCGATTGAGCTGACTAAACTAAACCGAGTTAATGATCAGTTTGACGAGTTTGAGAACCATTAATAAAAGGAATTTGATGAGTGAAAGTTGAGAGAACCCTTTCTGCAAATTTGTGCATGTCTCTTGCTTTACCTCTCCTTGCTCTCGCATGAATGTAGCAGCCTAGCAGGGCTCTTCACTTTCCTATTTTTTATTTCTCTTATTTCTGTTGAATTTTTATTTCTCTTATTTCTGTTGGATTGAGCAAACTTAATACTGTTGTTGAGTTAGATTTTATTGAAATTTATTAATGACTTCAAAAGACCTGATTTCACGCATTCCATTAGCTCTAAAACTTTTGACGTATTAATCATGTCCTTAACAATATATAATGTTTGACATCAGATTTTTTTTCTTGAATTTATATGTGGGGAAATGTGGAAAACCCAGTATAAAACCTCCACGAATGATACCCACTGTCCTTGGGGCAATGAGACCATGAGGACTCGAAACCTAACACTTCCCTTTTCCTGAGACGGTACCAATTGAGCTATATCCATGTGAGTCAAAAATTATTTTTTAAGCATGATCCTATTGAACAGATCCTGTTCAAGAAAGGTCACACATCAGATTTTTCATTTCTCCAAAATGCATACCATCTACTGTTGTGTAGTCACGGATTCTTTTCTTCCTTTTTAAAATCGTTCATCCCACCAATTCAATCTCACCCGTTTGTATCAGTATCAATGACAGCGGTTCACCGATTTGATCATTGCCAAAGTCAAGCATGGTTTTCTACCAATAATCCTTTAGTGAGTCTACTAATTTTAACCCATGGGCGAGTTTTAGTCCAATAATGAATTCACTTGTTGGCCAAGTTTAAAAAGTCAGTACGACTTAACTCTGCTCCTTCAAATGGACCCAACACAACAGGCCACAAAGTCTCCTAATTTAGTGTTAGTCTGTGGCAATGAAATCATAAATTGCCAGCCCCGAAAGAAAGCTTCCATGGAACTTAAATTCAGAACAGTAGAAAACTCAGCACCTTGCCCATTAAACACCCTTAGAAAATCTTTAGGATTTCTGATATAAATCAGCCCAAAATGCACGACACTGATAACAGAGCCTGTCAATAGAGCCGAACTAGTTAAACAGAGGATGGCAAAATGAAGAATTCGTTTCATAGATGATTTTGGACCAGTTGTGGTATTTCGTAAGATTTACAAAGCAACTACGCCATGGGCTTTTGTTAAATATAAACTGAACTGGAGTAAATGGATTTGAACAAATTTGCTGGGGGAACAAGACCAAAAATGGAAGCCCATCAATTTCATTACACAGACCTAAATCTAAATACAGTCGAAAAACCTAAGCAAAAAGCAATGACCACACAATAAGCATCATCTATGAACCTTCTTATTTCTGAATTTTCTCATCAGTTTCAGTCGAAGCAATTCTCCATTTCCTATTGTCATCATCACACAAGCAGCCTTTGCCCCATCTATAGAATTGTCCTTTCTTTTTTTGAATTTACGTGTGAGAAATCCAACATAAAACCTCCACAGGTGATACCCACTACCCTTAGAGCACACCAAGTGAGGTCATGGGAGCTCGAATTTAGCACCTCCCGCTTCCTGAGACGGGATATTACCAATTGACTACTCCCATGTTGAGATTATCAGTTGAGTTACACCCACGTTAGAAATGTCCATTTTACTGCAATAATTTATATAACCAATGGGGCTAAAGTTTTAATGATGCTTCTTTCATATGTATTTTATCATTGCACTTGGAAGTTGCTGAGTATGATGTGTTACCGATGAACTTCCATTGATTCATTTATTAAAGCCTTCAGTTAGATTTATTTCTCACATCAATATTTAAAATAAAATAAAATAAATAACATCCAGATTAGCTTCGGATGCATCAGAATGACCCAATTCACTTTGTTGGGTAAACCAAACTTCTGGTGGCCAATAGCTCGCAAGCAAAAGAACAGTGAAAAAGAGCTGATGAAAGGTCCGGTGGCTAGAATCTCCCAATCTATTTTCACTGGAATTTCCTATACATGATGGTGCCTCTGAAATATCATATGGACAATTGGATAATAAGCCTGTACAAGGTTACTATGCACATCCTGAGGCCAACATTCGTGTGTAAGGCAGACAGCTTAAAGACTGCAGCTTCTTTGAAAACTTGAGATATCCATTAGAAGATCAGACAAGTTAGACCAAAGGGGTGATCTGAACATCTGAGATAGAATGTGATGAGATACAAGTGCACAAGTGAGAATACAATCGCAGCAGAAGAATCTTGCATTGTCAGTTGCATCTAAACTGACACATCGAATGTCAAAACTAAAAGCTCTTCACCCTACATATTTTAAGGTTGATCTAAGTTCTTGATAGATGCAGTTTCTCACACTACATCTCTGTCATTTGTATAGGAATGCCTTCGAGTTCAACAGCAGGAAGCCCAAATGTAGCTCCAATGGATTCAAAAATTCCAGATACAGTATAACTTGTGCTTATTTGGTAAAATTGATGGATACTAGAAAATTTCCAAGATTAGTTCTAATAGTTTTGCCACTGATAAAGACTTGTAAAAACACTTCCTATTAAGACAATGGAAGAACAGTAGGATTGCTACAGAACTACCTATTTAATGAAAAAGAGAACTAAACCCATGCCTTTCGGACAGGTCTGGTCCTAGTAGGGTCACCCACTTACGTTAAAGGGAACACGATACTTCAGTTATCAGATGAATCAAAATCATATAACCTAGTCAATGTCCAAATGAGGCACATTACCTGATGGCCTTGGTGATTATTATAGTGAAATTGGTAGGGGGAAAAAAAGATTAATCTACAGTTTTCGTATCTCAGAATGAGTAAGCTTGACAAAGCCTGCAAGACATTCCATATACATTGAGGTAATTGAAGAGTCCCAATTAGCTAGATCTTACTGACCACAAATTCCACAATCCAACAAGCAATTTTGCTCTGTTGGCCTGATGAAGGCATAACTGTATTCAGTGGCTACTGGAGCCCACTCTAAATGACACAAGCTACCTAGCAACTGTCCATCTGAATTCTGCAAATGGAAGAGGGGGTTAAATGTGACTCACATTGAACTGTTACTCCCCAAATTTTGGATGGTGATCTAAATTTGAATTACACAACTAAGAAAAAGGTGGCCAAATGTGACCGACATGGAAAGTGTTACTTCCCAAATGCTGGGTGGTGATCTAAGCCTGAACTCTGTTATGCAGACTCGTTCACAGGATCATTATCCATTAACTGCAGTAAATCCTCCACATCAAACATGTTCATTGGGAGATCATCAATAGTCCCTTCTCTCACTTCTAACTCTGTTTTATTCACAGGAGCTTCCATGCTTGACATTGTTCCATCACCTCCAAAATCAGATTCACAATTAGTCCTTGAATCCTCTTGTTTGGATTCCTTAGAACCCAAACCCTTAGAGTGGTGTGAGGTGGTTGTGGGCTCAGATGACGTCACTGGTGAACCTTTTTGGTTGCTACATTCTGGGTGACAATCTGGGAGATTGAGTCGTGCAGAAGGGCCATACATAGCCCTTGCAGCTTCATCATAAGCTAGAGCCGCCTCTCGTGCATTTGAGAATGTGCCAAGCCAGAGATGACCTCCTTTTGGTTCTCGTATCTCAGCAACCCACTTCCCCCAAGTGCGTTGTCTCACTCCTCTATAGTTGTTGCAGGAGTTCTCAGGTCCTCCTTTCCCTTTCATGCAGCCCTTCTTTGCGCCTTTGGCATGCGTCTTCCTGACTCGTTTGTCATCATCTTCAAGATGGTCATGCTGGCTATTAATCTCTTTCCACCTTTTGAGAGTCTCTTCTACGGATTTGCTTACCCTGCGTCTTCTTTGCACTCTCTTGCTAAAAATTGAGATGCAGATTAATATAAGAATGGAAAGGGTAGCACCAAATAATGATGATGAGAAAGTAAAATGAACAGAGAAAGAGAAAATGAACCATAACAGCAAGTCAGCAACTCAAAATATAAAAAAATACAGACACTGGGGAAAGTTTAATTGTATTTCAAAACCGTAAGGGCATAATTGTGTACATTATTTTCCATAGATATTGATTTCCTTGAGGATTCCTTTTTCCATAAAAAATGAAATTTATATAATTTGACTTCCATGGTTATCAACTTCTATTGTTTTGTGCAACAAAAAACTTTCCATTCTTTCATCGAGTGGGTGAGGCATAAGTTATAACTTGATTGCACCTTATTCTAAATGACAATGATGGTGATGATAGCAGTAGTAGTAGTAATAGTATATGGTTATATTAAACTATGTTTTACTTAAATAGTAATGATGTAAGAAAGAGTTCATTGGGCCAAGTTTTGGCCTAACCCTCCTCGATCTGGATAGGAAAATTCATAAGCTAGTTGGGTCACGCCAGTTCATGGGTCAAGCGTGTTTCAACATGAGATACAGGATACTGAATTTGGTTAGGTTGGACTATGGGACATAAGCGAAGTCACGGATCAAATCTCAGGTTAGGTTAGTTGAACATAGTTCATGTGTTGGTTTCATTGAGTCATGGATTAGATGATGGATCGATTCATTCAGGTCGACTGGGTCATGGATTGGATCATGGGCATGGATTGAGTTGTATGTGGTGCCTGGGTTGGATCCTAGGTCATGGATTTCGTTAAATCCGTTGACGGGTTAGGACATGAGTCTTGAAATCTACGAGTGGACATTGCTCCCACTCCTCTCCTAAGAATCCATTTCGTGGAAAATGACCAAGCTGTTTTCCGATCCCTGACCAAGAAATCCATTTTCTAACACTTTCCAAAAAAAAAACAAGCCATGAAAATCACTTCCATGGAAAAGATTAACATGGAACAATATTTCCACAAAAAAATTGCAGAAAAACATGCCTAATTCAACATTTTATTTTCCTAACCCTAACTTAACGCTAATTAAATACTATCTTCTTCTTATTATTCTGAATAAATTACACCGATTCAAATCTTTTTCTTCTTCTTAGCAAAACCCCAAACAAACGCCAAGTAAAAATTTCTAAAAACCCCCAAAAGAACACCGATTCAAATCTCTTCTTCCAGAATACCAAAACCCATCTTTAGAAAAAAAAAAATGAAAACAAAAACCCACCGATTCCAATTAAAAGAATAAGAAACTAATTCAATTCAAACAATAATTAGTCCATACCTTTCATTCTCCATCGTAAATTCCAAAGACGTTTCTCCTCTGTTTCGATTCTTACGTGGGTTTCTTCTCTTTTCGATCCTTCTTTCTTTCTCGCAAACAAGATCGACTGGGAGAAAAGAGAAAAAAAAAAAAAAAAGGAGAATTCTTTCCCGCTCGGTTACTTATAGACTTGTAGTCGTAGATGATGTTTGATTTAAGAGCGTAGTTCCGCGTTCGCGAACGCGATTTCCGTATGTCGGTGATTCAACCGACCCTCTCTCCCCACATCGACTTCCTACTCGTGCTCGTGGAATCAAAATTAAGAAACTTGAAGGGTTCATCATTTAAAATTAAATATATTTATATATATATATATATATATAGTAAGTTTTATAAAACTATTGTAACTTACCATTAAATAAATCAGATAATAAATATTCAATTATAAAATCTATATAATTTATTACACCTCTTTTATTTGGTTTATCTAATAATAAATCTAACAATTTCACAAGACCTAAAAAATATATAATCTTTATATTTAATACTTAATAAGATAATTCACTATTTTTTCCTTTAATATTAGATATAAATAAGAATAAATGCATCATATTAGCCGAATTTTATACTCTTTACTCTTAGTCTTTAGCCCAGTAAAGTACGACATGGGAATGAATAGCCACATTAAAAGATTGAAAAACTCATATTAATGTATTAAATTGATATTATTAATCTTTAATTATTAATTATCACATATTATCTAATATGTATAGGGGTTTTTGGATAATATTTGTAGGGGTTTATTTGTAAAAGTTAAGAAAATCTCTTATAAAATGACGTTAGATGGGAAGTGAGAGGGGTCTTCCTTATTTTTCCGCAAACTTGTAAATTGTGAGAGAAAGAGAAGACGACTTAGAGAGAGGAGATCAACTTATTTATTTTTTAACTTTTTTCAATGATAATTAGAATTTCATTGTTGTTTATCAATTTGTTGATGTTTGGTTGGATTGAAATAGAGTTTTATAGATTGGTTGAAATGGGCCTTTGTATTCAAACCCAGTCAGGCACCGAATGAATCTCATCCGATTGATTTCATTTGATGGATTTCATTGTTCGTCAGAGTCGTTGTTGCAGCCAGGGGTCAAAAAATCGGCTCGGCCGATATATCGGCCGATATGTAAATATCGGCCGATATCCGATACGGACGATATATCGGCCGATAATTTTATCTCTCATACCGATATCGACATTTTCTCTCTCCTCCGATATCGGAACCGTGAAAAAACCGCAAAAAACCGCAAAAAACCGTGGACACCCTGAGAACCGTAAACCCTGAACCGCAGAAAACCGTGGAAAACCACGGAAAACCGCGAAAAACCGCTAATACCCCTGAGAACCGTAAACCGCGTAAAACCGCGGGAAACCGCGGAAAACCGCGAAAAACCGTGTAAAAACCGCGAAAAACCGTATCGGTGTTTTAAATTTTTTTTTTTTTTTAAATACCGATATTTTCGAATATCGACCGATATTAGGGCCGATATTGGGGACCGTTTATCGCCCATATCGGCCGATATTCCAACTGTACGGCCGATACTTATCGTATCGGCCGATATTTCAAGGTTTCAAAAAACCGATATATATCGGCCGATACGATATGTATCGGCCGATATTTAAACCTTAGGTTGCAGCATTGGTGGCAGCTGCCTCCCGGATATTGAATCATAATATATTTATCTATAATTAAAAATTGTGTACTTTGAGGGCATTGGGCTACTTAGGGGCCAGCCCAATCCAATTTTACATTGGGCCTTATTTAAAAATTTGGATCAAGCCTGAAACCCACTTATATGGGACAACATTGGGCACATGTAACCCAAAGGGGTTGGAGTGATGGCCAGAAACCCGCCTCAGGAAGCGGAAGTCTTAAGTTTAATCTCCACTCTACTTTAAAGGGTCACTTCCCATCGAGTTATCTGGTGTGTAACAACCCGACCCGTGAACAGGGCTTAGGGTCCAACTCAGTCTGAAATTGTTCGCTCTAGGTTTAAAAACATGGCCCTCACAGTTTTGCCTTTGAGCCTGGCCCAAAACGTGTCACACCTGAGTGAAAGGGGATACCACTTATAAACCCCATCAAGAAGTTCCTCACTTCCGATGTGGGACTCCGCAAAGTTCTCACACGCCCAACCACTGTTGGGCTGTCGCATCCGACCGGACCACAATGCTGGTCCGACCGACGGGTTCCAGTTTCACTTGGATCAGCCTCTCTAGAGCTTGACCTGTGGCTCATGGGTCAGAATATCATACAGTATAGATAACTAGAGTATATACTTATGAGAGTAAAAAATCTTTCAAATCCTATCATCATTTCATTTCATAAAACATCATGCCTAAATGAGATTTTAAAGTAATGTAAAATTCACCATTGTGCATATAATTATTTTACAAAATATATGGATGTTATATAAAATGCTGACATGTAATAAGATATGGCTAATTTGTAATGGCCAGTAAATTGTAATCTTAGAGTCCAGAGATCCAACACTTGCCACAAGGCAAAGTACATAAGTAAATCTATATTAAGTTTTAATTAAAAAAACTGATATTTATTAAAATATTAGGGCCAACAACAGTGTCAATCTTCAAGTTTAGACTTTTAGTATGGTTAAGCTAAATTTGTTTTAAGATATCTTTGATTCCATTAAAAAGATGTCCTTCCTTCTACGATTCTTCTCTTTTATATATATAATTATTTTCAGCAGTGTATTTCAATTTTTTGAAAAAAAAAATAAGAAACATATTTTAACATGGTCTTGTGAACAATTATAATGTCTATGTCCACAAGTAAAAGAGTAGACAGATTTCTACTAATATAAAGGAGAGAATAGTGAAAAATTATTGCAAGTTCAAAACAATATTTAAAGGTAACTTTAATAATTTTACTTATAAAAAAATTAACATAGTTATCTTCACAGAGGCATTTTAACCCTTCACAACAGATTCATTTCTTCAAAATTTATACTCCCTCTGTCCCAAATTAGTTGTCCTATATGGATTTTGAAACTGTCCCAAAATAGTTGTCTCATTTAGTATAAAATGTGTTGAAAATGGATGAGATCACATGGAATGCTAGCCTTAAATAGAGAGTTTCTTAAAAAATACAAATTTTCAAATGAGACAATTAAAATGGGACGGAGGGAGTATAATTTAATTTTAACCCTTTTTAATGTAAAAGTACAAGATTCTAAAATTTCTAAAAGATATTTTTTAACTTTTCCGAACAAAGGAACAACCCAACTAGAACTTTCTCACAAATAAAATTATTTGTGAAGAAGATCATTAATATTTTCATATCATAAATGTACAGACATATTTTAAAATTTCAAATCTCACCAATAAATAATAAAGATAAAAGCCTTGACTTTATTATTATCGTTGACAGGTCTTTTGCATTTGATCATTTATCTATATTAAAATAAAAAACTGAAACAAAAACAGCAAATCATGATTTGCCAACAATTATAATTGAATACGGCAGCCACACAAAAAGATAAGGCAGAGAGAAGCAATTACATGCATTAAAACCTCTAATAAAGATGAAAAGGCAGACAATATTTCTTTTTCAGCCCAGAGATGGGAACAACTGAATGAGAGAGTATTGTCCTCATTGCCTCTTGATTTTTAATGGAAGGACCTTCCAAACTCCTATTCAGATTTAGCCCACTTCAGAAAATTATATGGTTTATTGTTATATGCTTTTATTTTTATTTTTTAGAAAACATGTCTATCATCACTTTATATTAAAAGTGAGACTAATCCCACAAATATATTTAAACCTCCCACAAATACAAGATGCGAAAATGATTCACAAAAGTTCATTAGAAGAGTTATTAAGCAAGTAGATAATAGTGTTGTATGTATTTATTTGTTCCTATCTGATATTATGTCATGGTTCTTTTTCTTCACCAGTTGAGAGTTATGACAGTCAACAGGATCATTGTCATGTTATAGACACAGATCACTAAAGAGTTATATCTTCGGTCGACTGGTTATTATTTCCCTTTTTGACTTCTTTTGTTTGCTTTTTTGAGTTTTGTCTTGTAGAAATTAGATTCAATGAGATTTTTCAAGGAGCAAGGAAGAACTTTTTGACAGAAGATGTAGTTTCAGTTTATGCACAGTAAAGTGAGCAAAAACCATTTTATAAGAAACTAGAAACTCAACTTGTAAAAAACCTTATAGGTTGAGAAACTTGTCCCTGTCAAACTGAGCTAAGCTGACTCGACTCAGCATTTAGGTCAAGTCTTATCAAGTTTTAAACATTAGAACAAAGAAGGAATTGACACACAACCTACCTTGATGTAACACGTTGGTTCTAAGAAACTTCCCTTATATGTTTAATTAATAATATAATATGACAATCAAATTCATCAAAAATTTACAATAGTTCAATTGATTGTCTTATGTCATAGGAAAAGATAGGTTATAAGTTCAAATTCTTATGGTCTAATTTTAGTGTGCTCTAAGAGAGTGAGCTCACCTATAAAAATTTTATATTGAGTATTCTGCAGTCGTCTCTTATATGTAAATTAAGAAAAAAAAAAACACAAGCAATTACAAGGTATAATTGATAATATTTCAATTGGTGAGATAGTATTTTTGTCACAACTCAAAAGTATTTTTTACTGCATACAAAATCATGCTATAAAACATGACCCCTGTTTTAAGTTTTTAAGCGTTATAGTTGGAGCCGTTGATTTCATCTATTTAAAATCAATTTTACTAATTAAGATCAGTTTTTTGAGTCATCTTCCATTTTATTATATCAAAATCATGCATTCTATGACCTTATAATTATTGTATCCTTCTTTGCTCCTCCTAATTAAAATTTTGAAAGTCTACCTATCCTTAACTTTTTTTTTCTTTTACTTATATCCTTTCAATTATTATCATTAGATTTTAAACTTTTAATCTTCTCATGTATTTGTTTATAAGATTGGAACATTGAACTGTTATTCTCGAGCTCGTGCTTAATTGGCTGGCGATTCACCTGAGCATTTCTACCGGCAAGGGGGAAAAAAAAAAAACCTTGCATGCCCAGCATTGAATGAGCTGTTCATATTTGGGGCAGCAGGCCGGGCAGAAGAAAGCCAGAATGGGGGCATCAAATAAGAACTGCTTTCCAAATTCAACAAGGCAGACGTATCCAAGGGGTCAAAAATTTGATATTTTGCTTACTGAATTCGATACAGTTTGACAAATATGTATAATATTGGTTAGAGAGAGAAAAATTTAATTGATATGGTTGAGATTTCGGCTGATTTTTATTTTTTATTTAAAAGAAATTAAACAAATATTGGTTTTGGCTCAGTCATTATCTCGACCTATATTTATATTTTTTTATTTTTTTTAAAACAGCTTTTTTATTTTTTTAAATGAAGTTTTTCAAAAAAAAAAAACCACCGAGATTTTCAAAAAGAAAATGAGAAGAGAGAAAAATCTCGGCCCGAATTTTCGACCCCTGATCCAACCTGAAACACAACAAATATTAAGTTGAGGAGTATAAAAAACTATCTTTGAAACCCAACGTTGGGTATCCGAGCTGGTTGTAAGCCACTGATTTCAGTGTTGAGGTGACGCGTTCGAAACCTTGCGGCTGCAACCGAAGATATACTGTGTGGGTGCGGTGTGCCTTCCCTAGAGTTTTGGGAGATCTAATCAACTAACATAGGCGGATCCCTCTGGCAACATGACCTCAGACTGTCGAAGGGTTGATTGAGGTTTCCCTAGGGATATAAAAAAAAACCTATCGTTGACGTTTGAGGTTGAAGGTATGCCACATGCCTCTGGTGTTTTGCACTATCTTCCGAACCACACAAAATCTCAATTCTGGGGCTGAGTCCCAAGCAGGAAGTGAGTGTGTGAGGGTGGCAGGCCAGGCCAACGTGGTCCCATACCAGCCAGCATCACCAGTTCGACCACCACTGCTGCAGCATCCATCATGGCTTGTTAAGATCAAATGGATGCTGCTTCTCCAAGTAACTCACATGTGACCATCATTTCCTTCACAGGTTGACCATGTGAGGTCCATCCATGACACCAAACATGGGTCCTGCTTAATGGGTCTCATAATTAATTGATAAAACACATATTCCCTTGTTAGATTTTATGAAGCATGATTATCAGATATTTTATGGTGATCTCATCTCTACTCCGGCCGTCTTCTTCTTTATTGTTTTATCTTTGAGCATAAAGGATCTAGTTGAATCCGTTGAAGTACCGAAAGAGAATAACGTAAAATCTTTATGTATTTGTATGTATTTGACCTGTGTTTTGTTCTTCCGACTATTATTTGTGTGCTTCTATTCCCAACATCTTTTTCTTTATTTTCATTTTCTGCTCTCTATGCCCTAGGCCATAAGATTATACATGACTGATCAACAATGTACCATCATTATCATCATCATCATCATTATTTAAATTAAAATTTTATCTTAATTGTATTCTTTATTTGACTCTATTATAAATTATACGGTCAAACAATCTACTATCTACCGTACCTTTCTTTTTCTCTTTTTTCCATATTTTCAGTAGACTATTCCACCTACTTATTTGATTCTATTTTGACACTACGATTTTCCAAATTTAGGTTGTGTCCCGAATATTGTCTAGACAATTTATTTTCTTTTAACTCTATATCCACTAAACTTTGTACAAAATCATGTTATATCTTTATCTCTATAGTAGATCAAATAGAAAATACAGCACCCATTAACATAATCTAATACAGAAAGAAGGCCAAGTATTCCAAGGCCTGGATCGTAGAATGTAGGAGATATTTATGGGCTGTAGTCCCATCACTCACAGCAAAGGTCATATAGCTCCTCTTTGTATGATTATTTATATGAAAGTGAGTCAGAAGTTGACAACTGATAGGGACAACTTTTCGATATCAGTGTTCCTACCCTTTGTTCTTAATTCCTTCGGTTGGCAAAAAATGTGCAAACCAATAACCAAGCCTTCCTTACCCAAACTTTTTAAAAAGAGAAAAACATTCTCATAAAGTATAAAATAAGGCTCGCGAGAGACTTAGGAACAACAAAACAGCTTAAAGCCCGTAGTCCCAGCCAGGCAAACAAAAGAATTTTGGGATAAATATGTTTTTTTATAACACGAGTATCATCATTTTAGAAGGTGAAACTAATTTTACAGACATATCTAAACTTCTTAATCTATATACATTGGTTAAGTCTAGAGGAAGTAATCCATTGAGATTGAGTGTGTAATGAACTGAAGACCACACTTGATAAGACAGACATCTTGACCCTCATGTCAATCTCTTGAGATTAACCGAAACAATATTTGTTTAAATTTTTTTCTATCTTTTAACACGAGGGTGGCTCATTTCTCTATTATCAGTAGATATAACTCTCTTCACATTATTGAGGAGGATTAATGGTTATATGGTCTGTTTATAAGTTCAACGACTCCATCCAATGAAAGAATGGAAGCTAAATCAAGTTTTAGACATGTACATGGGCCACTTTCAAGTACCCTTCACGAAAACGAAATAAAGAGAGGTAGACAGTGACTGAAGCGAGGGCTTCTTTCTAAGTTTCAACTACTCTAGAGAGTTTAGCCGCTAAGTGATCAACTTGTTGCTAAATTTAGACTTAAGCAACTTAAACCTAAATTAATGATTGTTTGGTAATATTTGTGTATATGTGGGTATGGGTGAGTGAGTGCAAGCTTCTTTGATTCTGAAAGGAAAAGAGAGAACACCAGTATAGGAGTTTCAATGAAAAGATATATAATTAATAATCATGTCTTAAGCATTAAGATTTGGAATTGAAATCGTTCATTTTGCATGTTCTTCAATCGGAATTTCTGGTGTGGATATTCTATCCAACTAAGGCTTTGTGCATAGAATAAAAACTTTAGAACATAGGTAAATAAGAATTTACATAATTTCACTTTCAGCTAAAAAATTTGAACAACCAAATAAATACTTAAGCTTTACGCCTATATTCATAACAGTAAATTACATTCATTAAATTTGTAATGAACAAAATAGATATTTCGGTTCTAGTAAGAATTGATATCCTGTATTCAGGAAAATTGATTTCACCTCTAATTTAGAATGAGAATACCTCACAACAATTTAAAAAAATCTACTACAATTTAATTTCTCAATACGAGAATTAATTTTTTATATTTTTATATTTTATTTTTATTTTCTTCGTTCCACCATCATTTCCTCCACATAATGTCTATATATGTGACCATTTTCTCTAAATTTTCCAAGTGTGTAACAGATCAATCTCACTCAATTTTACACTGGTCTTTTGATCTCTGCATTGAATAATTGGTACTTTGAATTTGAATCTACAGTGTCACTGTGACATATGTTCACTTTAACTTAATAAATTGTATTTATTTAAATTAGAATACTTATCTTTAAAACTTCAAAGTAAGTGAAATTGCAGATATTCATTTGGTATCCATTTATCTTGAAATAAAATGGTGGGTCCATTTCGGATCTATGGTGCACGTATCAACCACAGATACCGTGAGACATCCCATGTGATGAAATGTGTATCTTAATTCTTAAATGAGAAGTGTACAAAAGCTGTAGTATAACAGATAGGTTGTATTATTATTATTATTATTATTATAGACAGTTATATTTTACTTAAATTATTAAAGTTGCTCTAAAATGTTTCTATTACATTCATTTTTAATCTATTTTAATGTTATTTTATTAATTCATTTGAAATATACATTTCTATTAAAATGATGTTATATAATTTAATTTTTTTAATTTATATTGAAATGACATGCCATAATGTTTAATGTGGCATTAGACAATGTATGGATCGATCATCCAAGTACTCTCTACTGCCATGTTTTTGTCGGTTCATGTATTCATGTTGAGGTTGTGATAGTTTGAACGGTGAGATCCACGTTTTCAGAAGAGAGAGCTGACTAAACAGTCCAAATATGGTGGGCCCGCATTGCAGGGCCCCCACTTAAAAAGCCAGCCCAACAAGAGAACAAATAAAGGCCCGATAGATGGGATGCTCGAAAATGAGAGAACACATGAGAATGGCCAAGGACCCACACCTCCCACACATTAGCCAACAAAACGCGAATATTGGAAACTCCTAGTGTGGAACACTCTAGATAACACAATCATGTGCCTAAGAAAAAAGAAAATGTTTTATAATATATTTGAAAATTATAAATAAAGTTATTGAAATAGAAATTTATACTTGTATAGCATTTAAGGTAGTTTTATAATTAATTGTAATTAACGAAGGTGTAAAAGGCAATATAGACACCGACACTTTCTGTTAGCAGACACCGATTTCCGAAAATTGAGTGGAAATTACCATTCTGCCCTTTCCGCGCGAAATCGTGCGATCGGTGCTGCAACGCCATTTCGCGTCGATCGATCGATCTAAGGCGTATACGCTCGATCTGAGGCGTATACGATCGATCGATCGATTCGACAGTTCATTTTCGAATCGATCGATCGATCATAACACGGGTTTCAGTCGATCGCACGGTTCCATGGGATCGTGCGATCGATTTTAACTGAGACGTCGACGGTTTGACAGTCGACCGCTCCCACCAAGATCGATCGCACGATTGTATCTGATCGTGCGATCGACTGTGACCCATTCAAAGATCGATCGCACGATCACATACAATCGTGCGATCGATCTTCTGTTTGGGCAAGATCGATCGCACGATCACATACGATCGTGCGATCGATCTTGAGATGAGAGGTCGACTGTCTGACAGTCGAGCTCTCAGTTAAGATCGATCGCACGATCACATACAATCGTGCTATCGATCTTCTGTTTAGGGCAAGATCGATCGATCGATGACTTTGATCGTGCGACCGATCTTAACTGAGAGGTCGACTGTCAGACAGTCGACCTCTCATCTCAAGATCGATCGCACGATCACATATGATCGATCGATCGATCTTCTGGTTAGGGCAAGATCGATCGATCGATCACTGTGATCGTGCGATCGATCGATCAGCTATATATATAACCGATCGATCCTTTCGCCCTTTCCTGCGATTCAACCCTCGAAACCGAAGACCCTTTCTCTTCTTCTTGTCGAACGATCGATCGACCCTTTCCTCTTCCCCAAATCGAGCGCACGATTCTCCAAATCGTGCGATTTGCCCTCTCCGGAAACCCTTTCTTTCTCCGATTTCATCTTCGGATCTCCGATTTGCCCTATCCGGAAACCCTCTTAATTCATCTTCCTCGCCGGATTTCCGGAAACCTTCCCCCTTTTCTTGCCTTTCTCAGATTTTGTCTTCCTCGCCGGATTTCCTTCACACCTGTCACGCCCCGACCCAAAATCGACACGTGACGCAGAAAATTTTTCATTTCTCCAAATAAATAATAGTTACACATGGGAATCACACGTGTTAACACACAATAATAATTTCATATCTTTTTAGGGAAGTAAGATTCCTACCGAAATTTCGACAGAGTCTCCCCTAAAAACTGGGCTATTGGGCCAATCATAGCCTCTACTATTAATCCACCTGTTCAACATAGTAAAAGAATGTACAACCATTCACATCCAACCACAATAGAGATTACCTTCTCAAAGTTTAGAAGGTTCAAATAAGTTTTCAAAACATTAAACATATTTTTAATGATAATTATACATGGTTCATCTTCTAATTTAACAAAAATACACATAACCTTGTAACCAAAATGACAAAATCTCAAAATGACAGTCAAGTGAGTGTTAGATCAACAAGGTATGTAGTCTATGGACGTCCTCTTGGTCCCTCGGACCCCGCCGGAGCAATGGTACCTGAAATTGCAAGGAGGTGAGCAGAAACAAGCTCAATGAGGAAATACATGCATGCTACACACTAACGAACTCACAACATATAATGTATGTAATGGAGGATGTAATCCATATTGTACTACGTAATCATATTACCACATCATCATTATGGGAACTACTCCCCTCTTAAAAGAATTTTACAATGGGACGGGTGGTCATCACAAGCAATATACCTCAACTCCGAACATGACTTAGGGCCCACGACTTACTAAGCGGGTGACTCACGCATAGCGTGTCCATGTCAACCTCGCCCTGCGTCCCTTCACCTCATGGATGATTCAGTCAAATTCTAAGGTAATCAAATCACGACTTACGGAGCTAACACCATCCCCCACAGGATGAATGTATATCTAGCCCTGCGTATCCAAGCACATCTGAAGTGCTAAATAGCCGTGAGAGCGCCCTACAACGCATAACATGTGAGGGACCTACTCCTCAACGGCAACCCTACGAGACCCAGTCTCTGTAGCCGATGCCACCATCCCAATAAGGATACTAAGATAATATCGTTTTCATTATCATCCCAACCCCCGCAAAGGAATTGAGTATTCACAATAGTAGGAATTCCAAATGGGGTAAGGTTCACTTTACTACCCCATGATCCATTCTCACCCTAGCATCATTAAATTGTTCATGTCCAATAAGTACATATTTCCTAACTCACTAATATTAACCTATCTTAGGTTAGATGTGAGTACACAATACACATGAATATCAACCTCAATATAGATGAGCTCTCAAACACACCAAGCTCATACAAACACCTTTAAGCAAAGCATGATAATATACATAACCGATTTCATAAGTTCATACATTTAAATTTGTCTTATTTAGATTAGTCTTGAGAGGAGAGTAATCTCTTATGCTTGGGACACTCAATTGGACCCACACAACCTCTGTTACATCATCCTTGCAATTTGGGTCCAATATTCATCCAACCCATGGGGATTAGCACAATTTGCCCCATAATTCTTCCTTTTAAAATCAAATCCACCTTTCATTAGCAAACAACCAAATAGCCCTCCATAGAGTCAATTTCCATTCAACACATTATAATCATCATCACTGCACATAATACAAAAATAGCAACACCATGTATCATAAAAATATTATCTCTAATTAATTATTTACATCTATCATAAATATAACATCATCATACATTTAATTATAAAAATGCATATAAGGATCTCTAAAAAGCATAGAAATCTCTAAATATCCAAATAAGTGGGTAGCTTTCCTCACCTTAAGTTTTTATGAGGTGCCGGTTTGATTTTCGACTAGATCGGCTTCGGGGTTCGGATTAGGGGGCTCTAATCAACATAAAAACACAAATAAAACTCATTTAGTGCATTAATCTAAGACCAACTAGTGTTTAAAAGCAAAACCCCCAAATTATTTGTCCCCATTTGGATTTTTAGACCAAAGAGCAACTCCATGCAAGCTCAAGCTTAGGAGAAACCCCAAATTTCTCCAACCTTGGTGCTCCAAATCATCCACATAAGAGATTTCCCCCAAATTTTACTTTTCCATAATCCATAACTCATTTTCCCTCATTATCCATACCCAAGCAAAACTCCAAATTAGAAAATCCTAATTTTTTCCATGGGGTTCTCTCCAAACAAAACCCATTGACCATTTCAAGTGTCATTCTCACTACATCTCATAAAAGCCCCATCAAAGAAGAGGAATGAGAGTGAGAAGAGATGAAAACCTTACCTTGAAGAAGAGAAAATCCACTCAAAAGGAAGCTTGGGATGAGATTTCTTCATTTCCATACATGCTAGGGTTGAGAAGATGGTGAAGAAAGGGAAAGTCAAGCATATGCATCGGTGGATGTGGAGGGGTTGGGAAAAGGAGATAAAAGGAAAGTAAAATAAAAGTAAAGGGTGTAGGAGTTGGGGGTTTTAAACACCCCAACCTAAAAATATCATTTTGTCGGTCGGTCCGACTCCACCAAAATCAAATAAATTAAAAACTTATTTTAATTTTTATTTTCCAACTCTTTTCTGACGGGGTACTATCTACAGGCCACGTGTGCTTAGGTGGGACCCTCAGATGCACCTCACACGTGAAATCCCTAAAATTACATCATAAATCTATTAATTGAAGGGCCAGCCCATTACATCCTACCCCCCTTAAAATAAATTTTGTCCTCAAAATTTAAAACAATCAATAAATCAAACCTGAAGGATCGAAAAGTTGTGGGTACAGCTCCCTAATCGTGGACTCAAGCTCCCACGTGGCGTTCTCAGCTCCACGATGTCTCCATTCAACTTTGACCAAAGGAATGGTCCGTTGTCGGAGTTTCTTGAATGCAGTCCCTGAAATTTTGATGGGACCTTCTTCGAACGTTACATCCTCATCGAGTTCCACGTCAGTCCAATTAATCACATGTGCTGGATCAGGTATATATTTTCGAAGCATCGACACATGAAATACATTGTGGATTCGGGCAAGCTGTGGAGGCAATGCCAGCCGATAAGCCACCTCGCCAATCCGCTCTAGAATCTGAAATGGGCCTATGAACCTAGGGGACAACTTTCCCTTGCGCCCAAAACGCCTTATCCCATGCCGTGGGGACGCCCGTAAGAATACATGATCGCCAACAGCGAATTCTAAGGGTCGTCGCCTACGGTCTGCATAACTCTTTTGGCGACTCTGCGCTGTCAAAATGCGTTGTCTGATGATTGCGACCTGATCAGATGTCTGTCTTACCATGTCGGGGCCCAACAAGGTTTTATCTCCCACTTCTGACCAACACAAAGGAGATCGACACGGTCTCCCATATAATGCCTCATAAGGGGCCATCTGAATACTTGATTGGTAGCTGTTGTTGTACACAAATTCTACCAGGGGTAAGTGTTCTTCCCAATTCCCTCCTAAGTCCATTACACATGCACGTAGCATATCTTCTAGAATCTGGATGGTCCTCTCTGATTGACCGTCGGTTTGCGGATGGTATGCTGTACTAAAACATAACTGAGTTCCTAATTCCCTCTGCAAACTCTGCCAGAATCTTGAAATAAACCTTGGATCTCTGTCTGAAACAATAGAAACTGGTACCCCGTGACGAGCCACAACATACTTGATGTACAACTTACTCAGTGTTTCCATCGTGTCTGTCACCTTCATGGGTATAAAGTGGGCTGATTTGGTCAATCGATCCACAATCACCCAAATTGAATCTTGCCCCCTAGGTGACCTTGGTAATCCTGTTATAAAATCCATGGTAACGTGTTCCCATTTCCATTGTGATACTGGAAGGTTCTGCATTTCTCCGCCAGGCTTTTGGTGTTCAGCCTTAACTTGCTGACATGTCAAACATTGACGGACACACTTAGCCACATCCCGTTTCAAACCTTTCCACCAGAATTGTCGTCTGATATTCTGATACATCTTATTACGACCTGGGTGTACAGCAAATCGAGAATGATGAAATTGGCGAAGTACCTCATCTCTACACTGGTCTGTAGTTGGTACAAACAGTCGCCCCTGAAGGATCAACCCACCATCTGATCTAACTGCCCAACCAACAGGGCCTTGTCCTTGAAGCACTCTCTGTCTCAAATCTGTAGCCAATGGGTCAACTCGTTGTGCTTTTAGTACCTTATCTACCAACATCGGCTGCACAACTAAATTCTGCATCCAAACTGAGTTACCATGCTCAACCCACTGCAAGTCATAATCTGATGCCGTCTCAAGCATCTGCCATAGTCCCATCCCTAGGCTGGCCACTATACCTCGGGATTTACGGCTCAACGCATCGGCCACAACATTGGCCTTACCAGGGTGGTACGAAATTAGGAAGTCATAATCTTCCAAAAACTCCACCCAACGCCGTTGTCTCATGTTCAAGTCTTTTTGTGTGAATAGGTACTTAAGACTCTTATGGTCGGATAACACTTCGAATCTTTCACCATATAGATAATGTCGCCAAACCTTAAGTGCATACACCACTGCGGCCAGCTCAAGATCATGCACGGGATAGTTCTTTTCATGAGGTTTTAATTGTCGGGATCCATAGGCTACCACTCGGTTGTCTTGCATCAATACACAACCTAAACCGACTGAGGAGGCATCACAATAGACAACATAGCCACGACCTCTCTCTGGCACCACTAACACTGGAGAGGTGGTCAAACTCTCCTTCAAACTGGCGAAGGCTTGTTGGCATGCATCATCCCATTCAAAGGCGACTCCTTTACGTGTCAGTCTTGTCAAAGGTGCCGCTAAACTGGAGAAGTCCTTGACGAACCGGCGATAATAACCTGCTAACCCCAAGAAACTGCGGATCTCTGATACATTCCGCGGTCTTTCCCAACTGACAATTGCCTCTATCTTGGAAGGGTCTACAGCCACACCATCTGCTGAAATCACATGTCCTAGAAACTGCACCTCTCTCTGCCAAAATTCACATTTGCTGAGTTTTGCATACAACTTATTATCTAGCAAGGTTTGTAACACTATACGCAAGTGTTGTTCGTGCTCGGCCTCTGACGCTGAATAAATCAGAATATCATCTATGAACACCTCCACAAATTTGTCCAAATATGGCTGGAAGATACGATTCATCAAATTCATGAAAGTGGCCGGTGCATTTGTTAACCCGAAGGGCATCACAACAAACTCAAACTGACCAAACCGGGTACAAAAGGCGGTTTTCTGAATATCACTCTCCCTCACCCTCAACTGGTGATAACCGGACCGGAGGTCTATTTTAGAGAAGTATTTAGCTCCTCTCAATTGATCGAAGAGATCATCGATTCTGGGCAACGGGTATTTGTTCTTGACTGTCACCCGGTTCAACTTCCGGTAGTCAATGCACATTCTCATAGTACCATCCTTCTTCTTGACTAACAAAGCCGGCGCGCCCCAAGGAGAAGCACTAGGGCGAATAAAACCGATAGAAGAAAGCTCTGTAATCTGAGTCTTTAACTCTCTCAACTCAGTCGGTGCCATGCGGTATGGAGTAATAGAAATGGGTGAGGTTCCGGGCATCAACTCTATAACAAATTCTACCTCTCGATGTGGAGGCAATTCTGTTAGCCGCTCAGGAAACACATCTGGAAAATCTCGTACCACTCGAGGCATATTAGGCTGAATGTCTCGTGCATCTTCCCACCCCAAACTGGCAATCATGCCTTGAACAACTGCATCACCGCGAACAATACTAGCCACTGGACTGAAGGTTAGACTCAATCGGCTAGCAAAATCAATACCCGTCAATGATCGACCAGATACCCTTCTGTCGAAACAATCTATATTGACTCTGTGGGCTGATAACCAGTCCATGCCCAAAATTATATCAAAGCCGGTCATATTCACCACTAATAAGTCGAATTCCAACTCTAAGTCACCAATAGTCATAATGCAGGTTTTGCACACTTTATCAACTACTGTCTCCCGTCCCAGCGGGGAAGTGACTCGCAAGGGTGTGCTAACTAACTCTGTCTTAAGTCCCAGAAGATGTGCAAACCAAGATGCAATAAATGAATGTGATGCACCAGAATCAAAAAGAACATGTGCCCAAGAACTATAAAAAGGTAAGATACCATGCATAACTGGGGTGTCAGCAGTCTCTCCAACATGAGGAATAGCAGCCAACATCCTGCTAGAAGCACCACGGCGCTGATGGCCTCTGCCTCTGCCTCGACCTGACCTCTGAGAACTAGCTGCTGATACCTGTGGAACTTGTCTCTGGGCAATGATAGGTGCTGCTCTCGTTGTCTGCTGGGGAACTACTGCCCGACTAGCACCTGCACTTTGAGGACAATTTCTGGAAATATGTCCTTCCTTCTTACAATTAAAGCAAACTCGCTTTTCAGGCCCAGACCTCTGATAACATGATTTAGCTGTATGCCCTTTTCTGCCACAAATTTGGCACTCAACCATGTTAGTCCCGGCCTCGTCATCTCGCCCTGCAGATTGCTTCTGTTGATTGAAAGATCCGCGAGACTGATAGGGCCCAAATTTCTTCTTGCTTTTATTGTTCTTCCCATGGCGGAACACTCTATGTTCGCTCTCTGAAGGCGGCTGTACCTGCATTGTCCCCATCCGTCGTACCGTAGCCTCGGCTAGAAAAGCTCGGTCCACAACCTCCGCAAATGTGGGCAACCGGAGAAGTGTGACTTGACTCATGATGCTTGGATGAAGGCCTTGCTCAAACCTGCGGGCCTTGGCATTGTCATCTACTACAATATTTGGTGCAAAGCGCGACAATTCATTGAATCGTGCTAAATACTGAGACACTGACATATTTCCCTGTGTCAACACCAGAAACTCATTCAACTTTGCTTCCTTGATGATATTAGGGAAGTATTGAGCTAGGAACATCTTTCTAAATCCTTCCCAAGTGATACTCTTGCCTGTCTGAGCCATTTTCATTGTCTTCCACCAATGGCGAGCCTCGCCTCCCAATTGAAAAGAGGCAAACTTGACGCGTGTAGCATCATCTTCAATATCCATTGCGTCAAAGATCATCTCAATACTTTCTAACCACTCTTCTGCAGCTAGAGGATTAGGGTCGGCCATGAACATCGAGGGAGACTGTTTCTTAAAGTCACAAAATGCCACAGGTGCCCGATGTTGGGGAACCGAGTTCACCTCTGTATCTGCTTGAGTTTCTTTTTGAGTGTTTCTGGCTACACTCACATCCATATCGGCGGCCTGTTTCGCTAAGGCCTCTTGTACTCGACGTTCGACTTCAGCTTGGATGGCCGCTTCTCTAGCAGTGGCCTCTGCTTCCGCACGAGCCTCATCATTGAACTCGGGGTTGGGGTTTGGGTTGGTGTTGTTGATAGTGCTCTTGCCCTTGGCCATTCTCTGAAAGATTTAACAATCACATCAGTATTGGCCAAACTCATACATAATAGGGCATCGAATCCATAATACAACAACCAACCAAGCAATCATACCTCCACACCCAAAAACATAATATCAACAAGGTCAAACATTGTTCACCCTAGACGGTTGGTGGTCGACTCCACACACACAGTCCGTAGGGGAAAACGAGCCTAAGCTCTGATACCAAAATGTCACGCCCCGACCCAAAATCGACACGTGACGCAGAAAATTTTTCATTTCTCCAAATAAATAATAGTTACACATGGGAATCACACGTGTTAACACACAATAATAATTTCATATCTTTTTAGGGAAGTAAGATTCCTACCGAAATTTCGACAGAGTCTCCCCTAAAAACTGGGCTATTGGGCCAATCATAGCCTCTACTATTAATCCACCTGTTCAACATAGTAAAAGAATGTACAACCATTCACATCCAACCACAATAGAGATTACCTTCTCAAAGTTTAGAAGGTTCAAATAAGTTTTCAAAACATTAAACATATTTTTAATGATAATTATACATGGTTCATCTTCTAATTTAACAAAAATACACATAACCATGTAACCAAAATGACAAAATCTCAAAATGACAGTCAAGTGAGTGTTAGATCAACAAGGTATGTAGTCTATGGACGTCCTCTTGGTCCCTCGGACCCCGCCGGAGCAATGGTACCTGAAATTGCAAGGAGGTGAGCATAAACAAGCTCAATGAGGAAATACATGCATGCTACACACTAACGAACTCACAACATATAATGTATGTAATGGAGGATGTAATCCATATTGTACTACGTAATCATATTACCACATCATCATTATGGGAACTACTCCCCTCTTAAAAGAATTTTACAATGGGACGGGTGGTCATCACAAGCAATATACCTCAACTCCGAACATGACTTAGGGCCCACGACTTACTAAGCGGGTGACTCACGCATAGCGTGTCCATGTCAACCTCGCCCTGCGTCCCTTCACCTCATGGATGATTCAGTCAAATTCTAAGGTAATCAAATCACGACTTACGGAGCTAACACCATCCCCCACAGGATGAATGTATATCTAGCCCTGCGTATCCAAGCACATCTGAAGTGCTAAATAGCCGTGAGAGCGCCCTACAACGCATAACATGTGAGGGACCTACTCCTCAACGGCAACCCTACGAGACCCAGTCTCTGTAGCCGATGCCACCATCCCAATAAGGATACTAAGATAATATCGTTTTCATTATCATCCCAACCCCCGCAAAGGAATTGAGTATTCACAATAGTAGGAATTCCAAATGGGGTAAGGTTCACTTTACTACCCCATGATCCATTCTCACCCTAGCATCATTAAATTGTTCATGTCCAATAAGTACATATTTCCTAACTCACTAATATTAACCTATCTTAGGTTAGATGTGAGTACACAATACACATGAATATCAACCTCAATATAGATGAGCTCTCAAACACACCAAGCTCATACAAACACCTTTAAGCAAAGCATGATAATATACATAACCGATTTCATAAGTTCATGCATTTAAATTTGTCTTATTTAGATTAGTCTTGAGAGGAGAGTAATCTCTTATGCTTGGGACACTCAATTGGACCCACACAACCTCTGTTACATCATCCTTGCAATTTGGGTCCAATATTCATCCAACCCATGGGGATTAGCACAATTTGCCCCATAATTCTTCCTTTTAAAATCAAATCCACCTTTCATTAGCAAACAACCAAATAGCCCTCCATAGGGTCAATTTCCATTCAACACATTATAATCATCATCACTGCACATAATGCAAAAATAGCAACACCATGTATCATAAAAATATTATCTCTAATTAATTATTTACATCTATCATAAATATAACATCATCATACATTTAATTATAAAAATGCATATAAGGATCTCTAAAAAGCATAGAAATCTCTAAATATCCAAATAAGTGGGTAGCTTTCCTCACCTTAAGTTTTTATGAGGTGCCGGTTTGATTTTCGACTAGATCGGCTTCGGGGTTCGGATTAGGGGGCTCTAATCAACATAAAAACACAAATAAAACTCATTTAGTGCATTAATCTAAGACCAACTAGTGTTTAAAAGCAAAACCCCCAAATTATTTGTCCCCATTTGGATTTTTAGACCAAAGAGCAACTCCATGCAAGCTCAAGCTTAGGAGAAACCCCAAATTTCTCCAACCTTGGTGCTCCAAATCATCCACATAAGAGATTTCCCCCAAATTTTACTTTTCCATAATCCATAACTCATTTTCCCTCATTATCCATACCCAAGCAAAACTCCAAATTAGAAAATCCTAATTTTTTCCATGGGGTTCTCTCCAAACAAAACCCATTGACCATTTCAAGTGTCATTCTCACTACATCTCATAAAAGCCCCATCAAAGAAGAGGAATGAGAGTGAGAAGAGATGAAAACCTTACCTTGAAGAAGAGAAAATCCACTCAAAAGGAAGCTTGGGATGAGATTTCTTCATTTCCATACATGCTAGGGTTGAGAAGATGGTGAAGAAAGGGAAAGTCAAGCATATGCATCGGTGGATGTGGAGGGGTTGGGAAAAGGAGATAAAAGGAAAGTAAAATAAAAGTAAAGGGTGTAGGAGTTGGGGGTTTTAAACACCCCAACCTAAAAATATCATTTTGTCGGTCGGTCCGACTCCACCAAAATCAAATAAATTAAAAACTTATTTTAATTTTTATTTTCCAACTCTTTTCTGACGGGGTACTATCTACAGGCCACGTGTGCTTAGGTGGGACCCTCAGATGCACCTCACACGTGAAATCCCTAAAATTACATCATAAATCTATTAATTGAAGGGCCAGCCCATTACAACACCACTCCTTCACATGGCATCCAAAGCCTCTACATCGAGAGAGAGAAAGATAAAGGTACCGGCTTCATCTAGAAGGAAAAGAGCGAGATTGACGGAGACACCACCTAGGGAGACAGAGGCCTTCGACCCGAACCACTTCAAGTCTTTGGAAGCCGCCACACTATACCGAGAGGATTTGTACTCTCGGCCGATGATTTATGGTAAAATCATGGACCTAAGCTTTTTTTCTGCATTTGAATTAAGAATCGATGAGTATATTTACAGACTTGGATGGGGAGGTTTTTTGGGAATCAAAGAAGATTTTTACCCAAAATTGGTGAAGGAATTTTATGCAAATATGTCGGAGGACCGGGCGAGACACTCCATAAAATCCAAAGTTAGGGGGACAGAAATTGATATTTCAACTGAGGCATTGGACAGAATGTTTGGGTTTCCCAGTGCCACTATTTCGAAATATGAACCAAATTCATGGCCCACCGATGTTGACGGATTCGTTCCCTCAGAGGCCATGACCCAATTGTGTGGGCGAAGTGATGGTGCCAGAGGAGATAAGATCGGGCTTATGGAGCTAACCCTAGAGGCCCGAATTGTATATTACATTATTAGGAAAAATATTTTACCTAGAAAAGGGCTTAGTAATCAAGTGCCGTATTTTGATAGTTTCTTGATATGGTGCATCTTGAATGGGAAGCAAATTGATATATCCTTCATCATAATAAAACACATGGCTGCATCTCGTAAGATTAGAAAATGTAGCCTTCCATATGGTTTGTTTCTGTCTTACTTGTTTCGATTTTGCGGAGTCACCCTCCCTCCTGATGAGAAAATAGAAATGAAGAAAACCGATATATTCGATGAGTCTACTTTGGGCAAGATGGGATACAAACTCGACAATGCACGTTGGGTTCCCAAAGTAGAACATCGTCCTATTGAGGTTGAGGCACCTGAGGAGGGTGACATACCTGAAGTTGGGGGGACTGAGGCGCCTGAAGTTCAGGGAGCAGAGTCACCTGAAGTTGGGAGTGGTGAGGCACATGATACAGGAGTCAGTACTATGCTGATTCTTGATAGCATAGAAAAATTGAATGAAAAAATTGATGTAAAATTTGCCGAGATTGAAGAAAGGCTTATGGGCAGGCTTGAAAGGATGGCTGATGAAAAATTAGGTGAGATGGAAGGAAGATTGATTGGAAGGCTTGAGGGATTGGTTGACGATAAATTGGCTCAGATGGAAGGGAGGATGAATGCCACAATTGATAAGAAAAATAGTGAGTTGGTAGGAATGACGATGAGAAGGCTGAATATTTTGGAGACTCATACGGTAGACTTAATGAGAAACTCTGTTCTTTTATTGCAAAAAGGAGGAATAAATTCACAACTTGGACGCGATTCGGGAACCGGGATCATCAGATGTATGCTAAATGAGAAGAATATAAAGAAATCATGGGGGATAGCCTCTTCGTCCACTGACACGAGTCAGGCTCTCTCGACTGACATCCCACAGTCTCGTCCGACTGGCGCCACTCAGCCTCTTCCGTCTGGCCCCATTCATCCTCGTCCGACAGGCCCCACTCGTCAGGTGCGTTCGACTGTCCCCAAGCATAGTGCGACTGGACGTCGTCCATTGGCACCAACACCTCCTGATCCTGCAGCAGTACCTTCTTCATCGGCACCAGCACCTCCTGATCCTGCACCAGTACCTTCTTCATCGGCACCAGCACCTCCTCATACTGCATCTGCCCCAGCTTCTACATCTGCACCTGCTTCTACATCTGCTCCAGCTCCTGCTCATACACTATTTTGATATTCATATGTAACATCGTTTGTCAATATAGTGAATGTTTTCTTTTTATTACATCGTTTGTGAATCTCGAATGAACATAGTGAATGATTTCTTTTTATGAACTATTTCGTCTATTTGAATGAACATGGTGAATAGAATGGTTTGTTTGTAAACAACTGAATGAACATGAGACCCTTTGAATGTCAGTAAATATGGGAGCAGTGAATGGTCTGTCACCAAATATGGGACCCTTGAGTGGTCTGACACTAAATATGGGTTTTATAGTTTGTCGCTAAACATGGGACCTTTGAGCGGTTTGTCTCTAAATATGGGACCTTAGAGTGAATTGTCGCTAAACATGGTACCTTTGAGTGGTCAGTCAACAAGTATGTAACCTTAGAAATCAGATTGCCTGATTAAATAAGAGTTTTAACCATTAGTGAGAAAATTTGTCAAGGAATGCTGGAGTAAACGACCAATGCTTGTTTAATCCAGTATTCCTTGGCAAAATTCCTCACTAATGGTTAAAACTCTTCTTTAATCAGGCCATCTGATTTCTAAGGTCCCATACTTGTTGACTGACCACTCAAAGGTGTCATGTTTAGCGACAATTCACTCTAAGGTCCCATATTTAGAGACATACCGCTCAAAGGTCCCATGTTTAGCGACAAACCATAAAACCCATATTTAGTGAAAGGCTCACGCAAGGGTCCCGTATTTCGTAACAAACCACTCAGTGCTGGATTCATTTAAAAAACAATTGTTGCTTGAATACATACTTCAGTACATCGGAATTAAAATTAATACAATTTTTTGGAAATGAAATACATTCTTGCAACTGAATACACGAAAAAATGATAGACATCCATCACT